>VXBX01007775.1:108848-184732 GCA_013400415.1 Scytalopus superciliaris | reverse complement strand
CCGAGCCGTGCCAGCGCCCCCCTCCCCATCTGCCCGCCGGGAGGGCGTGTTGGCAGGAGCTGCTCCCTCCCCATCCCGCCCACCCGGGGCTGAGCTGCCAAAGGTGTTTCCTCCCCACAAAGGGGAGGGAGAAGTTGCCCGACCCGACGAGAAGGGACTCCCAACTCCACACCGGGGCAAAAACATGCAGAATATTCCAAAGGGCGGGTGTGACCCCGCACCACAGCACCCGTCGGCACCTGGAGGTCCCTGCATGGGGAACCCGTCCCAAAACAGCAGGGTATCTTTTCCCCTGGGTTTGGGAAGACAGAGAACACCCTGGGCAGAAAGTGGCTCCCTGAGAGCCGGCTTTCAGCAACCAGCAACTCGTGTGTATCTTGGATTTTAATCCAGTGCGGCTGGGGCCATGTGCAAGATGTAATTTAAGCTCCAGCTCAGGGTCCAAATGTTCTCCAAGTGCGGAGGTTTTGGCACGGAGGTTTTGGTTTGGTCCCAGCTTTCATGGCAAATTGAATAATCATATGAGGGGGAGGAAAGAGAAAGAGCAAGAGGAAAAAAAAACCCAACAACTATCGACAGTTCTTCCAAAAGTGGAAAGAACCAAAACACATTTTGGCTTCCTCAGCCCTGGACTGGAGTTATTTCCCTCTAGATCTGGAACAGCCTTTCCAACAACCTTTTTCAATTTAGCTTTTTATTAAAATAAAGCCATGCCCCGGCAGATCCGTGTGGAGCTGCCTCCTGCCACTGCCATGCCCGGCTCTGCAGCTCCTGCTCGTGCTGCTGGCACCCCAACAAACATTCCCTTCCCTGCTCCGTGCTCCTGGCACCCCAACAAACATTCCCTTCCCTGCTCCAGAGGCCTCGGGGAGCTGCTGGCTGGGCAGCACGGGGAGAGCTCCCTGTGCACACATTTAAATCACCTACTGTTGTGCTAACTTTCTGGCCTTGCATATCTTTTAATTATTCCCATGTTTATAGTTTGCTGTGGCTTACAGGATTTTTTCCCCTCAAATGCATGTTTTCCTGACAATCAGCCCCGCTGGCTGTAAAAGCACAGATGAAGATCTGGAGATGGAGACAGCTCAGCCCCAAAATGCAAACCTCCCTCCATGCTGCGGTGGCCTTGGCCAACCCTGCTCAGCACTGGGACCAGTGTTAGCTCAGCCCTGTCCTAGCTCAGCACTGGGACCAATCCTGGATCAGGATCAGGACCAGGACCTGCCCTGGGCACATCCCCATCACAGCTCAGTTCCGTCCCAGCTCAGCACCAGGACCAGCTCCCAGTCAGCTCCATCCCAACTCAGCACTGAGACCAGCCTTGGATCAGCACCAGGACAAATCTCAGCTCAGCCCAATCCTGGCTCAGCACCAGAATCAGGCCTGGATCAAACCCATAAAGCTCAGCACCAGGGCCAGCCCTGGAAAAGTCCTGAACTGGGACCCCCAGCTGGGCACAGCACTGTGGTGCAGCCAGAGGGTGGGAACTGCCAGGATTTGGTGGGACCCCATGGATGGGCAGCCATGGGGTGGCCAAGGGGTACAAATCCCGTGGGCTCCTGCACTCCCAGAGCCTCCCACACAGGCTCAGCTCAGACACTTGCTTGTGAGTGAGCAAATTAAACCCACAGCTGGATGTGTTGAACCACCACTGGCTCTTCAGCCAAGGCTCACACGGACCTGCTCAGCCATGGCCATGTCCTCCTGTCCCAGGGGATCCAGCCTGTGTGCCTTGGGGGGGATTGTGTTTCTTGGCTGCATTGATGGCTGTAAGGGAGAAGCCACCCCTTGCTGTGCCTTTTTGGGGTGTGATGCCTCGAGCCAGAGTGGGACAGAGCCCGAGGGCACCCCTGAGCCCAGCCGGGTCTGGTGAGGTTCAAACACCAAACACCCTCAGCCCCCCATCACCCTGTTTGGAGCAGGACACATTCCCTGGGATCCCCAGCCCAGCCTTCCGCCCCCCGAGCTGGGCTGGGAGCCCTGGGAGCAGCTCCGGGCTGGGAGGTGGCCCCGGGCACGTCCCACGGCTCATGTGTGGGTTGGATTTTCCTCCTCACCCCTTGAGGCAGCGGCGGGAGGGGAAGCCCAGACCCTCCAGCAGACCCGCCACGGCCGGGGGGACTCATCCCGAGTCCTGCTCCCTGCCCTGCGGAAACTCCCGGGGCACACACGTGCAGGCACAGGGTGGGCAAGGCCTTCCCGGGGCACCGGTGTGGGCAGGACCCCCTGAGTCCCCCAGAGAGATGTGCGAGGTGGGATCCTCCACTGCTGCACCTGAGGAAACTTCTCTCCTAGTGATGGAATACAAAAGAATGGCTTCCCAGTGCCAGAGGGCAGGATTAGGTGGGATGTTGGGAAGGAATCCTTCCCTGGGAGGGTGGGCAGGCCCTGGCACAGGTTGGATAGAGAAGCTGTGGCTGCCCCATGCCGGGAAGGGTTCAAGGTCAGGTTGGATGGGGCTTGGAGCAACCTGGTCTAATGGAATGTGTCCCTGCCCATGGCGGGGGTTGGAACGGGATGGGATGATCTTTAAGGTCCCTTCCCACCCAAATCATTCCAAGATCCTTCCCCAGCATACACGTGAGGCCAGAGACATCCCAGTATCAAACACCCACTTGTAAAGCTGCACCTCAGCCCCTCCACCCCTGCAGAGAGGGGGTTTGGGGTGCAGTGGGGTGTCGGGCCAACTCCCACAGTGCCCCCTCCATCCCTGCTCAGCATCTGGTCCCTCATTATCCAGCCCTTCCCTGGAATTAGGTGGGAGGTTGCTGTTAATCAGCTACAAACGATTAAGTCATTGGCCGAACTACTCTCCTGCTCCTTTTGCAAGGAATTAGGCCTCTATAAAATCAGGCAGCATGAATCTTAGAGATTTACACGGTGCTTTTTTAACAGTTTTCAGTATATTTCAATAGTTAATAAAACTAAATGCTGCTTTGTGTAAAAGGTAATAGATTACAATCGGGTGTATTTTACTAGCACTCAGTGTGTTCATCTAACACCTCATACGTTCACGTTGGAATCTATGAAAAGCACTTTGTGGAGATTAAAAGCAGATTTATCACAGATGTGCCTCAACATTATGCTTGGCTTGAACCATTAGACTCCTGGAGTTTAAAGGTTAGACTTTAATGACTTCAAGGAAGTCGGTCGCTTTTTAAAGCTTTAAATAAGCAGCTTGGATACTCCTGGCATTCCCAAACAGGGCCGACTGGTTACGGGATACGGAGCTACCCCGGCCGTGTCTGCCCTGTGCACAGCTTTGAGGCACACACAGCTCAGGAGTTTAACCCTCATGCAAATTAACAGCAAGTTATTTACTAGATGAAAGTGTTGCCTTGAAAACTTTGGTGGCTGAGCTTTGCTTCCAGTGCTGTGCTCCCCCGTCTCGGAAGGACAGGAGTGAGGAGCTGCAAGTTGTGCTGCCTCATTAGAGAACCCTGGAATGGTTTGGGTGGGAAGGGAACTCAAACCTTATCCAGTGCCACCCCCTGCCATGGGCAGGGACACTTTCCACCAGACCACGTTGCTCCAAGTCCCATCCAACCTGGCCTTGGACACTTCCAGGGATGGGGCAGCCACAGCTTCTCTGGGCACGCTGTGCCAGGGCCTGCCCACCCTCACTGGGAAGGATTCCTTCCCAATATCCCATCCATCCCTACCCTCTGGCAGTGGGAAGCCATTCCCTGTGTCCTGTCCCTCCATGCTTTGTCCAAAGTCTCTCTCCAGCTCTCCTGGAGCTCCTTTCAGCACTGCAAGGGGCTCTCAGGGCTTGGATTTGGGTACAATATCTCCCTGGTACCCCCAGGTGCAGAACCACGAAGATGCTTCTATAACAAGACACCACCAAGCAAAGCAGAACGAAGTTTCTGCAGGTTTTTTTTTTTCTCCTCCAAGTGCTGCACAGCCGATAAATAGTGTTAAAACACAAGCAGAATCTTCCCCCTCCGTGCTCTGTTCCTTCCTCAGCAGCCGGCTCGCCACTCTCCGGAGTTTGTTTGTTGCCCTCGGAGACACGGCTGACAAGCATCACAAGCTTTGAAAGTCAATTGCTCACTGGAGTTGAAAATGTGTTTTCAGGTATCTGGCTGATAGGTCCTCCTCGAGGAGGATGTGGCTGGAATGCCAAGTGAGGCGCTGCCGGATCCGGCCCCTCGGGCAGCGGGGAGGGGAGATTGCTCTGCTCCGTGTGATAAAACGCTGCGGCTGGGAATGACCACAGGATCTGCAAAGTCCTTGTTCACTGAGGTGATAAAGGTGGAACAGTTCATATTTAAAAGCCCTATAAACTTTTGGCTCCTCGAGGAACAATTTTGGATGAAAATGGATCATAAAGTCACAGAATCCTGGAATGGTGAGGGTTGGAAGACACCTTGTTCATCAGCCTGTCCTGGATAGGGTAGGACAGGGACACCTTCCCTGGCAGGGACACCTCCCACCAGCCCAGGTTGCTCCAAGCCCTGTCTATCCTGGCCTGGAACACTTCCAGGGATGGGGCAGCCACAGCTCCTCTGGGCAACTTGTTCCACCAGCAAAGTCAGCGCGTCTCCCACAGCGGGACACAGACCGGGCTGTGGGAACAACGGGAGTGATGGAAGTCATGCCAGCAAAAGGATTCAGCTTTCCTCTGCATGGGGATGGACCCGCCCCTGCCCCGATGCCATCCTTTGCTCTGCCTTGGCATTGGCACTGGGAGTCCAGTGGTGTTGGGAGTCCAGTGGTGCTGGGAATCCAGTGGTGCTGTTAAGTCCAGTGGTGTTGGGAGTCCAGTGGGGCTGGTAAGTCCAGTGGTGCTGGGAATCCAGTGGTGCTGTAAGTCCAGTGGTGTTGGGAGTCCAATGGTGTTGAGTCCAGTGGTGTTGGGAGTCCAGTGGTGCTGTGAGTCCAGTGGTACCCAGAGGTGCTGCGGTGCTTGGAGGGGGCACCTGGATGAGATTTGTCACCTCTCAAGGGGATGCAGCCCCAGGCTCTGGGAGAGGCTTGTTGCGATGCTCCAGAGCCCGCTGTGTTTCCCGGAGTGGTGTTTGCAGAGCAGAGCCCGGCTCACCAGCACCCTCCTGCCCCAGCTCCCTGCTGCCTGTGCCTTGGCACTGGGGGCAGAGCCCGCAGCCGGGGCCGTGCCCGCGGCCGCTGTGCCGGGAGCGTGTGCCGGGGTGGGGGGGGAATGTTCCAGCAAACCAGCCGTGCGTGTTTGATGTGGGTTAAATTAACCTCGATTGCTGTCTAATATTTTAAAAAGACACTTTTTATAACATGCGGGAATAATGTAGGAGAACTAATGTTCCCTCATGAAATGCCTTTCAGAATAATGATAAAAGTGCACTTTAATCTGCTGTGAGAAGTCTCCGTGAGGGAGAGACGTCACACGGACAGGTGGAATCGTGGAATAAATACAATAATTAATGAGAAGGAAGAATTTGCATCTTCTGACTTTTCCACAACACCTGCTCTTCTTTTTTTTTGTTTGGTTTATTTTTTTTCTTCCAAGCAGCTTTATTTTGTTTCCTGAGGGGTCAGGAGGACCTGGGGATTCAGGATTCTGGCCGCTATTCAGTTACACTTTCAAAGACTATAAAATGTCAGGGAAGCCGTGCATGGGAACTAAGTGCTCCATTAAGTTTTCCCTATGAAATTAAGCACCTTTATTGCCTTAAATGAGAGTTACAGCCTAATGATGGACTGATGCAAATCTCCATCAGTGTCCCCGAGTGAAGGGCTGGTTCCCACTGTGGAGGGCAGGGAGGTGCTGCTGGAACAAGGCACAGGGAATGGTCCCAGCCTGGTCCTTCCCTGCCCAGTGCCACATTCCAGTGGGAAGGAGCCCAGTCCTGTGGGAACAGAGACATAATGGGCACCAGGTCCCAACTTCCCACAGCCTTCACTGACCAGGAAGGCTCCCACCTCACCCCACAGGCAGTGGCTGCTACTGACACTGCCAGCAAGCTGTGCCCCCAAACACCACCATCACCCCCAAATATAACCATCA
Organism: Scytalopus superciliaris; assembly: GCA_013400415.1. Classification (NCBI taxonomy): domain Eukaryota; kingdom Metazoa; phylum Chordata; class Aves; order Passeriformes; family Rhinocryptidae; genus Scytalopus; species Scytalopus superciliaris. Next base: position 178,746 of record VXBX01007775.1, on the reverse strand, counting down.
CCGCCAAATACCATCACCCCCAAACACCCCCATCACCCCCAAATATGACCATCACCCCCAAGCACCAGTATCCCTGGAATGGTATGGGGGAACAGGGATGGAAGTGGCAGCAGAGGCAGCCCCAGTCTCTGCTGCCAGAGAAGTGCTGACAATGCTTCCACTTTCCTGTGTCATTCCCCCTCGTCTCCCCCACTTACACACTCAGTTTATAGGGATTCTGTGTCTTATTCCAATGCTGGGCGTGGGATGAGCTCTCCTGTTTGCCACATGTTTTGCTGGATTGTCAACACATCAAACAGGCACCCAAGGGAGCTGTAGCTCACATCCACCTCCCTGGTGCGGGTGCTGAGCCAGGAGTGGAGGGTGAAATGAATCCAGAAAAACCCCTTCCCACATCCCAGTCACACCAGCAGCGACCCCACAGACCCCACAGCACTCCGTGCTAGGAAGGGACCTGGGTGGTGATGGGACCTTTCACAGGCCTCCAGGATGAGCATTCCTGGACTGAGGATCCCACTGAGGGTCTCACCTCTGCCTGTGAGCCCCCACCAGGCAGCGGGTCCTTCCAGTGAGACAGAGGGATGTGGGACCTGGGATGGAGCTGGGGGCAGGATGGAGGGGTCCCAGGTCCTGAGCAGGGGTCCCAAGCCCCAGGAAGGGGTTCCAGATCTCAGAGTTCACATGGAGGGGTCCCAAATCCCAGACAGGAGTTCCATGTCCCACGCAGGAGTTGCAGGTCTCAGTTAGGGGTCCTGGACAGGGTTCCTTGTTGGGGGTCCCAGATCCTGAGCAGGGGTCCCAGGCAGGAGTGGCAGGTCTCAGTTAGGGGTCCCAGCAGGGCTTTCCCAGTGCACAGGAGCCCACAGGCAGCAAAAACCCCACGTGGAGAGAAGGCCAGGCCGGCCCTGAGGGAGCCAGAGGTGTCGGCCGACGCTCCCTAAATGTTTCGTTAACTCACCCGGTTATAAAAAAACAGGAGAAAAAGTGAACAATAAAAAAGGAGAGTTTTCCTTGGCGATGCTGCCGGGAAGTGCTGACAAAGCTGCTCCTGACAAAGCCCAGCGGGAGGGGGGAACTGTCTCTTTGCTCTGCCTGTCTCCCGCTGAACAAGGATCACTTTTAATGGGCTGAATACATACAACACACAGCTGACAACAAAGATGTTCGACTAACCTAACACGAGAGGGAAACAGCAACAGCACACAGTGAGTAATTAGAATCTAATTAATTTGCATTTCACAAGAGAGGCAGAGATGTCAGAGGGAAAAAAAAATTCCCCGAGATTAAAGGGCTGCTGGAGGAGAGCGAGGGGGTGAGTTGGAACACTCCCAGCGCCAGGACCGACACGCAGAGCCGGTCGGGATGGGCAGGATTAAATGGGAGCAGGTGGGAAGATGACAGGTCTGGGAGCTGCGGCCAACAAAGGTGTCTGCGGGTCAGCAGAACTGCGCTGAAAATACCCAAAGTGCAACTTTTTCTGTGGCACAGCATACCTGGCTTTGCAGGAGCTTTCCCCCTGCTGCTCCGCTGCTCTGCCAGAGGAAATGAAGGGAAAAAAAGACAAAAGGTGTCGGTGCGGAGAGAGGATCCAGCTCGGGAGCTGCGGGGAAGGCGGCAGACCTGGCACAGAGCTCGGCACAGCCACGCCGGCTGCGACCCCCTCGCCCAGGCAGCTCCTTCCCCAAATTAGTGCTGGCAATGTGTTAATCTATATGTTCAACATCCTATTTCCTAACGCTGGCTGTTCCCGTGAGGCAAAGCATCCCGGATCTACATAACATCAAGGGAAGATTTACAGCTTGTTTCCATAATGATGACACCAGGCAGAGGACTGTGCTGTCAGAGATGCTGGCGCAGCCACACGAGCCCTGGGGAAGGAAAACAACCCTCACCCCCTCTAGTACTACGTGATTATAATCCCTGCCTGCACCCCTGCCTGCACCCCTGCCTTCCCACCCCATGGCTCTGCTCCCTGAGAATGGGTGTGAAGGATGGCGAGGAACAGAGGGAAATTTGGCCAGTTAAATTCAAAGAGCCCCAACACGGGTTGCAGGGAGTTCCCTGCCCAGGGAATCAGAGGGGGGGTTGGGAATGAGGGTCTGCTGAGCCCCCAGATAGGAAGTTCCTTTGGATTTCATAGAACCCTGGAATGGTTTGGGTGGGAACTTACAGCCCATGCAGTTCTACCCCCTGCCATAGGCAAGGACACTTTCCACTATCCCAGGTTGCTCCAAGCCCTGTCCAGCCTGGCCTTGGAAGATTTCCTTCCCAATATCCCATCTACCCCTGCCCTCTGGCACTGGGAAGCCATTCCCTGTGTCCTCTCCCTCCATACCATGTCCCCAGTCCCTCTCCAGCTCTCCTGGAGCCCCTTTAGGCACTGCAAGGGGCTCTCAGGTTTTCCTGGAGTCTTCCCTTCTCCAGGTGAGCCCCCCCAGCTCTCTCACATCTTGGGGATTTTGGGGAAGGAGGAGCAGGTGCTGGTCCAGGCATTCCCTGGTCTGGGCCACGATAATCCCTCCCAGTCAGAGATCCCTCCACCCCAACACTGGTGCTTTCAAACCCGTTTCCTGGGCTCTCTGTGCTGTTGCTGTCACAAGGCCCACGTGCCACGCTGAGGAGGAACATCTGGCACATCTGCACGTGGAGTGGTTGGTGACACGGGGCTGGATCTCTGCTCCTTGCACCCACCACCAGAACCAGGGAGGCAGGAGCAGGGGATGCAAACAAACCCCAAATGCAAGCAAAATCAGATGCAAAGAAAATGCAAATGCCAAACCTCGTGCAGGCAGCCGGGGCTGGGGGTGGCTGGACACGGGCAGAGGGTGGAGGGGAGTCCCCAGCCCAGCCCCCCCCCCCCCCCCCCCCCCCTCAGCTGTTCCAGGCCCGAGGAAGCAGCTGGAGAGGATGCAAATGAGGGGAATCAGCCCAGAGGGCAGCTCTGGGGTCACAGTGCTGAGGGGGCAGGGAGGGGAAGCCCCAGGAAGGGAGAGGGGAAGTGCTGGGGAGCAGGACTCCAAACCCAGCCTCAGGCTTCCTTCCCACAGCGAGGGGTTCCAGCTCCCAGGGCCCCTCCTGCCCCACCGGGGGGACATTCCAGCTGCTCCAAGGTTGTCTTCCCTTTTCTTCAACAATGCCTTGCCCTCCAATTTCAGCTTGTGTTTGCAGCACCAAATCAGCTCTGTAAACATGCTGAGGGGGGATTTATTTTTTCTTGAAAGCAAAATAACTAAACAGCACATCAGAGGGAAGGCATTTAACTCAGTCGGCTCCTTTCCTTTGTTGGGAATCAAAGTGATGATTATTTGAGCAGGTTTCTTCCAGGCAACCCACCACAGCGGTGGGAAATGTGCTGCAAACGATGTCTGAGTTACATCAGCTCACAGAAGAGACAAGATTTTGGGTACTTGGGGTGAGTGGATGAGGCTCCCACTTTAACTGCCTTTGCCACATCCCAGAGGAATTGCAGCACGGCTGGCTTGGTGCGGTGGGGATGCACATCCCCTGCTCCCTTGGGAGGGGTGCTGAGCCCAGGGCTATCCCACCCAGGCAGAGCAGCATCCCCAGCAGCACAGCTCTGGCCATTTTTCAGGCTTCATTCTTTCTTTCCTCCTCAGGCAAAATAAATCAACCCCAAACCCAACCCCTCCCACTGAAGCCAAAGCTGTTCAGCACACAAACACACTCTGCCCTATCTGGAGTCCCCGGGCACTGAGCCACAGGGAGCCAGCCCATAATTTGCAGTGTGAGCACTGAGCAGCGTTGCCACAATGCGATGAGGTCGTGAGTCATCCAACCACTGAAACCATCTAACCAGGGCCTGGATCACTCACAGGCTGGGAAAGGAACACACAGGCACTCAGGGTTTGGGGGAACTCTTTTCCCTGAGGAGAGTTGAAAGCTGGCGGGTTCCCCAGCTCGGCAGGGCCAAGGCACGGAGCCTCCTGCCCTGAGGTGCCTCAGCCCTCCTGCTCCAGGGGCATCGGGGGGCTGCAGAGGGGCAGCTCTCCCTTGCCAGCCCCTGCAAACAGCAAACACACCCCCTTCCCCGGGAAAAAGGGGAGATGCGTCTCTTGGAAGTGTCACATTCCAAAAATCCTGTGGGTGTGGCTCTTGGGGACAGGGTTTAGGGGTGGACAGCAGTGCTGGGGGGATGGTTGGGCTCGATGGTCTCACAGGGCTTTTCCAGCCTTAACTATTCCGTGATTTAGCAGGGTGTGGGCTTACAGTGGGTTTGCAGGGCTGCTTTGCCGGTGGCTCCTGCCTAAGGAAGGTGACCCGGGGACAGGCTCAAGCCATGCAAACACGGGTGTGAGCACAACCCCGGGCAGCGTGTCCTGGGGGCAGGGGAACGGTCAGGCATCACCTCCAGGATGTGCCGCGCTCCAAACCAGCTCCCCAGAACACCGTCAGAGCTGGCAGCTGGAAAACACCCCGGAGAAATCCCACTGCCAGTCCTGGCCCAATTACCGCCCCGTCCTTCAGGGACGTTTGCAAACAAACCAAAGAAGATGAAAGATTGATAGATTGATGCCGGGCTCTCCTGACAGCGCCAGCCCGGCTGTGATCCATCCCCTCCTCTGGGATCCGGGGCTGATATAACTCATTGTTCCCGTCTCACTTGTCACCGTTCTGCTCCGGAGCAATCAGGGCTGAGAACTCGGGGAAGTTCCCAACCCACCGCTGTGATTCGCCGGCAGATTTGTCACTTCACTAAAGACCCAAATTACACCCGTTTAGGAAGCGGAGCCGCTGCTCGAACCTGCACGAGCTGCTGCTGCCGGGATTAGGGATTCACGGCGGTAATTATGTTAATGTTGATGTGCAGACGGATAACTGGCAGCAAGAAGTTGTGCTGAAATGTCTATTTATAGTTCGGGGGGGGAAAAAATAAACCTCGCCATCTCCAGGCAAACATATGGGCTCTGTGGCAGACGAATTCAGTGGGAGATGAACAGAAAAGAGGAGAAGGGAATGGCAGTCGGGCAAATCCTGGGAGCTGGTGCCTGCTCAGCTGATCCCAGGGATGGCAGTGGGTGCTTTTGGGGGTGGGCACCTCGGCGGCACCCTGTGCCTTGAGGGGTGGGCTAAGCTCAGGTTGCCAAGCAGCCTTGCTCTGCCCCAAAACCAGCCCCTGGGAGCCGGTAGGCCATGTGGGAGTAGGGAACTCATGTCGAGGGCTCTGGGATGTCCTTGAGCTCCAGGGCACCCTGAGCCCACAGACACCTTCATCACTCCCACGTAAAGGGAACGTGGCAGCCTCAGGGGAGGGTCCCCAACCATTGGGCTTTCCCAGGGATCACGGGGAGGGTGTTGGGATGTCCTGGAGTCAAGTGAATCCACTGCATTGTAATCACCCCCTGAGCAGAAGGTCACCACCCCTCGGGCTGTCCCGGGGCCACGAGCCCCTCTCTGAGCATCCCCAAGCTCCACCAGATGGTACCCCTTGGGCCTGGCAATGCCTCCATCCCAGGAGGAAACCAGAGGAGCCCCCAGGGGTCAGCAGTGCCCCTGCTGTGTTACAGACACCCCCAAAGTCCAGCCCTGGCACAGGCCAGCCTGTACCCAGCTCCCAGCAGGATGCAGGATTTAAATTTGGAGCTGTGTGCTGAATTCCACGGGCCGTCAGTCAACTCTGGGAGGTGTTTGGAACTGACAGATTTATACAAACACTCCCAGCTCAGCAGACCCAGCGCGGTGTCTTTTATACCAGACAAGGAGGGAATAAATCACGGCTCCCTTCCCCCCCTCCCACCATGAGGAAATTTCTCCCAGACATCTTTCAAGCAGAATCACAGAGATTTTTATTTACCGTGGAATAAAAACAAAAGCCCCAAAGCACCAGGGGATTGTGCCTGGCCATGAGTGACGGGCCACCCCGGCAGGCTCTGCAAGGAGGAGGGAGCCACCGGAGCATCCCTCACCCAGCACGGCTCAGCACACCAATCCAGCCCTGCAGCACTAAGGAAGCCTGGAATAGTTGCCTTGGAAGGGATATTAAAGCTCATCCAGTGCCACCCTTTGCCATGGGCAGGGACACCTTCCACTATCCCAGGTTGCTCCAAGCCCCATCCAACCTGGCCTTGGGCACTCCCAGGGCTGGGGCAGCCACAGCTTCTCTGGGCACCCTGTGCCAGGGCCTGCCCCCCCTCCCAGGGAGCAATTCCTTCCACATATTTCACCATATTGATCCCTCCTTCCAACACAAACCCTGTTAGGACTGGAAAATTGCTGAGCTCCCAGAGCAGCTTCACTGCCAGAGAGGATTTGTGGTGTTCAATAAATATTATTAAGAAAGGGAAAGATAATAATTATGTCAATTACAGGATGGGTAATTGGGCCTGCAGAAGAAAAGTGCTTTTCTCCCTAATTGCTGGGGCCATGTGCCTGTGATTGCAAGGATCGGTTCCAAAAATAAAAGGCCGGCTATCAAGTGGGAAAAGCACTTTTGTTTCCCTAATGGCACGTTGGAGAGCTGTGTCGGGAAGAGCTGGGCTGGCCTGCAGGGATGTCAGAGCACCACTCGGGCCATCCATGGTCTTTATAGCACAGGCCTCATGTGGAGGGAAAGGGCTTTCAGAACTGGGGAGAGGAGATTCCAGCATGGAGCTGTTCTGGGAACCGCAGGGCACAGGGAGCTCCGTGCCCTCCACATCCCTGGGACCAGTCCCTGACTCAGCAAATGTTCCCATGGGGACAGGGAACCACCATTCCCCCTGAATTAAACCCTCCAACAGGAGCTTCTTGGGGACTTCCCCACCCAGGCATCTGGGTTCCTCCTGCTGCCAATCCCTTTCCCAACCACCAAATCAGCACCAAAATATGTATTTTGCTTTAGCATATTCCCATATTCTGGAAATAGATAATGAACAACAGGCCAGTTACAAGCCCTGGATGTCTGGAGGGCAGGAGGGAGGAGAGGGAGAAGAGCTGGTCCTGGCTGTAAGCAAAACATGCATATTCATTTAGAACAGGAGTTAAAAAAAAATATTAATTTTAATTTGATTTCGGCTGCCTCGGGGCCGCTGTGCCATATGCACAGACAAGTTATGCAGAATTCCTGCATGGCAATGTGCTTGCTGGCTCCTCCCTCTTTGTCACCCCAACCAGAAAAATCTGCCCAGCTCTTCCCTTCCTGGAGGGCTGTCCTGGGAGAGGGGACACTGCAGGACAGCCCCGACCCCCCCTGAGAGGGGGCAGAGCCCTGTTTGTCCTCAGGCTGAGCCAAGCCTGGCAGCTGGGACTGGGCAGGCAGGGAAGGGGGCAGGAGAACCTCAGAGGTCCTCCTGCTCCCAGTGCCAGGCTGGCTCTCCCTGCCAACACTCCCTGACCCTCTCTCCAGTGTGGAGATGCCATCCTGGCTTGTAACTCCGGACACTCCTCCACTGGTAGATACCACAGGGGAAAAGCTCAAGGCCAGGTTGGACAGGGCTTAGAACAACCTGGTCTAGTGGAAGGTGTCCCTGCCCATAGCAGGGATCAGACTAAATGACCTCTAAACATCACTTTCATTCCAAACCATGTCAGGATTCTATAATTCCTAGTGTTCCTCTTGGATAGCAGCTCCCACCCAGCAATCCCAGAGAGATTCCCAGGCTGTATCCAATATCCCAGGGATAAAACCTTCACAGTGAAGTTCAGCAATAGGAGCAAAATCAGGACCATGCCCAGTGCTGGGATCTCTGTTTCTGCTCTCCCGGCAGGGCTGGGACAAGAGGGAATGGCCTCAAGTTCTGCCAGGACAAATTCACATTGGATATTGGGAAAATTTCTTCCCAGGGCAGTGGTGAAGTCCCCATCCCTGGAGTGATTTAACAGCTGTGTGGATGTGGCACTTGGGGATATGGGGTAGTGAAGGCCTTGGCCAAGCTGGGGAACAGTTGGATTCGATAGTCTGGGAGGGCTTTTCCATCTTCAGTTGTTCTGTGTTCCTGTGAAGGGACCTCCCAGCTGCCCCCCAGCACTGCCTGGGAGCAGCATTCCCATCCAGCTTGCTGGGAATCAGCTCCTGGCACTTCCAGCCCAAACCACCGCAAGGGCCACAGGGCGAGAATATCTGGGAATGGTCCCACCGTGTGGGCTGCAGCAGGGTCTGAACATGGAGGAAGACCCCACACCCAGATCCCCCGCTGTTTTCCACCAGTTCTGGTAAATATGTACAAAAACCAAGCCCTGAAGAGATTCAACCACAATCCCAGCAGGAAACCAGGGACAAAGCAAAGCCCCCAGCACCCGTGTCCTTGGCTGGGGCTTCATCCTCTGAACCACCCACCTCCTCCAAACCCAATGTGTTGAGCCATGTCCAGAAGCCAAAGGTCTCTCCCAGCCTTTTGAATCCAACACATCAGGATATGTTACCCTAACCAACCGTTTCTTCTTGCATAATCTACATTATTTATGGCCATGATCTCCTAATTGTCCCAGTTATCTGATAAGCGGAGGGGGAAGAGGGCGGGTCAGGGAATTCTTGGCAGAGCACAGCTGGGCATCAGATGCTGCTTTTGAAAGTCTTCCCAGGGGGAGATGATAATGGCCCCAGTCTCATCCCTCAGCCCTGGGGAGAGAACTGGGAACACCCTTGAATTCACCCTAATGAGAATTTCTAAGATGGGGATCACAAAGATATCCCTGATCCATGGATCAGGTTCTTCCATTATCCCCTTTGTAGGCTATTACCATGTAGAATTGAACAAGCATGGAAAAAATACAGCCTTAATCTTCTCCTGAGCTTCTCTTTAGTCCTGACATTGCTACTCATGCCAGTGTCATCCTCAGAGCATCCCAGCAGCTCCAGCAGCGCTCCCTGGTAAAAAACAGGGCTATTTAAACTGAAAGGAGGGGGGTTTAGGGGGGATATTGGGAATAAATTGTTCCCTGGGAGGGTGGGCAGGGCCTGGCACAGGTTGGGCAGAGAAGCTGTGGCTGCCCCTGGATCCCTGAAAGTGTGCAAAGCCGGGTTGGATGGGGCTTGAAGCAACCTGGGCTGGTGGGAGGTGTCCCTGCCCATAGCAGGGGGTGGACCAACCTAAACCATTCCAGCCTAAACTATTCCAGCAGTCCATGATTCTGTTTTGAGCACAAATCTCACATTTCCTGCTCTGGGAGGATGGTGGGCAGGAAAAGCACAGGGAGCATTTGTGGCCAGGGGCCACGTGTCCGGAAGGACATCAGCACAGGGGCACCAACTTAGGGGACAGCAGGGTGTGCTCAGGGTCTGGGAGGTGGGCTGGGATGACCCTGGGGTGAGCACAGGCCCCACAGACCCCCTTGGTGAGCACAGTCCACCACGGGGCCAGGAGACACCTTGCTTGCTCCCCCTGGCAGACAATGCCCTCATTGTATTCAAATCTGATTCATTTCATCTAGAGGATAAAATTAGAAAATCAGCCTAATTCCCAGGAGCCTTGTTAAATCAATACAACATACATCAAGCAGGCAAGGCACAATGCAAGGCTGAGATAAAATTAGAATGAGTCCCCCTGGGTGGGTTGATATCAGCTCTACATTTCGGAATTGGCAGGCACTTTTGCATAATTTATCAATTACAAACAATTTAATTCACCCAGAATAATGAGTTGCGGGGCAGCTTTTGATGAGTTAAATGACACAGGGGGGTGATGGCTGTGGTGGAGTCGGAGAGCAACCACCCAAAATCAAGGTATCCCAGAGGCAGGGGAGGGCAGGGACCATGGGGTGGACCCTGGGGTGGCATGTGGCCTCTGCAGCAGAGATGACTCTGCTGTAGGTGAAGAGACAGATGGGACACAAGGCAAGGAATGCCAAAAAGAGACCCACGGCTTCCCCACCAGCAGCCTGGAGCCAAGAGTTCCGAGCACTCCCAGCACTATCTCGCTGTCCCAGCAAGGGAAACACAAAAAGGTTAAGGGTAGGTTATTTGAAAGAACAAAAGTGATAAAAATCAAAAGCCTTTCTGCTGCTGAGAGGAGCCTTTAGAAGGTTCTGAAGCATTTCCTTCCTGCAGCCCTCTTTTGTTCCTCTGCCCATTGCCCCGGCGGGGCTGAGGGCTCCTCCTGCCGCAGCCCCGCTCCGTTCTCACCGAGAACAATAGGGATGGCTCTGGGAGAGGGCAGCTGGAGCTGCACGCCAGGATGACACCCCTTGGAAATGCCTTCTCCCCTCCCTACTCCCCCCTCCCCACGGAGCACCGCGATTCTGCTCACTTGCTTTCATGCTGCCTCACACAGATATTAAAGCCAAGAAGTTAAGTGGTGCATAATTATGGCATTGTAGTTGCTAATTATAATCCCACAATGAAATCAGGGCTGTGCAGGGACGACCACAAAGACCTGATGGTTTGGAGCAGGCTCGTTCCTGAACCCTTGGAATTTCTTGTCAAAGCCATGAGAACTTACAAGGAGGATTCAGGGAAAGGGAGAGGTGGATAAAAACATCCCCAGCCCCATTAACCTCCTCCCAGCCCACGTGCCCAGGGATTTGCTTCCAGAGCCTTTGATGAGATAAATGTTATGGACCTCTGGTGCAGAACCCATGGAGCATCCAGGCACAGCCCATGGAGTATCCAGGCATATCCATGGAGCATCCAGGCACAGCCCATGGAGTATCCAGGCACAGCCCATGGAGTATCCAGGCATATCCATGGAGCATCCAGGCACAGCCCATGGAGTATCCAGGCATATCCATGGAGCATCCAGGCACAGCCCATGGAGTATCCAGGCATATCCATGGAGCATCCAGGCACAGCCCATGGAGTATCCAGGCACAGCCCATGGAGCATCCAGGCATATCCATGGAGCATCCAGGCACAGCCCATGGACCAACCAGGCATATCCATGGAGCATGCAGGCAGAGCTCATGGAGCATCCAGGCATATCCATGGAGCATCCAGGCACAGCCCATGGAGTGTCTGGGCATATCCATGGACCATCCCATGGAGCAGCCAAGCAGAGCTGAGCCATCTCTGGGTGCAGCTCCACCCTCTCCAGCCTTTCCAGCCTGGCTCCAGCCCTCTCTGTGTCTGTCCCTCTCCAGAGCAGCCTAATAGCTCTGTCCGCTTTCTATCCCGGGAGTTGATTTATGAGGTAATTTGTTTCTCCTCGGCGGTGCCGGCCCCGGTGTCATCCGTGTAATGGGATGATGGAAGTGCCGGCACAGACACCACGCGCTGAAACCGCCGCAAATGGGACCCGTCCAAACTCGAGGGCCCAAAATCGATTCATCGCAATTTTTGTGCTTTTGGCTCTGCCGGGAAAAGAGAGAAAAAAAAATATAAAAATTCCAGAGAGTCTCTGGGGCCTGGCTCCTGGGGGAAGCTGGGACGGTGGAGGGAAACTGGGATGCTGCCCCTCTACCCAAATCCAGACGGACCCCAGCCCGGGTGCTGCTCCAGCCTGTTCAGCCTCTCCTCAGTTTAAAGGATCCCGGGAACTCTGTGTACACATGGCCAGGGACTAGGCTTAAGTAAACCCAAATTCCTGATGACTTCCCCATGGATGTTCCATGCTTTGCAGTGGGAGTTTGGTGCCTTCCTCACCCAGTGTGCCTGGGGAACGGGGGAGGGATGGGAGAAATAGGAAGGATAGTGAAGAATGGGAGGGATGGCGAGGGATGAGGGGGATGGGAAGCGGGTGTGCAGCAGGGGCAGGGCACAGGGAGGCTGCAGCTCCTTCCCAAGGATGTTCCCCTTGTGCCCAGGCTCAGCCTCATCCACCCCCCGCAGTGTCAGCAGCGGGTTACTGGCAGTAAATGGGGCGCTGGTTAAAGTCCGGGCTGGAAACCACAGCGTGCTCTAATTCAGGCTGGAATTTCTATTTATTAAGGTAATTAACCCGCTCAGGGAGCTGTGCTGGGAGCAGCATGAGTGAATCACCGCTCCGGGGAGCAGAGCCAGGGCCAGGAGCCTGCGGAGGAGCGGGATCAGGATCAGGAGGGATGCAGCCTCCAGCCCCCTTCTGTAATCCCCCAGTCTGCCCCAGTGTCTCTGCTGGCGGACTGGGGCATCCAACCGGAGCAGCAGCCGAGCGGAGAGGGCTGGCATCCCGCCTCTCCGCCAGGGATTGCAGCAGCCTTGGGCACAGCGATGGGGAAGCTGCGGCACGGCCGGGGCGTCGGGCTGCACCCAGGATCTCCCACACTGATAACCATCGGCTCAGGGCGCGGCCGGCATTAGCAGCTCAAAGGGGATTAGCAGGGATGTGCCGCTGGATCCCGGGATGCGCAGAGCTCGCCCGCCGCTGGCAGGCCGGGTTGGTTTTCGGGAGGCTGGGATGTACGATAGGGATCTGCCGCAGCCCTCGCTGAGGCACCGGGCACACCCTTGCCCGGGAACGGCCCCGCTCCGCCATTCTCAGCTCGCCCAGACAAGGCACCGGGTGCTGGAACAGCCCGAGCATCGCTCCGGATGCCCCCAGACCCACCCGGGATAACTCAGGATAACCCCAGGAGACTGGTTTCATAGAATCATGGAATGGTTGGGGTGAGAAGGGACCACCCCCTGCCACAGGCAGGGACACCTCCCACCAGCCCAGGTTGCTCCAAGCCCTGCCCAACCTGGCCTTGGACACTCCCAGGGATGGGGCGGCCACAGCTTCTCTGGGCACCCTGTGCCAGGGCCTGCCCACCCTCCCAGGGAACAATTCCTTCCCAATATCCCATCTAGCCCTGCCCTCTGGCAGTGGGAAGCCATTCCATGTGTCCTGTCACTTGTCTCAAGTCCCTCTCCAGCTCTCCTGGAGCCCCTTTAGTCACTGGTTTAACTCTCAGCTCTCCAAGCAGCAGCACCAGGGCAGGATGAGCTGGCACACATGGAAAAAAAAACCCTAATGAAGGCAACCAGAAGAACCCAGCGCTAATGAGGAGCTGGAAATCAGCAGCCAAAACCTGTTTTGGCTCGGGGTTGCCGCCCCGACGTGCCAGGCGAGGCCGGGAGCTCCGGGGGAGGAGGAGGATGCCCCGAGGGCGCTTCGGAGATGAAACGGGGTTTTGTAAATCCGCGTCTGCACCCAGGGCTGGAGAAGGGCTGGTCGGGGCCGGGAGGGAGCACCCAGCGCCCTGAGTCACCTGCTCCTCCAAAGGGTGCCCGAAACCCGCCCGCCGCCCTTGGCTGCCCGGCCCGACGCAGCTTTGCACACCAGAAAAACGCCGGGGAAGCAAAAGGGAAAGTAAAATCTGATTTCAGCACTTTCTGCCTTTTTTTTTCTCCCCCACTCCCTTTAATTCCTTGTTATTATTTTTATTAGCCTCGCTGCTTTGGCTGCGGGGCCTCTCAGAGAGAATGGAGTGTCGCGTGGGTGTTACCGGCTGCTGGCGCTTTCCCCGGCTTCAGAAAGAAATGCCAATTACTAATTTCATGGAGATAAGCCATTCCGAAGGAGGGGAGAAAAAAATAAGTGGGAAAAAAAAAAAGAAGGAAAAGAAAATCTCCCAGCTTTGAAATGCGAAAGGCGCCTGCATTCATTCATTTATTTATTTATATCCACATTGGGAACACTGGGATTGCTCAGTTCAGTCCCCAGACAGGGATGGGAGCAGCACCCGAGGGGCACCTCTGGAAGATGGGCTTAAAGATATATATGTCTGTATGTTGGAGCTGTGTGTCTGTGTGTTCACATGTTGTCAGTGTTAGTGTGGATCCTGCATCCCACTGGATGTGGTTCCCAAATCCGTGAGCCCCAAGGCTGGTGTGAGGCTGCCAAGGCCCCTCAGCCTTGTATCCAGTATCCCACAGCGTCCCACCATCACCAGCACAAGGCAGTGCCCATGCCAGCTCCTGCCTCCCATCCGGCTCCCACAGCCCTGTAAACACCAAGGGCAAGGGCTGGGGAGGGAAAATAATGGTGCCCGGAATTAATCTGGGTGTAGTTTGCATTTTTATTGCTCCAGCCTCAGATTCCAGCCTACAGAAAGGTTTCAAAAAGGATTAGATGCCATAAAACCTTTAATAATCCTCCCACATCTTACGTTTAATTACTGTTTTTACACATGCGGAGCCAACATGCCTGTAGCGAGCAATCAGCAATCACATGCCACTCCTCCTGCTTTCCTGCTCTCCCAAGTGTCTCCGGCGGGATTAACCAGCACCCCGCTTTCCATGGCTCAGCCCTGCCATGGCTGGGAGCTCTCCTCCCTCCCAAAAACACGCCTCCCCCAAAAGACAGCCCTATATAAGCTCATCCCAGCTGCAGCTGGGGCGAGTGGAGGCAGCGGGTGCGGAGGGGCCGGGGCTGTGCTCCGTGAGCTCCGTGGTGGGAGCTGGGGCCGCTGCTCATGGGGGGACACACACTCAGTGTGCTCGTCGGAGCCGCTGAAATCACTCTTGGCTGGGAATTACAGAAAAATCCTCGTCTCCAATTATAAACCGCCTGCTTGGAAGGAACATTTTGTCGCTAATTTGGTGCCATCGAAGTTGTTGCTGTTTGAGGGGGGAAAAAAAATAAATCAGACCTTTTAATCATTTCTTTTCACCTCGACGGCTTCTCCTTGAGCTGAATGGGCATGGAGAGGTTTCGTCTGTAAGAAAGGAAAAGCACGTGAAATGTAAAACACATCCCAAGCTCTTGTTTGGGGAAATTTTAGAGGCTCCATTATTCACAATAAACTAGTCACCCTGCTGAGAGTGGCTCTGCACCCTGAGCAGTGGCCACAGGGGTGGCACAGGTGCCACATCCACAGGGACACGGGAGTGGCAACGCTCGGGGCCGCAGGGCCGTGATCCTGTGGGGCCAGACACAGGGAATGGGGCACTGGGTGGGGATGAATAACTCCATTGGGCAGATTCTGCTCCACTAGACTCCCAGTGAGCTGGTTGTTTGTTATTATTATTCATGATTATTATTCATTATTATCATCATTATCATTATTGCTGTTGTTATCGTAAGTGCCGTTTCCCCCATTGCCTGCAGCGTGACTCAACAGGGGGATGAGTTTTCCCAAATATTTCTGGGTTAGGGGAACCAGCCAAGGCCAGAGCAGCTTTTCCACTCCTGTGCCTGCTGCTGCTCCTCTGGAACTAAACATTTTCCAGCAAATCCCTGTTTCTTTAGGAATTTTTCTCATTTTGACCCTGGACCAGGGGTAAGCTGGGATTGCCCCAGGGTAGGCTCCTCTGGTCACCTGCCAGGGCTGATACCCAAAAGCATCTGGAAAGAGAGCATGCTCCATCCCTGGAAGTGTTCCAGGCCAGGCTGGACAGGGTTTGGAGCAGCCTGGTCTAGTGAAAGGTGCCCCTGCCCATGGCAGGGGTGGAATGAGATGAGCTTTAAGGTCCCTTCCAACCCAAACCATTCCAGGGTCTGGATCAGAGCCTCAGGAAGCTGCTCAGGGTGCAGGCAGAGCTCTGCGTGAGCTGCTCTGAGCCCTTTATCCTCCAAAACATCAAAAGTTTCAATTATTCTGCCTGTGACTCATTTCTCGTGAAGACTTTTCTCAGAAGCAGCTCAGTAGGTGGGACAGGCACCCAGGGCTGTGCAGCATCAGCAGAACCTGCAGAGCCACCAGAGCCGTCAGCGCCTCCCCCCTGAGGGGACTTTGGTCTTGTTTGGGAGAAGTTAAGGGTCTGTGCCCAGAGGAAGCCCCTCAGCTGGGCACAGTCAGATGGAACAATCAGTCATTTCTTTGGGTCCCATTAAAATCTTGCCCTCCAAAACCCGGAGCGGCTGGACAAAGACAGCCTGTGCTCCCCAGATGTTTTATTCATGCACAGCCTGGAAGCACAAACAAGCCCAGTTATTCTGCTGCCCCAATCCTGCCTTTGTGCTCCGTGGCTGTGGGGATGGGAATGGCAGAGGGGCTGGAACGTCCCCACTGTGTGGGACTTGTTCCTCTGCCCCTCCCCAGACTTGCTCTGGTTCATCACCAGAAATTGCAATTCTTTCTCTTTTTCTCTAGTTGATGGCACTCCATCTGGGGACTCAGGAGCAGCACATGGTCCCTCCATCCTCCTCCTCAGGACATGGGGTTGGTCCCCTGCTCCCAACCTGGCCCCAGCAGCAGGAAAAGGCCACCTGCAAACAAAACAGTAATGGAAAGGTCAGCCTTAGTCTTGCCCTAATCGTTTCTAATTGAATATTAATATCATCTTGATCTTCCTCTAATACTCCATTTAATCTGGATGTTTGTCTTATTTTCATTGCAGGCAGAGAATTTGCCATCTTGGGCACATGGGGAGCCAGGCCATGGCTGCTACAAGTGGAGTTTGAAAGCTAATTCCATATGGAAATAATTGCAAATTTAACTATTGGAGTTGTTAGAGATGAAGTTAATTCCCAGGGCTCAGTGACTGAGGTGCTCAGGGCAGGGAGGAGGCATCACCCCAGCCCTGCTCAGCAGGATGGACCAGAACTGCCCTGCAGTGGGGGACATGGCCATGTCAGGGTGGGACACGTGGGCATGTTGGGGTGGGTCACAGAGGCATGTCAGGATGGGGGACATCACCAGCTCAGGGTGGGGGGCACAAGAGTCTTGGTGTGGGGAACATGGGCGACTTCAACTCTCCATCCCCACGTCCATCTGGCCCTGAATTCCTGGTGCTCATGGTGAGGAAGACCCCGCTGGCCATGGCAAAGCCAGACCAGTATCCAAGGGCTGGCAGCAACCAGAGCTCCTGCCCAGGCGGGACTTTGTTTTCCTGCTCAAACCTTCGCTGCTCAGGATTCCCAACACGTCTTGGGACATGAGACAAACAGGCGTCGGATGAGAATAAAACTGTGAAAAAACCATTTAAAAATACGTGTGATGTGACTGGGTGGCACCGTGTCCCCTCCCCCGGCTCAGGGCTCTGCCACCCCACGTCCCGCAGCGTCACCCTCCCAGCCTGTGCCCATCTCCCCATCCCACGCCACCCTTCCCACTTCTCCAGGAACACACGCAGCTCCGCAGCCACTGACGGATGGCTGGTGAGTAATGGGCCGGTTTAATCCCTTCCAAAATCAGGATAACCCCGAAGGATGCGCCGGCGGAGGAAGGTGCTGGAGGAAGGCGTTAGCATGGGAGGCGTGCAGTGAGCGCTGCTGCCAGAAATACCAGAGGAATTAGCAAACTGGGTTGCAGCTCTCAAGTGAAACCATTTATTGAGGATGGACTGTTCCTTCTTGTAATCCTCTGTCATCAGCACTCGCTGCGAAAACGTAACTGTGTCAGACTGAGGCGGCCCCGTGAGCCCCGGGGCTACTGCTGTGGGTTGAGAGACTCACTCCTTGCCCAACCAGCGCTATTTGCAAGTCAAGTGTATTTCTTTCTTCGCCTTGTAATTGCTGAGGGCTGGGAAAGCCTTACTAAGCAGCCGTCTGGTGTAAGGCGTGCCGGGCTCACAGCGATCCCAGCCCCTGGCTTATCTGCTCCCGCCGGACACCAGCCCAGGGAGATGAACTGGGATGTGTCAGGGCTTGAGCAGACCTCGGGGGATGCACCTCTGTGTCATGGGGGCAACGGCAGCCACACAGACCTGCTCTGTCCCCTCATTGTGGTGGCTTCAGGAGTGATGTGCCCACAACCCCATGTGCTCCGGATGCCCCCAGGAGGGGAACACCAAAAATATCTTCTAATCCAATGTCATTTTAGTCTCATTGGAGCTGACACAGCAGAAAGCTCAAGCAAGTCTTCTGCTCACCCTGCTCCAAAGGGACCAGAGTGAACAGCCCATCCAAAGAGTCACAGAATCATGCAGTCACAGAACCATTTGGGTTGGAAGGGCTCTTAAAAATCATCTCATCCCACCCCCTGCCATGGGCAAGGACACCTTCCACTAGCCCAGATTGCTCCAAGCCCAGTCCAACCTGGCCTGGTTCCAAGGATTAGGCAAGGAGAGGTGGCACAGGGAAGTTTAACACCCCTAATGTTTGTTTGAGGGCCATTCACATGGACAGTGCTCAGAGTACGTGAAACACCTGGTGGCTCAGAAAGCAGAGGGAAACAACCTTTCTGATGCAGTGCCAAGGCAACTGGAAAGGCAGCCCAAAAGGAAAGGGATAAAGGGAGCTGCCCCCAGTGATCTCCCTGTTATTTATTTGGAACAAATGAAAACCTGGTGAAGAAGGAAGCTCAGAAAGATGATGGAGCAACTGCCAGGTGAGGGAAGCTTTGGCCTCCCAGGGGCACGAGGAGTTCATCTGGGGTTATGCCAGGCCTGGTGACACCCAAAACTGATCCCTTCAGCACTGGGCCTTACGTGCCAATCCCTTGTTTTGGCCCCTGAGCTGTGTCATGTCCCAGCCTCCTCTTGAGGATGTGGAGGCCTCTGCCTCTGACTGCCTCTGGATGTGCAGCAATTTGGAAATGAGTCGCCCTTCTCTCGGGCTTTTGATGTAGCCCGGGAGGAGGTGCGTGGTGAGCGTTGCTTCACTGCTGTTTGTGCAACCTCGCTGCAAATCCCTTATTATTCACGATGCTATCTTGCCACTTGATATGCATAATAGCTCAAAGGTACCGTTGACTACATTTTTCCAGCTCTTTGATGTGCCAGCGATAACTTGTTTCTGTTTCGCAGCCATTAAGTTCGGTGGAAATCATTACACTGCCTTAAACGTGGGGCTTGTTCTTTAATCAGCGCCGTTCTGGTTCCAGGCTTGGTGTTGCAATCTGTCAGACGTGGAAAATATCCTCTTAACCCAGGTTAACAATTCTGCAGGAAGCGAGAACAGTTTAGCAGAGTTTCTTCAAGGTCAGAGATCGAGGGCCAAATCCTCCCAGGAGGTTCCAGCATCCCTGTGGGTGCAGCAGCTCCCTGGATGGTGCTGCTGGTTGTGAGCATTGAAGATGTGCCCATGGCATGGACCAACCTCCCCAAATGTCAGACACATGGGCACATGCCAAAGCCACCCGGAGCTGCCCCTGAAAGGCACAGAAACACAGAATCCAGGAAAGATTTGGGTTGGAAGGGGCCTTGAAGCTCATCTTGTCCCACCCCCTGTCATGGTCAGGGGCACCTTCCACTAGGCCAGGTTTCCCAGGTTGTATCCACCCTCGAGGGCACAGGAGCATGGCCAAGGTGTCTCACACAGCAAGGAGGAGCATGAAAGGAGGGGAGCAGGGCAGGGAGAGGCTCATCACAAAGCAGCACCCAGCAGTTCCAAGAGGGAGCCTGGCAGAGCCATGTTCTGAAATTCAGAAAGAATTTCTTCCTGGAAAGGGTGATCAGGCATTGGAAGGGGCTGTCCAGGCAGGTCATGGAGTTCCCATCCCTGAAGGTGTCCAAGAAATGACTAGACATGACACTCAGTGCTCCGGGTGGGGTGACAAGGGGGTGATGGGTCACAGATTGGACTTTCCCAACCGCAGTGATTCTGAGATCCTGGAATCCTGTGACTCTGGGATCCTGGAGTCCTGTGACTCTGGGATCCTGGAGTCCTGTGACTCTGGGATCCTGTGCTCCTCACAAAACCCCTCAAAAGTCAGCGTGGTTTCCAAAGGAAGGTTATATTTGCTTTGCAAAACCTGAAACCACCTGTCCCACAAGTGCATGAGAGACAAGTGAAACTGGGAAACCTTTGCCCATTAACCTGTTGATGCCAGGGTGGGATTTGGAGCAGGATTCCCACACTGAGGATGGGGCTGTGCCACCCACCCCGGCAGCAGCTGCTGTGCTCACGTTTGCCTTTCACCCTCATCCGAGGGCTCTGGCGAGCGACGATCCGGTTTCGTTTCCTGCTTTCTTGCAGCCTCGGCATGTTTGGTTTGGCCTCCTGTGTTTGTGACATGAAAGCCTTGGCTATAAATACATCAGCCCTTGTCTCCAAAGGCTTCATGGCGTTTTCCTGCCTGTGCTCTTCGTTCCTTTGGGAGGTCGGGAGCTGGGAGGAGCACATGAGCCGGCTCCGGTGATGCCGACGGAGCGGTTCCCAGCCTGGGACAGCCCTCGCTCGGATGAAGCCACCAGCCCCTCCAGAGCCCTGCTCGGCTTGCAGATGTTTATCAAGGCTGATACAGCTGCGCTGGCTCTTTGCACAAGAGGAGGGGGAGGTTCTGCAGTGATGAGCTGATCCCAAGCCCTGGGAGCGGAGCTGGGGGTCACAGTGGTGCTGAACCCCAAAGAGCTTTGGCATTGCTCCCTCCTGGAGTTGCCAAACACCTCCAGGACCTGCTGGCTGCAGACACTCCGCCAAGGCCGTCCCTGGGGCCAGGATGCCCAGCTTGTCCTGCCGATGTTCCCGCAGTGGCCCGGGCAGTGTTCCATGGAGCGCCCACGGGGTAAACATGGGCACAGACACAGTAGCAGCCCAGTAATTACGGCCCTAATTCAGCAAAGCATCCCCACTTGTAAGGCACCTAAGCATGTGCTTAAAGTTAATTACATGCCTAAAGATCTTTCCTGAATAAGCATGGATTTAAGGCTGTGTTTGGTACCTCCTGTACTTAACTGTGATTCAGCCAAACACCTCCCCTACAACCCAAACCCATGGGGAAGTGATTTCGGAGCTCAGCTCCAGCGCTGGAAACCAAACATCCCTGTGCCTCTCTCTGCAGGCTCTCTTTGTAGATATGAAAATAAATATCCTTCAGACTCTTTCGGATTTGTTTTCCTGCTGGCACTTCCCTCCCTGCAAGCCAGCGACTTCCAGGCTGCTTGGGAGCTGCAGAGACACGTGAAATGGCTTCTCTGACAGGAGCAGATACTGGGGCGGGGGGGAAAGAGCAAGACAGAAAAACGCCTTGGTCGAAACTGCCCCGCTGCGAGACGGCAAAGCTGAACCAGCTCCTCTGCTCACAGTCAGTTTTTCCACTGCATTTGCATCTCCCTGCTCTTTTCTCGCTTTCCTCTGCGCAGTTTCTGCTCCCCGGTGGCGTGTGAAGGCCGGGCTGTGGGGCTGGCTGTGGTTGTGTCCCCGCAGAGGTTCACCGCTGCGGACGGGGCCAGAGCCCCGGCAGGACCCCACGCCGGGGGTGGCACGGAGGGACCCCCCCAAAGAGATGTGGTTGGCAATCAGCGAGGGGCTGGCTGGAACCAGCTGCCCCCGCGGTGGCTTCTGCTTTCAGAGTCATTTCTTTAACAAATCAGGGCCAGGGTTTTCAAGAGAAAAGGATTTCAAAGCAGGTGGTTTTGGGGGTTTTGCTACTGGAATTCCCCAGGGAAACGTTCCTGGACCCAGAAAGCCCAGAAGAGTCACCCGGCTTCCTGATAATCCAGAGAGCCCAGAGACCTACCTGGAATCCTGTCATTGTATTTGGCATTTGAGAGCCTTTGAGGGTTTTTTTCAGTGGAGCTTCTGGCACATATCACATGCTGTGGCATGTGTGACTCTGAACAGGGCCGCAGAACCGGCACATTTCACCAGGGGGGCTGGTTCTCTCTCAGAGGTTCCTGTGTCTCCCAGGTATTCCTGCCTGGCAGAAGGATGCTGGACACCAGTCCCTCCCTGTGCTGCCCTATCACCTCAGTTTGGGCTCTTCCTACTCTCTCCCTGCCCTGGGCCACCCATCTTCCATCTGCTGGCAGTTCCTCCCTTAGACCAGTCACTAAGCCAGCATTCCCAGTGGAATTGCCAGAGCCACGAGCTTCAAATGCTGTGAGGATGGTGGGAGCTCCACCACCTCCCCCAGCGCCTCCCCTGCTGCTCAGCCACCTTCACCATCACAAAGTGTCTTCCCCAGGCTCCCTTCCCACCTGAGGGATGGCCACAGAGCCCACCCTTTGGTGGGACAACCAGGGGGACACAACCCTGTAGCCCCAATCAGCACAGATCCCTTGGCACAGCATTTGGGATGCTGTGAGTGCCAGTGCCAGGCACCTTCCCAGCTCTGCCAGCCCGGAGCTCTCGGAGCTGCAGATAAAGTTATCAGCAGCATCTATTAGCAATAACAAACAATATCAGCCTCGCTCATTGTTGTAGGCTGGGTTATTAGTGCTGGAAAAACAGCTCCCTGGACACCCTGGGAGCCAGCGAGATTCATCTGTGTCTCATTAGCACAGCCTTCCTCCTCTGTTTGTTCTGCTAAAATTAACTCTCCTCCTGGAAAATAAAGAAGTGGAGAAACACCCTCCCTCCCTGGCACAGCCTGGCACAGCCTGGCACAGCTTGTCCCATGGCTGACCGTGGTCCTAAGGCCTCCCAATGGATGCAAGGGACTGACCCCAAGCCCAGGGCAGCCTCTGCTCCCACGAGCTACTCCACCTTCCAGAAAAACACACATCCCATCACTGCTCTGTGAGATCTGTGGGAAAAGCTGCACCCCCAGAGGCAGAAATGCCCTGAAGTGAGGATTGGTGGCTGCAGCCCCTCTGTGTCACCCTTCACTTCCATCACCTCCCACAGGCTCCCCCAAATGTCACAGAATCACCTCCCTGCCTCACCTCCCTGTCCCAGTCCCCTCCTGACAAGGACATTTCCACCCCTTCCACCCCACAGAGCCCTGTGCCCCGGCTGTGATGCACCCCCAGGTGGGACCTGCCTGCACCTCCTGCCCAAACCACACCTGCAGCCTGGCTCAGGGCTGGGCTGGGCACTGGGCTGGCTCCCTGGCTGGGTGGGTGACTCTGCTGTCTCCCTGGGAATGTGCCCCTGCAGCAGAGGTGGAACTGCTGTGGGTGTGAAGGAGCAGGGCTCAAATGGAGCCAGCGGGACAGGACATGAGTAATTGGGGTAGGATGGGGTTTTCCCAGGCAGAGCACACAAACCCAGGGATTTTTGTGTTTGTGTTCACATCTACTTAACCCCGTGGATCAGTTAATGCTCCTGTAAAATTACATCTGTTACTCGTCAGGCTCAGCATTTCCATTCGGCTGCCAAAGCCGCTTGGATATTTATAAAACAAGCCAAAACCAACCCAAAGCCTCAGGCCCACACAGTGCAGGTTTGTCAATCACAGGGAATCAAAAAGAAATCAGAGCTGTGGGTGCAGATCTGCACAGCACCAGAACCACAGTGCATCCGTGGCTGGAGGGCTGGGGATCTCACAGCAAATAACCCGAGTCTTGACCCAAACCCACACCTGGGTCACACAAAGGGAGCTCAGCCAAAGGGCTGGGGATGCTGAGGGGGGATTCAAGGGTGAACTGGGCTCCCTGTACCCAGCTGAGCTCCATGGGGTGACAGGGTGGGAAGGGCACAAATGGTACTGATTATCAGTATTCCCAGAAAAATCTGTAACAAATAAACCCTGGAGCAGTAAGGGATGAGTCCAGAGCTCTGTGCCCAGCACGTGCCCACCCTGTGGGCTGGATCCCTGTTGTGCTGGGATGGACACCCAGATCCAGGCATGCTCAGGGATGTTCTTTGGAAGGTTATTGGCCAGCAAGGATTTTCTTTTGGAGAATCATAGGATGGTTTGGGTTGGAAGCACCTTAGAGCTCATCTCGTCCCTATTCTGGGAGGAACATGAAACTCCTTAATGCCACAAGGCCTTAACCCCGTGAGGTCAGGGCTGTTTATCCTTCCAGTGGAGTGACAATGGCAACTGATCCTGATGGGAGATTAGAAAATGAACCAAACCCACCATCCTGGAATGCTGTGGTCCAGCTGGAGCAGCCTCGTGCCCATCGGCACTACCTGAGCAGCCTAAGGTCGTGCCAGGGGATGGCTGGTGTTTCCCTGGTCAGGGATGGCGTCAGCTCTGCCCGTGGTATGGAATGGCCTAACTGAGGGAGAAATGATGGAATCTGGGCACAGGGAGACCCCAGTGGTGACCCTGGTGAAGCCATGGGGAACTGTAAGGGCAGATGTGAGAGCACAGCTGAAACTGAGGGGGCTTTGGAAGGGGTTGATACAGCAAGGCATGACACGGTGTGGCATGGCACAGAATGGCATGGCATGGCCCAGGGCATGCACAGAGCATGGCATGGTAGGGGAGCTCTGCAGCCCCATGAAAGCTTTTCCACACCATAACAACCCCCCTTAATCCTCATTTTGAACAGGGAGTTAAAAGAGCTCTGAAGAAAACTGGAATAAAATCTTCTCCCTCATGCCTGTGCCAAGAAGCAACAGTCCTGGGCTGAGTGGGCTGGCCTGGGCTATTTTGCTGTATTATTTAGCTGCACTGGAAATGAAGGATGAAGGTGATAAAGGGCTTATTTTAGCAGGCAGCAGCCACTGACTGCTGGTAGTGCACCGAGGCAGAGCTCAGCTCCGCCAGCCCCATTCCCATTCCAGTCACGTGCCCCCAAAATTGCAAATGGAGATTTGTTACATTTCATTTGCTCCCATCCCTGGGAAGCCATTTGCGATGAGTTCACGTCTCCCAGGAGGCTCTATTCCAATCAAAGGGAAAAGAGAGGAGGGGAAAAAAAGTCACGCTACGGCGGCTGACAATGATATCTCGGAGCCGATCGCGGGGCGCTGGCTGGAGATACACGTTTTAATAACAGCCAGGGCATGTGCAGCAGCAAGGCTGGGGCACTGCCCCAGGCTGGGGGAGAGTGGGACACTGCCCTGGGGTGGGGAGACTGGGGCACTGCCCTGGGCTAGGGGAGAGTGGGACACTGCCCTGGGCTGGGCAACAGTGGGGCATTGCCCTGGGGTGGGGAGACTGGGATACTGCCCTGGGCTGGGGGAGACTGGGACACTGCCCTGGGCTGGGGGAGACTGGGACACTGCCCTGGGCTGGGGAAAGATGGGGTACAGCTCCTGGGATGGATGACCCTGGGGTACTGCTTTCAGAGCTGGGGGATGCTGGGCAGGCTGGGGGATGCTGAAGCACCACTCCCAGGCTGGGGGATACTGAGGTACTGCTCCCAGGATGGGGAGTGCTGTGGTATCACTCCCAGTCTCAGGGATGCTGGGGTACCACTCCTGGGATGGGGGATGCTACAATACCACTCCTGAGCTAGAAAATGCTGGGATACAGCTTCAAGGCTGGGGATGCTGAGGTACCTCTCCCAGACTGAGGGATTGTCCCAGGCTACAGGATGTCCCAGTGCAATTCCTGGGATGGGGGATGCTGAGGCACCACTCCCAGGCTGGGGGATGCTGGGGTACATCTCCCACCCTGAGGGATGCTCAGGGCCCTCTCCCATCCCAAAAGATGCTGATCAGCATGACTCAATCCCAGTCTCCCCCTGTCGTGTCTCCAGTTGCCTGGGCATTGACCACCTTGAATTTCCATCTTTCCTCTTTCTCCACAAGCAGCCCCTTGAGCTGGGAAAATAAAAAGAGGATATTGGTAAACTAAGGGAGCACAGGCTGAGAATCTGCTTCAAGTTTAGCAATTTTAGCTTCACACCCGCAGAAACCGAAAGCAGAGGTGGCTGGGGCTCTGTCGCTTTGTTTTTCTTTAGTTCCTCCTTTTTTAAAAAAAAAAAAATCTTGTTTTCACCTTCGAGCATTTTCGTGGCTGAGGGCTGGTGTTATTGATGAGGGCATGTTATTCTGGAGCAGGAAGCTGCCTGACATACTGCCTGCCTGCTGCTAAATTGAAATCTCCTAATCTTTCCAATCCTTTTAAGCACTGGCAAATGAAAAGGCAGCACATTGTGGAAAATCTCTGCTCGAGGGGAAGGAAGGCAAGATCTGCCAGAGCCAGAGTGGGAGCTGCTGTGGCTCTGAGGGACCTGCTGCCAGGGCAGGGAGCAGCAGAGGGGGCTGCTCCTGCCACGATGCCCTCACTGGGCACAGGGTTTAACCAAAGTGCATCAAGGCCTTGTTGGCACAACCTCGCTGGGGTGTTGCTGCCCAACAACCAAACACCTTCTGCAGCAGGTCCCTGAGTCTGGGAGAGAATGTTCCTGCATATTCACAGCTGACATTGCACCAGGCTGGGGAACATGGTGCCTCCCCAGCTTCATGAGAAGCCAAGGACACCACAAAGTTAAAACTTCAGGAGTGCTGTAGTTAAATCCTAAACAATGTTCTCAGCCTGTGTGAGAGATCTGGAGCCAGGCTGGGAGGGCTGGGGGTGTTCACCTGGAGAAGAGAAAGCTCCAGGGAGAACTTAAAGCCCCTTTCAGTGCCTGAAGAGGCTCCAAGAGAGCTGGGGAGGGGTGTGGAACAAGGGACGGAGGGACAGGACACAGGGAATGGCTTCCCAGTGCCAGAGGGCAGGGATAGATGGGATACTGGGAAGGAATTCTTGGTTGTGAGAGTCGTGAGGCCCTGGCACAGGTTGGGCAGAGAATCTGTGGCTGTCCCATCCCTGGAACTGTCCAAAGCCAGGTTGGGTGGGGCTTGGAGCAATCTCGGCTGGTGGAAGGTGTCCCTGTCCGTGGCAGGGGATATGGAAAATGATGGTCTGTAAGGTCTCTCCCAAGCTAAACCATTCCATGATTCAATGATTCCATGATTCCCTGCACACCATCCAAGGAAGGGGTGTTCAAACCAGGTTGAATTTCTGGCTATTGGGAGCATCTTCCCTTCCACTCCTGCTCACTTCTCCTTCCTGGCCCCAAATCCATCCCCCGCCCTGCACCCACAGCCCCAGGCGTGGGGCCCCTCCGAGGGGTCTGGAGCTGTGGGATGGGGGGATGGGACCCACCAGGCAAGACTTGGCCTGCTTGTATTTTTAGCATGTGATGCTGGGAAAAGGAGAGCATGTTCATTAACCTGCACAGCCAGGAATAACAATTGCTTTCCATCAGGACCTCATGAATAAGTCGCACCATCTGATTTAGTTATTTATATCCTTCCTGCTGGTAAATTAATTAATGTTTCATTTGCAGCACAGGCAGCCCGTAAGACGCTTCTCCCTGCTCTGAAAGTGGGCATGTCACAATGTCATCAGCTCTAAAAGGTGTTTTTCCTGGGATGAGGGTTGGTAAATATGGATCATTTGCCCATCAGTGGTGCTGGGTCACCCCTCCATGCCCTCGTGGTGCCAGCAGCTGAGTGGCTGCCACAGACAGCCGAGGTCTGGGGAGTGTTCGTACATGGAAAAGGGTCATTTTTACGCTTTCTAAGGGATTTTAAGCAGGAAAATCACCGTCCTGTTGCTGGGGAGGATTTCTGGTTCACCCATCAGGGAAAGGATGGGGGCAGCCAGCAGTGCTGCAGGGCCAGGAGTGCCCAGGGGACATCAGGGTGCCAAAAAGTAGTGTTTAAAGGAGAAAGACATGCTTCAATAAACGCCTTTGAGGAGACTGAGGGACGGGAAGGGGAATTATTATCTTATCAATGGGCAGCAAGAAAACACTGAGACTTTGAAGGGAAGGGGCACAGTGGGTGACAGGAACCCCTGTAGAGCTGCTGGGAGGGGTGAGGGATAATGGGATGGTGCTGGGATGATGTGGGGAGGAGCTGGGGCTGCGCAGGGTGGGCACAGCCACCCACTCCTTCCCATTACAGCAGCTGGGGCTGGAGAAAGAAGGATAAACCACTCCCAGGGGATAAAACCACCCCCAGGGTCATGGGGGCTGACAGTGCACATGCCAGTGGGGTGCAGGGAGGGCTCAGCCGAGGGCAGGCACTGCCAGTGGCTCCCATGGCATCTCCAGGGTTTCACACACCAGCTCCCAGTGGGAACACAGCTGGCAGGACGTGACTCCCTTGGGATGAAGATAAGAAGCTGGAAAAATAAACTGCACTCCCAAGGTCACTGAGGCACTCGGGGCTCCCCTTGGCACAGGGGCAGCTGCTTCCCTTTGTGCTTCCTGAGCCACCGCCTGCTGCTTTGCAAGGGATTAAAGCAAAATATTTTCTCTGGCATAGGATGGGCACTAGATTCCTCCTGGCACTGGTCTCTTTGAGCACCACAGAGATGCCCCCCATCCCTTCCAGCTGCTGTGTCCATGTCCTGGTGCCCACGGGCAGGGCTGCCCATGGACACAGAGTGTCCCTGGTTTGATTATTTGCTTATGGCATCCTAATATACCCAATTATTCCTCAGTGCAGACTGTTGTGGTTCATTTCCTTCACCATCAGGCAGGGGCCTGCAGGAGAGATTCGAATGCCAACCACATTTTAATTTCCTCAAACAGCGTGTTTTACGTGTGTTTAGTACTGATGAGCTCGGGCCCAGCTGGGGCATCCCAGGAGAGCCCCTCCACCCCAGGAGAGAACTGGACTGGTTAACTGGATTGGATATTAGGGAAAATTTCTTCACTGCAAGGGTGGTCAGGCACTGGAACAGGCTGTCTAGGGATGTGGCAGAATCGTCTCCCCTGGAAGTGTTCAAAAGCTGTGTGGATGTGGCACTTGGGGACATGGTTCACGTGTTCCAGAAAGAGAGCTACAACAGGCTGTTTGGGCTGGGTGGCTTTTCCTTTGTCTCCTAATTTTTTAGGTGCTTTAATTAAGGGTGATCAGTGACCTCAATGCACCTTCCTCTCTAAATATTGCAGGGATAATGAAGGTATTTCTCTCCAGGCCTCCATTTCTCACCCCAAACCTCTCTAAACCAGGAGGCTGGTCCCAGCCCTTCGTGTGCCAAACCTGGGAATGTCCAATTTCCAGCCCTGCTTTCATTTATCTCTGTTTTGGGTGGTATTTCCAGCGGGTTTGTCTGTGCAGGGGGCTTGGTGGCACCTCTCACTCGCTCTTAGCCCCCATAAACTGCAGCAATAAAGGAGGTGCTGGAGAGATGTCACCGGCAGGGTTGTTAATGCGTGAGCCTAATGAATATGAATGGGCTCTTCATAAACGTAGCTTTGTGTCATTAAATTCCTTCACACCTCACTGGTCGTGGAAAGGTTACTCAGAATTAAATGTAAATCACATATTTACTGGTACAAAACAGATCGGCGTGTCGGCTTTTTTAAAAAACATATAATTTAATAATGGTGCGCTGGTCCCCCGGCAGGGCTGGGCTGATGGATTCACCCGTGAGGGATTCACCGCTCCCCGCCCGCCCGGGCCGTGATACACATCTCACATCATGGCCAATTTACACCATTTTCTTTCCCAAACAGCAGACTTTGGTTCTTAATCATGTCAGTGGCTCAGAAATGAAAGGAGTTATTTCATCCCTGTCACTCCATATAATTCAAAGATTAAGGAACAGCTTCTGTCGCTCTATAAATGAAGGGGCTGGGGCTGGTGGGGAGCACCGGGGTTGGAAGCACCAAGCCCTTGACTGACCCATTTGACCCCCCCACACCCCATAATGGGATCACAGAATCCCAGACTGGTTTGGTTGGAAAGGACCTTAAAGCCCATCTTGTTCCACACCCTCCCATGGGCAGGGACACCTCCCACCAGCCCAGTTGCTCCGAGGCCCATCCTGGGACACTCCCAGGGCTGTTGGATACGGGGCAGATTCCCCATCCCAGGCCCTGCCGGCGGCACAGACGGCTCAGCAGGGATCGGGAAAAGCAGGACATTTTTAAGAAGCTCCAAAGAGCCATCCCAGCTGCCCGCCAGCAAAGCCCCCTCACAGACTGCTTTAAACAGCCCCAGCACGTATTAGCTTGTAAGGGAGAGCTGATTAGTAATTAAATGGCTTTTAAAAATAAAACCATTAAGTCTAATCCCATCAAAATTGGAGCTTCATCCCGTCAACTCTTATTAATTATTGTCCCACCTTGCAGGTTCTGAAGGCGGGGCTGGCAGCAGCTCTGGAAATAAATACAGGTATTTTATGAAACTCTCTCTGTGCATAAATACATGTATTTTATTAAATTCTGTCTGGTAGGGGGTGCTCCCCCCATGCCTTGCTCGAAGGTGGGGAACCTCCCAGTTGCTGTGCCAGGTTCCCATCCCCTCCTGTCACGTGTGTGCCCAGCACAGAGATCTGCCAGCAGCCCTTCCCAGTGCCGGGGATGCTGCCAAGGTGCCACCAGCAGCTGCTGGGCTCTGGTGGGAGCCTGGGGCACCCTTCCCGAGGGATAAACCACGGGCTGAGCCCGGCTAATCCTGCTGGAGAGACTCACCGCCCTCTGCGGCGATGGAGACACACGTTCCAGCCGCAGCACTGCCTTATTTCCCTCCAAGTATCAATAATTTCAGGGTTAAAGAAACAAAAGCTCCTTTTTGCTTGTTTGTATTTTTCCCCTCATCAATACTGGGGCCAGGCAGGCCACTTCCAGACAGTCCCCGGGGCCTACTCAGCTATTAAAGATAGAAATTATATCTTCATAACCCAGGATATTGCTGCTCGCTTATTTATGACTTGCTCCATTTCAAGAATATTTATTCTAGACAGGGAGCCTGATAATTTTCATCCAATCTACTTCTCATAGCTCAGGGCAAAAGAATGGAACAGCTCAATTGAAAGAGCACTTTCCCATTATTGCCAGGTAAGGGCAGAGCACGCTGAGCTCATTTCTGCCCTCGCCTCACCACTGCTGCATCAGGCTCCTTTTATTTTTCATCCTTCTTTCTCTCTTCCATTTCTTTTTTTTTTTTTTTTCTTTTTTAATTCATCGAGGAATGGCAGCCCACACAACCACTTAGAGGAAATACTGCATAAATCCCAGTGCAGTAATTACCCATTTGGAAACATGACGCTTTATAGGAGCAGAGGCATCGTGCCAGGATGCTCAGCACGCTGCTCCTGCTCCAGCTCAAATCCTCCCAGGGCTCCGAGGCAGCGGTTCCGGCTGCAGGCACAGCCTCATAAAACTGAGCCATTGCAGCTGGGGCAGGAGCCTGCAGCCCCCAGACAGGGAGCTCCGGGGTGGGGAAAGGCTGTGCAGGGTCCTGGAGCCGAGGGAGGAACCCACGGAGCTGCAGCCATGTGGGAAACACACGGACCCTGCATGGGGAGGCACCCGGGCTGGCATGGACTGGGGCTGCCAACCCTGCTGAGGTGCTGTGGGGTGCTGTGGGGTGCTGCAGAGACCCACAGACATCCCAGGGACATGTCCCACATGGAGTGGTGGCCCAAAAGATGGAGTGATGCCCCATAGGAGGAAGGGAGGGAGGGAGGAAGGAGGAATGGATGGATATGGGGATATTCCATAAGATAAAGTGCTGCCCCATAGGACGGATGGATGCATGGATGGATGGAGTAGTGCCCCATAAGTTGGAGTGATGCCCCATAAGACAGACAGAGCAGTGCCTCATAATTTGGATGGATGGAATGATGCTCCTTAAGATGGACAAAGCAATGCTCCCTAAGATGGAACTATGCCCCACACTGGAATTCTGCCCCACAAGACAGACAGAACAGTACCCCATAAGCCAGAGTGATGCCCCACAGGCTGGAGCAATGCCCCACAAGATACCAGCACCCACCCCCAGCACCCACATCCCACCCCCCCCAGGGCCCAGGGAGCACCTTCCCCACCTGTGCTCCCACCACCCGCCTTAAATGTCAGAGCCAATGAAGTGTTGAAAAGGCTTTATTGCTTTCCGTGGAGCCGATTAGGAATATCTTCTGCTGGGTAAAGAGCAATATTGCAATATGAAGGATGGGGGAGCGGGAGGCAGCCCTGTGTGAATTCCCCACAGGAACCTCTGTTCTTGCAGCCAGAACAGTTATCAAAAAGACAATTTAGGCAGGATTGCGCTCTAACTAGCTGGAGGACAGGGAGCCAGCCCTGTACAGGAATCTTTCAGCCTCTAGTAAATGAAACTGCAAAAAAAATCAGCTTTCCCTCCTCATCTGCAGGGGGGGAAGGTGCCAGAAGGAATTTTTTATAACCATTAGCTCAAGCCAGTTCTCCCTTCCAATGACAGGAGCTGCTGTGGGGCTGGGGATGAAGGTGGCTCAGCATCCTCTACTCCCATCATCTGTCGCCCTGCCAGCCACCAAAGCATCCCAGCAGAGAACAGAGTGACCTCACAGCCCCCCATGTTTCCCTTTGATGGCTTCTGCCAGCCCAAAAAAACCCCAACTGGGTGTAAAAGTGACCAGCCCAAAAAACCCTGCTGGGTGTTAAACTGGACCTTTTCCTAATAGTGACAGAGGTTTGTGCCACCATGAGACACCAGGCTCAACAGCCAAAGGGATTTCTTGTGTCAAGCCAGGTTGGTGGGAATTGTGTTTCTCAGAGGAGACACCTTTTCTGGGGGAAGAAAGACTCCTGTTTCTGTGGGGACATCCCAACCTGGGCAGTGTCAGCACTGTGGGACCCGTGGTCACCTCTCAGATCACTCACCAGCTGCCTTGGGTGCCATCCTGCTGGAAAACCAAGGCAGGTTAATGGCTCTGGCAGCCAGGGAGGACCTGAGGAAGCGTGTGCCAAGCTTTGCTGTTAGTGGTAATTATTTCTGGAGCACCCTGAATTCACCTTGTGTTCTGGAAGAGCAGCACGACAGCCAAATCCATCCTGGTGAGGTTGTGGGAAGCAGCAAGTCATTTCCATGGGCTTTGATGGGAGCTGGCCTGAGTCCTGCAGCTCTGATGACATCCCTGAGAATTGACAGCAAACGCTGCCAGCACAAAAATGACAACTTCCCACCCTGAAATTACATATAGAAACATGAGGGGGGGGGGAAATTCCCTCTATTTATTCCTTGGTCAGGCAAAACTGAGAGTGAGCCTTCTCCCAGATGAAATCCCCACCCTTCCCATGGGATCCACAGCACAGCAGCCACTCCACTGCTCTGTTATTTACCACTGAGGGAAATACCTGGGCTCACATTGGAAAACACTGCCTGGGAATGTTGGGGTCTGTCAGGTCAGTGGATCCTGGTGCATGTGTGTGTGCCCCTCCCCGGGCATGTGTGTGCCACCCCCCTGGCACGTGCTGGGGCAACTGGGATGAGCATGGAGGGATGTGGGGGCTGGTTGTCCATCTGTCCATCCCAGGGACACAACCTGTGCAACCAGAAGACTTTTAACAGCAATTATTCCATTGGAGCAATTAATCAGAGTCAGGAATGTGACTCCTGGTGCCTGTCAAGCAGGCAGGTGGTCCCTGCTCCTCTCTCCCCAGGGCCTGACTGGGGGCACTGGGCATCCCTCTGGACATGTCCCATTTTAGCAGGGAGGAGCCCCAGGGAATCACAGACTGGAGGGTGGGCACGTGGGGCCTTCTCAGGTTTTTGCAGAGCTCTGCCTGTCACTGTTCGAGCCCCTCTTTCAGTGATGCTGAGCAAGAGGGATGTGATTTGCAAGGTTCTGCCCCAACTGGCAGGTTCACAGTCCCTCCTCGGGCTGAGCCACGTTGTCCCACTGAATCTGCACGAAAAGTATGGGAGAGCAGCACGTGGGCCAGGGGTGATCCACCAGGTTGCATCCGGAGGAGCCAGTCCCGAGGAGGAGAAGATAATCCAGAGCACACCCCAAGGCTGGGTCCTTGCATTCCCTGGAGAGCTGCATCCCAACAGAGCTCGTTCCAAAGCTTTTCCTGCCTGCAGCAGTGAGAGCTGGTTGGGTTCTGGTTGCAGTGGGATGAGGTGAACCAGGTGGATCTGTCAGGGAGATTTGTCCTCCCAGCAGGTTCCATCCTGCAACTTCAGCACAGAGGTTGCAGAATCTGGGAGGAAGAGTTTGGCTTCAAAGGGCAATTCCTCTGGATCTGATGCAAGAAAGCTCTCTCTGTTGGATCTGTTGCTCAACTCAGCCTGTCTCGCTGGCTCAGACCCTTCGAGGCTGGTGAACATCCCTTAGCCCAAGCAATTCTTAATGAAAACCCTTGTGCACCCAGGGGGATGCACCCAGGCAGTTGCCCCCACCTTGTTGCTCCTGCTGCTGGGTGTCCACAGCTCCCAGTGAAGCTCCAGGCTCCACACACAGGCAGGGGATCCCACTCAGCCTCTCCCCTCTAACACACACATGTTGGACCGTCCTGCCCTCCAAAAAGCATCATTTTGGTTTCCGGAAGGTTTTTCTCCAGCCTCTGGAAGCTCTAAGAGATCAGGTTGGAAACATCCCTTAAAAGCGATGGAGACTGCACTGGTTTGTGCTTCCTTAGGGAAAGCTGGGAAAGGGTATTTGTTTTCCCAGCTTTTGTCTCTGCTTGCTCTGTGCTCCCGTAGCTTTCCCAGGACGGCCGAGCCTGCGCTGACGCTGCTGGGAAGTTTCCAAGCCAGACCAGCAGCCTTGCTCACACCTCCTCCAAAGGGAAAGCTCATTAAATTGATGATCCAGGGATCCTTTATCCAGAATCTCCCATTCTTATTAGAGGCATTAATTAAAACAATAGCAGATCAAAGCACTTTGAAGCATCTCATTTGGGATGATTCCTCCTCCCCTCCGCATCCCGGCTTTTGTTCTCATCCCTTTGAGGTCAGCGGTGCTGTTATTGCACCAGCAGCATCCCGGGGCAAGGCAGGAGGGGCAGGAGCTGGACACGGGGGCACGGCGGTGGCCATTCCCACTCACTCTCTGGGAAAAGCGGCTCTTTCCTCCATCCCTCCCCTCCGAGGTGCTCCCGCTGTTCCAACCCCTTCTCCACGGCTCGGAGCATCCTCGTCCTGCACGGCCAGTTGAGCAGCCGCCCTGATGGGCTCCGTGTTCTCCTTGAGCAGCAATTAGCAAGTGCTTGGTGTGATGGGCATCTCCTCTGAACTCCTCTTCAGGCTCTTCCAGCAGCTGCTTATTAGCGTTTGGGAGCGCAGGGAGAGCGGCCTGACCCGGGGAAATCTGCAGCCTTTTATTAGCGCTGCAGATAATTACATTTAATAAGGACACCGGCTTTTCCCACACCAGATAGCTGAACCATCCATCTTCCCTTTAATAATAAAACCCTCTCCAACTCATTTACATTCATTGTTCCTTTTGCAACGCAACATTACACACGTTTTATCACCCCCGGATCTAACGCAGTGGCTCACGCGGCACCTCGCAGGCGAAGTGCCCGTGCCATGGGGAGGGAGATGAGCGTGTCCTCACCCCCCTTGCCCAGGGGCCTCCTCTCAGCCCTTTGCCTGGGGAACCACAACCACCTGAGCACAAGCACCTTGGAACATTTCACAATAACTCTGTGGCTTTGTGGACTCTGGAGCAATTACTCACCTGGCACAAACCTGCACTGCAGGGATTGCGTCTCCAGAGATCAGGGAATGAATCATGGGNAGGTCTCCCTGGAGCCTTCCCTTCTCCAGCTCTCCCAGCCTGTCCCCAGAGCAGTGGGGCTCCAGCCCTCAGAGCATCTCTGTGGTCTCCTCTGGACTCTCTCCAGCAGCTCCACATCCTTCTGACATTGAGACCCCAGAGCTGGAGGCAGCTCTGCAGGTGGAGTCTCATCTGAGCAGGGCAGAGGGGCAGAATCCCCTCCCTGCCCTGCTGCCCACACTTCAGGATGGGGCATTACACAAGGACATAGGAATGCTCAGGACCACATACTTTTAAGGCAGAACTGGTATGATTTTTAGCAAGAAGTAAGTGCAGTGTGTGTGTGTGTGTTGGGAAGCACAGTGTCCCTCAGGAGATAGGAAAAATAATGTATAAATGAATAACAGCGCAGCAAACATTCATCTTCAAAGCTGAAATTGGAGAGTAAAGCTGAGGGTACTATAAATCCTATTTTGCTGCTGCTTCGCTGTTATTTGGTTTTGCTGGCTCAGACCAGCAGAGATATTTCAGCACAGTTTTCCCTCCCCGATGCTCCTCTCTGCACCAGTGGCTTCTGCTGACGAGGGTGGGAGGCCGGGGGATGTGGGGGGAGCAGAGGGCAGAGCTCTTGCTGGCCTTGGAATGGCTTCTCCTGGCATGGGGTGCTGGAGAGCACCCATCATCTGGGTGCAGGGGGAGCAGGTTTGGGGCTGGGAGCTTCTCCCACCCTTGCCACAGAATGGTGAAGAGGGACCAAGGAGCACAGTCTGGTTGGACGGGGCTTGGAGTAACTGGTCTAGTGGAAGGTGTTCCTGCCCGTGCAGGGGGTGGGACTGGATGGGCTTTAAGGCCCCTTCAAACCTAAACCATTCTGGTTTTTCTGGGATACTGTGACTTCATGGTGATTTCCATCATGCCAAGACCTCCCAGGGCCTGATGCAAAGCTTGGAGACTTTGGACTCCACCAGCAGAGACATTGCCATCCCTGTGCCACTCCAGCACAGGAGGATCTGATGGAATGCTGATTTGTAGCAAAAAAAAGGGGAATAAAAAGGGCTTGAAAGCTGCACCTTCCCTCCCCACCCTGTGATCCCATCTGGCCATCCCTGCATGCCCAGACCATCCTCCCTTTGTCCCTGGGCCAGCAGCCGTGGCCAAACGGCCAGTGCCAAAGCCAGTGTGGGAATGACATCATTCCCAACAGGACAGCAGCACGGGGCAGGAACAAGGAGGGACACTTACCCAGTGAGAGGAGTTTGGGATGCTTGGGATGCCCTGGGGTGCTGTTTGGGGTGGTCTGTACTGGCCAGGCAGCTCCTCCTCCCTGCCCGGCCATGCCCATCTCCTCCGGGATGCCCAGGCAGAGCAGGCAGTGCCAGCACAGCACCAATCCCTGTGGGAGAGCAGCCCGGACACCCTGCACGACCCCCTCTGGGGAAGGGGCTGGCAGCCCCCTGCCATGTTTAGTCTGGGCTCAGGGCTCATTATCAGCTCAGCGCCGTCCCTGGCGCTCGGCTCCCACTCCCCGAGCACCTCCTCTAATCTCCCTGGATTTGGCATCCCTGGGCTGGAGCAAGAGGCCATCCATCAAGGAGCAGTGTTTGGAGTGAGAGGGGACCTGCAGGGCCCCGGGTTTAATTAGCAGCCTGCAGCCAGGGCTGGCCACGGGCAGCTCCGGCTCTCCACACGCAGGGGAGGGACAGTCGGGCGTTATCAGCTCTTTAAAGCACTCTCCGTGCTGTAGCTTATTGCGGGAGGGACGCAGTCAGGCTAAAACAGCTCAGCTTCATTTTCAACCAGGACACCCAGCCCTCCCTCCCCCAGTCCATCCTGCATCTCTCACGAATCCCATTCCTGCAGGATCTGTCCGGGCCCCTGCTGCCCTGGGTGGGAGAGCCAAGGATGAGGCTGCAGACCTCAGACTCACATCCCCGTGTCCTGCTCCCCACTGTGTACGTCAAACTGGCCAGCAGTTCAGCCAAGCAGCCTGGCCTGGAGCCCTTTGGCCATGGCAGGTGCCAAGCAAAGCCTTTAGCACTTTATTTTTACCCCCAGAACTCTTCTTCCCTAATTTAAACTGTCATCTTTCATCTCGGAATTTTTTTCAGCCGTTTTTCAACAATGCCTGAATCCTGGGAGTAGAAATGTCTCTCGACTGAGAGTAATTCTTGGCACATCTGAAACAAAAGCAGGACCCCACTGGTGCATGGCAGCCCCTGCTCTGACAGATAGGAAAAAATGCCAACAGCTCCAAGCACGGTGCAGGAACCAGCAGGACCTGCCAGTGGCCAAAAACCACAGCAAAACAAGACAATGCTCATTGCCAGGCAGTGAGAGAGGCCACAAACTCGGCAAGGCCAGGGAGAGGGGAAAGCCAGACCTCCTTCTGCTCCCTCTGCCAGGCTGGAGCACGCACCCCACGGAGCTGCTCATGCTGACTGTGCTGCCCAGCTGCCCATCCCTGACACCAAACACGGCCCTTTGCAGCCCAAAGCCAGACATTTCTTCTGGTTTCACAGCAGCAGATGCCCCTTTTCCCTCTGGGGAGAGTCATGACCATGGGCTGTGCTGCAGCCACCAGGGAGCCCAAGGGAAGCTGGGAAGAGCAGTGCTTGGCCCCTCCAACTCTGCAGGATCCAAGGGGTCGTGGGTCCCACTCCAGGCATAGGGCAGGGTGTGCATCATCCCTGCAGGGTTTGCACCATGGGGAAAAGCATGGAATTTCTGGGAAATTGTTTTTCATCCTCATTTGCAAACTGAAGCTTTAAAATGTATTCTAATTGAAATTATATTGAAATTAGGGAGGAGAAACGGTTTTCTTCGCTTTCTTGGTTACACTGAGCAGCACATGCCTATGCCCAATGCTGCCAGTCCGTGCTGTGCCCAGTCCCCTGACAGCCTGGATGCTTCCTGGGCAAAGCCAGCTTTGCCACACTAGTACCTGCACTGAGTTGGGGATTTTTCCCAAAATCACAGCCATGGCTGGTGACAGAGCCACAGCTTGGGTTGGGGCACCCCAAGCCTGGTTGGGGGTGCAGGAGCTCAGACGGGTGTAGGATCCAAGTGCTGGATATGGGTGGATTCAGGAGCCAAAATGTGTGCAGGATCCAAGCTCTGGATGCAGATGGGTGCAGTATCCAAAGGCTGGGTGCAGATGGATGCACTTGACTGCTTGTGAATCCCCCCATGCCCCATCCCATCCTGCTCCACCCACATCTGGCCAACCCTGGGACCCCGGGATCCTCCGTGCAGCACAGATAATGTCACTGGAGGTGCGAGTGCTCCCAGTCTGGAAGCTGGAGCAGGCAGAGCCAGCCTCCCTTGCCCTGTTTGCAGTCAGGTTTTACAGATGGGTGTCCACAGTCTTTTTTTTCCTTCTTACTCAGACGACTTCCAAATCAAGTGATCCACACCATATGTTCCCAATGCTCCTATCAAACACCATCCCTCAGTGGAAATCAGCGCCGAGGAGAGGAGTCACCACTCACAGGGTGGGAAAAAACCCAGCAATCATCACATGGGAACAACTCAGTGAAAACCCCACAGAAACCTATGTCTTGGAACTTACTTCTTTTCATCTCCTGCAAGGGACGATCAGATGGGACTTGGCAGAAATCACCTTTGCCACATGTTATCTCTCTAATATCCCGAGCCGATAATCCCCGCCGAGCTTTGTGCTTTACACCCCGTGGCACCCGGCTGTGGAACAGCCCCTCCAGCCCTGTGGGATTTCTCCTCTATCACGTCACCCTTCCAGCCCATAAATATTTGTGTAACAGCCTCTCTGTCCCTGGCCTCGCTGATGTTCCCCTTTCTCCAGTGTCGCAGGCAACTTTTTTCCAAACTTTTTAATTCCGTTCATTAATCATTTGGAGAAATGTGCAATTACTCGAGTCCAATTACAGAAAATGTGCAACTACTTGAGTCCCATTATAAGCCCGTACGAAATGCCAAGAACTTGATTAGAGTAAAACCACTGCCTGTCCCACAGACTTTCAAAGAACACGCTGCGTGTTATCCTGGCGGGGGAGGAGAAATCCCGATTTATTTACGCACAAATGTGTCTAACCCTCGCTGACAATATGGGAAATCTTTCCTATCGGCTGGAACGTGAGTTCAGCGTTCCCCAAAGGAAAAGATGTCTCTCCCTTAATTAAAACAATGCCTGAACTTGCCGTAACCTCCTGATTTCATCGCGGGGATCTGCTCTGCTTGTTCCAGAGGGCTCATAATTACCCCGCAAGCCGATGTCTGGCCCGGCGCTGGGCTGCTCCTCTTCCAGAGGCGTCTCTCTCCGCGGGCTCTGCACTTCCCAGCCCTGCAGAGACAACCAGGAGCGAGGAACGCCGCGCAGCTCCCCGACAGCTCCTACGGGACGTGGCCTCTTTAATCTTTGCAACCGATTGGCTTTATTCCGTAATCCGTAATTACACGAACTGTCTCCCATGCAAATCATAAACGTCTCCATCAATCAGCGGGAGCAGCCGGCGGTGGCACGCGGAGCTCGCCGGGGGATTGCTGCCACATGTGGCTCCTAAACTCCCCTTATTTAGGTCAGCATCTCCTGTGTGCTGTCTGGGGGAGCGATAGGTATTACCGCTTATTAGGGATTAAGCCAGGATTTAAGGGCCCTTCTTAGCGTGGGGCTGTGGGGACGTGGATGTTCGGCCGAGCCCGACTACCAAAGTCTGAGATTTTAAGGAGAATCTCGAGCTAAGGGGCTTAGGGAGGGGAATTAATTTACTGGGACTCCGAAGCTCGTCCAGAATAAAAATCTCTTATAAAAGTATAATTTTCTCCTTGTTATTCATGATTACAAAATAATAAGATTGTTTAAAAATCCAATAGACTGGATGTCAATATTGGCAGGAGATGTAATTGTAAAGCATGTGCCAGCCTTCCGTGGCTTTTCTTAATTTTAATTAGGATAAAATTTACTAATCTTGCAGGGTTTGCAGAAGTAGGTTTGCCAAGAGGCCATCAATTGATCTGGATGATATTGGCTTCCTTTTAAGAGCCCCTTGCTAACTGCTATGTAAAGCCTGGGCTTTTAGCTCTGTTCTCAGATCATCTCTGCAGTTTTTTTGGCATGTCAAAAGGCCAGATGTTTTTTATTTGAGAGCAAATTGACACGTTAAATTACATTGTGCAAACAGTAAAGCCAGCCATGAGTAAACAGGCGACGAGGATTCATTGAATTTTATGGGTCGCAATAATGTTTATGTAATTTAACAAATTTATGCTTCGTGTCAGCTTCACCACAAGAGTTATTCATTCCAAAAGGAAAAACAACTTACATTGCAGCCCCCATCGTATCGTGCCTGGGAGCCAATCAAAAGCAAACCAAGCTTTACCATGGCAATGGCATGGGGCATGCGTGATAGCACAGCCCTGGCCAGCAAATACTGCGGGTGTTGCTCCATTTGGGTCAGTTTGGGGGCGTTTTAGCTCTAATTTGATTACTTTCCCCTCATCCAGCCACAAAGCAAACAATGGGGGAGCCTTGTGCTGTTCCAAGGGCTGCTCCGGCGCTCGCCGTGCCGATCCAGGCTCACGCAAGGTCATGTTGATTTGTACCACGATGCATTTTCCAGGTCCCTGGGAGTGCAGGGCAGACTGAGCAGGAGTCCTCCCTGAGTCAGGCTGTCTTCACTCCCCACTGCAGCTGTACCTGGCTGGAATTCTGCTGGCAATGGCCTGGGGGTTAATGCTCCAAACTCTCCTGGCTGTTTCAGTGCAGACTCCCAGCCGGCCGCAGGGAGGGCTGGCTCCCCTGGCAGGGCTTATCACATCACTCTCATTAATGCACTCTAACACCCTGCGTGCCCCAGGAGAGGGCACAGCCCCTGGGACAGAGGGACCATGTGCCCAGCCCTGGCCTGGCACGGGTTAATGTGGCAAGGGCTGGGTTTGGGGCACTGAACCATGCTGAGTTAATCAGAGCTCTAAACTGGCATCAATAACAAATGGCTTCCCACCAACACACAGCAATTATCAATGGCAGCTGCCGCTGGAGGGGCTGGATGTGCTGGGATCTCATTCCAGTGGGAGAGCACGAGGAGACAGGGACTGGCAGCTCCAAGAGAAACCCCAGAGAGCAAAGGAGAGGCATCTTTGGCCTTTTTACATGGGCCTGGAGTGACAGGAAAAGGGGGAATGCATTTACACTGCCAGAGGGCAGGGATAGAGGGGATATTGGGATGGAATCCTTGGCTGTGAGGGTGGGCAGGCCCTGGCACAGGGTGCCCAGAGGAGCTGTGGCTGCCCCATCCCTGGGAGTGTCCAAGGCCAGACTGGACAGGGCTTGGAGCACCCTGGGACAGTGGGAGGTGTCCCTGCCCATGGCAGGAGGCGGAATGGGATGAGATTAAAAGTTCCTTCCAGTAAAAACCATTCCAGAATTCTATGACCTGCTGCTGCTCCTCCATGCTTTGTTTTCCTTTATAACAAGGTGGTGCCTTCAGGCTGCCCGAAAACCCAGGGAAGCTCAGGTTTTGTCAGTTTAAGGAAGAGGTGTTCTTACTGCAAATTTCTGTCTGTTCCCTTCCCATGTCCCCACCAGCACTGCCCTTGTTGGCAGTGAACTGGGATGCCACTAATTTCCATGTCTAAATGGCATTTAATGCAGTCTTGAAGGAGATCTGTATACAGGACGTGAAGAGGGAACTAAGGGTTATTGCTGTCAATATAATTAATTTCAAGCTAATTTGAGCATCTGATTAAGTTTAGCATTACCATAAAAACTAAACTGCTATTTAAAGCCAGAGAGGGGTTTATTAAATAAGTGCTAGAATGCAACAGAAAGCAAAATGAAGGTAATAAAGTCACTTGAAGTAATAAAATTAAGTGAATGCTGGAGATAATCCTTTGATGGATCTTTCCTTTACCCTTCCCCAGGATGGAGATATTCCTTCCTCATCTGTATTTTCTATAGACCTCTGAAAATCTTATGGGTCTGTCTGAATCTTCATGGAAACAAAATAAATATAAAAAAAGATGGTCAATACAATAATTTTTCTTTGGAAAGGGAGGAGAAAATGCCAAGGA
Source organism: Scytalopus superciliaris (assembly GCA_013400415.1). Lineage (NCBI taxonomy): Eukaryota > Metazoa > Chordata > Aves > Passeriformes > Rhinocryptidae > Scytalopus > Scytalopus superciliaris. The sequence goes on along the minus strand of VXBX01007775.1, from coordinate 136,983 downwards.
GGAGAGCTGGCTCTGAGTGAGCACATCACCTTGCTGGAGCTGTTTGCCTGCACAAGGTCACGGGCAGTTCTGCTGGCTGGGAATGCTGCCGGGGAGAAAGGACAAGCAGGATCCCCCCCATGGGGTGATGCTTTGGGGGCCTTCCTTCATCGCTTTCCTGCCTGTAATAAACATTAGTCCACTTAGACAACTGGTGGTGAAAACCCCACAGGGTTTCTCCCACTGTGTCGGAGCCAGCCAAGACAACTTACCCTTCTCCTCTGGGTTCATGTGTCAAACTGCAGAAAACACTTATTTACTCTGAAGGCCACAGAAGCCTTAAAATACAAAGCCTGAGATAACACTGATAGGATCACACAGACATCCAAATTCATTTATACTGCTGTCCTAAGCAGAAGTGACTCATTGATAGCAGAGGAACGCGGCCCCTCCGGTACTCGCGGGGCCTCCGCAGGGATCCCGTGGCGATGGGTCACGGGGAGGATGAGCTGGTGCTCGCTGCCCCCTCTCTGTCCCCTGCTCCCACAGCCCCAGGCACTGTCTGGGGACAGCAGTGGTGAAGGAAAATGATGGAGACACGTGCCAAGGTCCTGCCCTGCCTGTGCCAGGCGCAGGAAGGATCAAGGATGGAGATAAGCGTAGTCATGGTCCTCAGTCCGAGCCCTCTGTCCACATCCTCACCACTCTGATCGTTCAACCACTGTGTGGGCTCTGCTGTGCTGGGTCAAAGCCAGCACAGATGTGAACAAGGGACCTTAAAACTCATCCAGTGCCACCCCCTGCCCTGGGCAGGGACACCTCCCACTGTCCCAGGTTGCTCCAAGTCCTATCCAGCCTGGCCTTGGACACTCCCAGGGATGGGACAGCCACAGCTTCTCTGCCCAACTTGTGCAGAGCCTCCCTACTCACCAGGGCAAGAATTCCTTCCCAGTATCCCCTCTAACCCTGTCCTCTGGCAGTGGGAAGCCATTACATCTTGTAGCAAACTTCATGCAAAGCCCACAAAGCCCATTAAGGCTTTTTCTGTTGCTCTCCAGGGCCTCACTCTCCCTGGGGACATTGCCCAAGCTGGTGACCAGACCTGGGGGAGCACTCAGCACCAACACTCATCACAAGTTTAGGTATTTTCAGCAAATATTGCACTCCATCTTGAGCCCAAACTTCCCCTCCTCAGTTTTCCATCCGGCACCAGGGTTTGCAGGTGACTTCTATCGCAAGGCTGAGCACAATTTAGATTATAAAATATAACCCCGGGCTGTTTCCTTAATTGATTTCTTTTGTTTCATTCTATTCCTCAAAGATTTGTCAACATTAATTTTTATATGTTTAACACTTTGCAAATACTGGCCAACTTTTTAAAATTAATGAGTTGAGATGGAGATTGAATACCTTCCCTCCCCTACAACTGCAGCAGGGAACGAACTCGGGATGAGAGTGAGACGTGTTATCAGCATTTAATTTGTGAAATTGGAGTTATTAAAAAGTGAATCTGCCAGCAGCCATTGGCAGAGCATTATTCTTACTATTATTCCTACATTCCACAAACCAAAACACACCACATTTCCCACAATAACGTGATTTCAGCTGAAGTCAGAAGCTTCATGGGTTTTCACAGGGTTCAAGTCAACAAATCAGCAACTAATCACATTCAGAGTGAATTCCTGGGAAGAAGTCGTGTTTTAAATACAGTGAGCTCCTGAGGGCGTGCCCTCTAACGACACACAGCGTGTCAGCCCCTGATAAAGCATCAGCCACTAAAACTAACAGCCCCAGTGCCAAATCCTCCCGGGAGCCTGCTCCCAAAGCATCCGGCGCTTGGATGTTGGGAGCGGAGCGCGTGTTTATAAGGCTCCCTCCGAAAACACATTTTTGAGATAGCTTATATTAAAGTGCAATTACAGGTTAAGTAACAAATTGGCTCGTTGCCTAATAGAGAGAAACACACCGTGACAATCAGATAAGGCGGGAATTAAACAAGATGGCAACAGCTCCTGGGGAAGGAGCAGGAGGCAGGAGCCTGGCAGCGATGCCGTCATCCCCCGGCGGACGGGGCTGGTGCGGCGCTGCCGTCAGCCGGCCCCTCGGACTCCACACAATGAGGACCTTTGAAACCCTACACCGAGAAATAGAGGGTAATAGCCAGCAAACAGGCTCGTCTCCACCCGCCAAGCCCAAGCTCTTGTGCGGCGCGGAGATGCCGGCTGTCACCAAGGAAACCGGAGATTGCCGGAGCGATCTCCAGCCCAGCTGCCTGTTCCCTCCAGGAGCGGGGGTTTTAGCAGTCGAGTGGCACTCCAGCAGCCTCCACTGCTGCTCCTTGAGCCAGGGACACCACTCCATCCCCGGCGCCCACGGAGGACACTGGCGAGGGGCTCCATGGCACCGTTTCCCACCTCCTCTCTCCGAGCCCGCTGAGACCGAATCCAAACACTTCACCTCTGGCTTTGCACACGCGGCGATGGGTTTGAAGGAGCTCTTACCCCTCGAGGAGCTCCAAGGACCATCGTGGGGACTTCTGTGCAGGGGCTTCTGCCCAGTGATTCACTCGTGGTGCTGGAGAGGGGCAGGTGAACGCCTCAGTGTGGGCATGGGGTGGCTCCCACCTTGAGCTCCGTGTCTGCTCCAGTCCCTCCCACATCAGAGGGATGGGGAAGAGTGCAGGGAGGGGTGACAGCTGTGCATGGGAGCTTCCCTGGTTTGCACTGGGTGCAAACAGTTGAAAGAGTCAATAGATGGAGCAGAACTTCCCAGCCTGGAAAGTAGATGAGAGGGAGGTCACGAAGAGGTCTCCAAAGCTCTGGATGCATGGAGATGGCAGAAGCAATTAACCATGAAGGCAAACAGGACATCTCTGCACCTCATTTTGAAAGATTTAAGTCCTTTGCCCTCAAGGTGGGAACTCACCACGGCTGGTACAGCACAATCACCATTCTCCTCCACAGAGCCAGGATGCCTCTTCATAGAACCCTACAATGGTTTGGGTTGGAAAGGATCTCAAAGGTCATCTAGTTGGATCATCTTCGGGGCCTCCTCTGGACTCACTCCAGCAGCTCCACGTCCTTCTGATGTTGTCCCCCAGAGCTGGAGGCAGCTCTGCAGGTGGGGTCTCACCTGAGCGGGGCAGAGGGGCAGAATCTCCCCCTCACCTGATGGACACTTCCTGAAGACAGACCACCAAGATCACCCACACACCAACACCAACCCTTACAGGTCCTGCAGTGGCTTCAGCATCACTGAGGATGGACAAGACCACCAAGTCCAACTCCTGCATTGCACGGGACAAGGACCTTTACCTGGGACCCACCCTGGTGGCACAGAAAACCTCCCCCTCCTCTGCTGCAAAAGGTGCTTTGAGAAAAGGGGAAAAGGCTTGCAGAGCCTCCACAGCCTTGGCTCAGGAGATTTTCATAGGACCATGGAGGTGTTTAGGATGGAAAAACCCTCTGAGATCGTTGAGCCCACTGTCCCACCACCACTGCCAAGGCCACCGAACCAAGTGCCAACGTTTCAGTTCCCATTTTGAGCAGAGGATTCTCTGTGACAGTCCCCCTCAGGGTGAGCAGGGGCTGGGTGAGGAGCAATAATGGCTCTGCTCCCTCCTTCCTCCTCCAGCACCCAAAACACGCCATCGCTGCGTTTGTCCCTTCCCAGTTCGGAGCCGGCGGGAAGCAGCAGAGGCAGAACACTTGAGCACAGCGAGTTCTCAGCGATATAATTCTCTTTAATCTTTTAAGCATTTGACAGTATTTGCTTGAAAGAAGGAGCAACAAGTACATAATTATTGCACTAATTAAGCTGCCAAAACACAAGCATGCTGCAAGAGCACCTTTGAAACAGTGAGCTCTCGATTCATTAGCATCTGCTGTAAGCTTATTAATCACCTAACAGGCAATTAGCAAGCTGTTACTGTTTGAGACTAGTATGTAAATAAATTCTTGGGTTAATTTCTTCCTCTGATAATAAAGAAAACATTATGAAAATTAGCTAAGCGACAATGTAAATGATCTTGACTGTTAATTATGTGCTGGTGTTACATATGCGGCCGCCGTACAGCAGATAAAGGATGCACCTCTCATTTGGCGGAGTTTTAAAAATAAAATTGTTGACAGAGGTAATGGGGAGGTTTTCTGCAGCAGAGACACAGCTGTTTGCCTTCAGCTCCCCCAGCCCAGTGCCGAGCACTGGCACTGCACGGCTCCCAGCGGGGTTCAGTGCAGCCAGCGCAGGGACGTGCCCGGTGCCCGCTCGGGGGGCTGTGCCACCCTGGCACCGCTCTCAGCCTGCCCTGGGGCTCGAGACATGCTCCACGCAGCGCTCCACGGGGAGAAACTAATAACAGTTCCTGTGGAAACCCAAGGAGTGCCCTGCCTGCCTGTCACTGATCACAGAAAGGAGGAGAGAGACGCGTATTCACCCTCTTTCATTGCAGAGAGACATTGTTTTATGGACCAAACAAGATGATTTGACTGCAAAACCATTGATTTTTTCCACCATCCCAGGCTGATGGAATTGACTTGTTATTTGTTTTGCACTCAGGGAACAGATTTTAAGGATTTCCCCCCGTGTGGCAATACCCTTCAGCTACCATCAGTCACCCAGCAAAAACAAGAACCCTGTGTCAGGGGTCTGGCAGAAGGGGGCAGTTCCTGCCGTGCTGATGGGCCATGGAAGCTGCGAGCAGAGACACTGAGCAGCCCCTCCAGAGGATCCTGCCCTGGGGGGAGCCCATGGGGACATGGCCAACAAGCAGTGCCCCATGCCAACACCCCAGAACCGTCCCCTCTCTCTGTGCCACCACACAGACCGAAGCCCCAGCCCTGCTGTGCTGTGAGGGCTGGGAAGGACATTTCCCTGTCACCTTCCATGGGCAAACCTCTGTTCTGCTGTGAGCTTGGCTTTGCAGCTTTCTCTCCCCCCAAAATCCCTCCCAGCTCCTTTAAACATGCTCCAGCGAAGCAGAAAACTAATTACAGTGAACTGCGCGCCTGCTCGAGTGAGGAATTACCAGCAGCAGAGGTTACTTAATAATCTTATTAATTTAAACTATTTTATCACCATCTTTTGCCCCATAATTATGCGTGCAAAGTGCACACAGAATATTTCACAATTAAAAGCTTGAAACAAAAGATGAAGATTAAGGGTGAGATGAGGCACTTTCATGCAGTTCCAGTGGCTGTGGGCAGGGGAGGGACGTGGCCATGGGCATCCTGGGATTCCTGCCCAATCCCTGCCCAATCCCTGCCCAATCCTGGGTGCTGTCAGCTACCTGTGAGCAAAACATGGGCACCAAATCACACTCACCCCTCTGCAGGTGAACCTCATCACTCTCACAGAGAATAATTCCTTCCCAATATCTATCTAAGCCAGTCCCTCCAGGCCCTTGTCCAAAATCCTGCTCCAGCTATGGAGAGAGGGTTTTCCAAAAGGAAAAATCTTGCTTTTGGAAGAAAAAAAAAAAGGTCTATAATTTTAATTTTAAAAATACCAAGTCGTGAGTACTTTTTCAGGGTCCAGTTTCAGGTGCTGAGTTTTGCTTTTGGTTACAACTGCCACGACTCTTCACTGGCGTCAACCGGAATTAAAACTTCAGCAACCACAGTTGTAAAAAACAGTTCCAGGTTTCCGAGGGCTTTTTTTTTAATTTAAATGTGTTATTTCAGTTGAGGGGAGCTCAAAGCAAACAGCACTTGCTGCTCCCGCTGTATCTGTGTGACACAGGTGATGTGGGGATGCTGCACGTCCCGCTCCCAGTGCCGTTATCTGTGTTTGAACAGCGGGAAAAACCAAAGCAAAGCCAACAAACCACCAGAGAGGAGCTGCCTGGGGTTGAATCAATCCAAGGAAAGCTGAGATTTATGGAGGGAAATGGCAACTTTTTTTGGTTTCAGTTGAGGCTGGAGTCACATCTGTCCCTGGGCCCTTCCACAAACATCTGGTGCCAAAGGCAGCAGCGGGATCCAGCCAGCCAAACTGCCACTGGGAGAGCGAGCCCGTGATGTGCTCCAGGCTGCAAACCACTAATGGGCTGCACTTGTGGTGGGCCGGGATGGGCGGCTGCCAGCGGGTCCGGAGGGGGGAACCACGGCCAGGGGCAGCCCCGAGGCGGGTTCCTCCATCCATGGGGTGTGGGGAGGGGACCCAGAGCCCCCCCAGCTCCCCCCGAGCCCCGAGCCGGGCGCTGCAGCCGCTGCCCCCACAGAGCTGTTCTTTCCCTCTCGCACAGATGAGCTCTCCATCTGCAAGAGATTGTTTCTCGACATGAAAAATTTACTTTTTAATGGGCCAAACTGCTGCAGCCTCTGAGCTGGATCCAAAATAACCTCTTAGCACATGGCTCCAAAGCGATCTGTGGCCATCACCCATAAAACTGAGACACAGTTTGTACTAAAAGCTATTTACAAGGCATTCCCTCCTTGTCTTCTTCAGTCCATGCAGTTGCTGTAAAGCTCCAGCACTTACTCCTGGAAATGGAAACTGGTATTTTGGAATCACACTGCTCATGGCTTTTGTTTTCAAGTTAAAACAAGCTCAGAAATCAATATATTTGGATTTATTTTTTTTATTCCTCCAGGATCCAACAGCAGAAGCAACACCATCAGCCTGGCCAAGGGAAGGCTCAGGGCCAGGGGGAACAGATGGAGGACAATGATCTGGGACATTTGCAGATGTCAGGGAAGGTGGGTCCTGCCCAAGGTGGGTCCTGCCCAAGGTGGGGGCAAGACCCATGGCCAAGAGCAAGTGGGTGCCTCTGGCAGTGTGAGGGGTGAGTCTCTGCAGAGACCCATGTTCCCACCATGCCCGTGGGATGCGGGTCTGGTGTTGAGTGGATTTTTGGCAGAGCTGCAGTTCTGGTTTGGGTTGGAAGAACCTTAAAAAAGCCCATCTTGTTCCAGCCCCTGCCATGGGCACGGACACCTTTCACTAGAGCAGGTTCTTTACATTTGTTTTCTCATGAGGTTGGCTTTGACTTGGAAATCTCCTTGAGAGAAGCAGATTTTATACACTCTGAAGTCTCCAATCGACCTATTGTGAGCAGCACAGGAGGGTGTCAGAGTTCCACAGCCCATCTGGATGGCCCCGTCAGCAACAGCCTCATTGACAGCCTTGTGGAGGGTTCAGCCACCAGGATATTGATCCGTGAAATATTTCACTGGCGAGTCACGGGAGGGCAGCCAAGCCAAACTGTTTGCCCACTTTTAGGAAAGGATTACTTTGGAACAAGCCGACAGGTGGGGAAAATTCCTTTGCTGGAAGCAACAAAACTTCCACCCCCTGAGCGTTTGGAGCGTGTGTGTCACTGACGTCACCCCCGGTGGTGACACCGCCTGACAGAGGGACCACGATGTGCCGGCGGGGCAGAGGGAGCCTGGCGGGGGAGAGCGCCCCGATCGATGGGGAAGGCAGCACTGTCATTAAAGCTGACCTTGGCCCGAGCCTCTTCCACAGATACAAAGGTCACAGCAAAGCAAACAGCTCCCTGAGGACTGGAGAGACTCCCAGCACAGCCAGAACGGGATACAAATATCCTGACTGGACAAATAAACACCTGGTGACCCAAGTCCCTTCAGGGCAGCAGAGAAGCATGGAGTCAACAGCAGAAAGGCAGGGAGGGGATTCTGCCCCTCTGCCCTGCTCAGGTGAGAGCCCCCCTGCAGAGCTGCCTCCAGCTCTGGGGTCCAATATCAGAAGGATGTGGAGCTGCTGGAGAGAGTCCAGAGGAGGCCCTGGAGATGTTACGAGGACTGGAGCCCCTCTGCTCTGGGGACAGGCTGGGAGAGCTGCGAGGGCTCGTCTGGAGAAGGGAAGGCTCCAGGGAGACCTGAGAGCCCCCTTGCAGAGCCTAAAGGGGCTCCAGGAGAGCTGGGGAGGGACTGGGGACGAGGGATGGAGGGACAGGACACAGGGAATGGCTTCCCAGTGCCAGAGAGCAGGATTAGATGGGATATTGGGAAGGAATTCCTGGCTGGGAGGGTGGGCAGGCCCTGGCACAGGTTGCCCAGAGAAGCTGTGGCTGCCCCATCCCTGGGAGTGCCCCAGGCCAGGCTGGATGGGGCTTGGAGCAACCTGGGCTAGCGGGAGGTGCCCCTGCCCGTGGCAGGGGGTGGGAGCGTGATGAGCTTTAATGTCCCTTCCAACCCAAACCAGTCTGTGATTCTGTGATTTAGGCTGGAAAAGACCTGGAGTCCGACCTCTCCAGCTGTTTCCCCGCCCTGTGCTTTCATCCAGCCCCTGGCCATGCTGAGGATGGGCACAGGCTGGAGGAGGAGGAGGAGAAAGAAGAGGAGGAGAAGGAGGAGGCATGGCCGGAGTTATTACCCCGGTCAGGGGATGCCGGAGCAGGGCTGGAGCGGGGGATGCTGCCGGGGCCGGCCCTGTGGGGCAGAGGGCTCGGGGTCCCGGCTGGGTCACCCCTGGCCCTCTGCTCTCCCTCCGCCGAGGGACTCTCCTACCACCGTGTGGCTGTGCCCGGCCGTGCATCCTGCCCACGCGGGAGCGGCCGGGGGTCCAGGGGGACACGCGCCCCCCGCCCCACACCGCGGGGTCAGAGCCACGGGGCCACGGGGCTGGTCTCCCCCAGAAACCCTCGTCCGTGCCCGCTCCCAAGGCACCGAGGTGGGTGGGAAGTGTTCTCAGTGGATACCCCGCAGGTTCCAGTCACATCCTGAACCAGCGGCTCCTTCTCCCGGTGTCTCCACTCTCGCTGTTCCAAACCCCTGCTCCATGGGACAGGGCCAGTCACGGTGTTGGAAAAGTCCACTGAGTCCAAATGCCCCCACAGCACTGCCAAGGCCACGACCAACCATGTCCCCAAGTGCCACATCCACGGAGCTGATAAATCCCTCCAGAGATGGGGATCACCCCTGCTCTGGACAGTCTGTGCCAGGGCTGGACAGCCCTTTTGGTGATGAATTTTCCCTAATATCCAACCTAAACCTCCCCTGGCACAACTTGAGGCCCTTTCCTCTTGTCCTGTGAATGGACAGATGGAGATACCTCACCATTGTCCCCCCCAGTCTCAATCTCCACCAAAGAAGTTCCCAAAATTTTACAGTGCATCTGATCTGGCTCAGCAGAGCCCAGAACAAGCCTTTGGGTATTTTTTTCTGCAGGACTGGCTGGCTTTCTTCCATGTCTGGGAAAATTTCCGCAGTTCCAGGGTAGCTGGATGTTCTGTGCCATTACACACACACGGGCTCACCTCGGCGGCCTTAGAAACCCATCAGGCTCCGGCGAGATAACGAGGACCAGGCTCTGACATCCCTTCCAAGATCTGGTGATATTCCAAGCTGCTCTAAGCTCCAGTTTTGATTTTTCAGGCAGGCAGCTGACGACTTCAAAGGCACCAGTCCTCATCTGTTAGAAAATCTCCCCGACTGCCTGGCAGCATCTGCCTTGCGAGGGGGTGGTACCCACTGCCCGGGCTTGGCAGGTTGGGCCCTTCAGAGCTCAGAATCATCTGGGCAGAGACATGGGAGAGATCTGGGGCTTTCAAGGGGCTGTATTTGGGATAAAAGAGCAAGTCAAAGCTTTAACCACCTTTCCAGGGCTGTTAAACTTCCAGATAGCTTAAAAGAAGAGCAGGAGGGTTTGCTTTGATTTCCCCGCCCCTGTGGGTTTGTGCACAGCAGATAGAGGCATAAACAGCTTGGGGATGAAACTCTCTGACTGCTGTAGAAATTCACATTTTGCCCCAAAACTGCCAGAGGGCAGGGTTAGAGGGGATATTGGGAAGAAATCCCTCTCTGTGAGGGTGGGTGGGGAGGCCCTGGCACAGGGTGCCCAGAGAAGCTGTGGCTGCCCCATCCCTGGCAGTGTCCAAGGCCAGGCTGCATGGGGCTTGGAGTAACCTGGGCCAGTGGGAGGTGTCCCTGCCCATGGCAGGGGCTGGAATTGCATGAGGTCCGAGGTCCCTTCCAACCCAAACCATGCTGTGATTCTATGGCAACCAGAGCCGGGCCGGGAAGCAGAGCACAAGGTCCTGCATCTCTGGGGCTCCCTGGGCAGATCCTGCAGTGGGTCTCTCTGCACCGTTCCTGATCTCTGTGCATTCCTGAGCACGGCACAGAGAAGGAAGAATGACTCCCTCACAGTGTCTCCGGGGGGATTTCACCTCAGGCGCCCCCAGCAGAGCCCGGGTTGCTGATTGGAGCGCGGCAGGGATGGAGTGCAGGAGCACAGATGATGGTTCGTAACCGGAGAGGGACTGAACGTTTTCAGCAAATTACCTCTGTTATGAGCGCGGCCATAAAAATCACCTCGCAAGTGAATTTCGCTGCTCTCCTCTCCATGCCCAATCAATTAGCACTTGAGTAATAGCAGGCCCATTAGGGCAAACTGATGCCGGGGGAGTTATGTCACCTGCTGGAGAAATGATTGCTTAATCCTCCGCTTGGCTCACAGGGCTCTTCCCCACCGCTCAGCCCCCAAAATCAATAGCAACAGGCAAATTGATGTTTCCAGCAAGAATCCAGCTGGGTGCTGAGGCAGCTCCGTGTCAGCATTTGTGATCTCAGACACTCCCTGGGCTATAAATAATCCAGAGGAACAGCAATGGAGGACATTCCTAACTGGGAGGAAGGGTTGGTTCAGCTCCTTACAAGTGCCATGCTGTGATGCCCCATCCCTGGAATGTTCAAGGTCAGGCTGTTCAAGGTCCCTTCCAAGCCAAAGCATTCTGTAATTCTATGACACAACAGCTACTAAATCTGAACTCGAGCATCCTGATGCCACTATTCTTGGTGCTCTATAGCCAAGCTCTAGCAAACATCCCCTTACTGGTTTCCATTGCCCCTTCTCATTTCCAGTGCAGACCTTCACCCTCTCTGTGGATACAGGAGAAGGGAGGAAGGCTCAGAGCAAGGAGCTTGCAGAGGTGGCTCCTAATGCCAGTGCCTGCCACATGCACAGGACACCCACCACCCACCATCCCAGGCCAGCAGGAGATACTGACCGTACCAGAGAGGCCTTCCAGGAGCCAACAACTGCACCACAGAAACCTTGCACTGCTTGTAGATAAATACCTGAAAGCAGAAGAGAAAAAAACCTGCTGTGCCTCACCCTGGGGATGGGGCATTCTGAGAGCAGGACAAAGCACTCCTGATATTGGGTCTGCCAGAGGATTTGAATGGGATTGGCCTGGGCTAACAAACTGTGATCAAAGCTAATCTCTGATTAGCTATACTGAGGAGATTTAATTTAGTTTAAAGCCTTACCTGAAATGCAGAACTGGGTATTATTGCATATCTGACCGGGACTGCTGTTGTAAAGCTGAAGTATTTATAGGAGAATTAAAACCTCCCTGAAAGCAATCACCCAAGGAGGCAGCAAAACTGATTGTGGCACTGCCGGTTCCAAACGTTCAAAAATCACGAGTCACTCACGAAAATGTCACAAGATTTTAAAATGTCATATATTTGGTTTTATTTTTATTTAGTTTGAGAGAGTAGGGTCACATTTTCAAGCCAGGAGGGTTGAAATCTGACTCTCTCCTAGGGAAGTGTTGATTTCCACTCAACATGACTCCGGGAGCTGGAAATTCAACAAAATCCACTAAAGATTTGGCTGCTCCCGTGTGAGGGGCCAAGATGTCGGGGGCTGGATGTAACCCCTGAATCCCACAGGAAAGCCCAGAGGAGGCTGATGTCCTGCCACTCTGCAGAGCCTTGTGTGTGGCTCCCAGCTGGATGCCCACATTGCTTTTCCAGGTGTTTTCGGGGGTGTTTACGGAGAACCACTATTCAGGACAGCATTTTCCCACAACTCACAAAGTCTGTCCCAGCACTGGGGGCTGCTGCAGACTCAGGACAGCCCCAGGCTCTGGAGCAGGCACAGATCCTGCCCCTGCCTGTGAGCAGCAGCTCATCCCAGGAAGCCTTTCCATGGGATAGGATCCAACCCTGAGCTCCCTATCACTCCTGTCCCTCCCTCCACACCAGGACACACATGGGAGTGTGTCAAGCAGATTCAGGTCTGGACACCTTCCTGGGTACAGACTGGGATGTAACCAGGGCCAGGACCATCTGAATCCCCCACCCCAACCTTTCCTTGTTCTCCAGTTCCTGCATACAGTCAGTTCTCCTGCCTCTGCCTGACTCTTCAGCTCCTGTCCACAAACCTCTCCCATTTCTTCCTGTCCCTTCCTGGTCATGACATGTTTGTCTGGAGGGCATGAAGGAATGATGCTGACACAGTGGCAAAGAGCTCCCAGTGGGAGTGTGCTGATGGATCTGGCTGCTGGAGCCCTGGCCTTGACCTCAAGGGAGGTGCACAATGCTGATGGCTCCCTGTGCCAGCACCACTCTGAGATGAGGTGTGGATTCCCAGAGACTACAAAGGTGAGTGAGCAGGACAATCTTCATACCCACATTATAGGTGTGGCACTTGGGGACATGGTTTACAGAATCCCAGAATCCCTGAGGCTGGAAAAGCCCTCCCAGCCCATTGAGTTCAACCTGTGCTCGATGCCCACCGTGTCACCCAGCCCAGAGCACTGAGTGCCACATCCAGTCATTCCTTGGACACCTCTAGGAATGGGGACTCCACCCCATCCCTGGGCAGCCTGTTCCTATATCAAATCACCTTTTCTGTGAAAGAATTCTTCCTGATGTCCAATCTAAACCTCCCCTGATACAGCTTAGGACNAAGCCCTCCCAGCCCATTGAGTTCAACCTGTGCTCGATGCCCACCGTGTCACCCAGCCCAGAGCACTGAGTGCCACATCCAGTCATTCCTTGGACACCTCTAGGAATGGGGACTCCACCCCATCCCTGGGCAGCCTGTTCCTATATCAAATCACCTTTTCTGTGAAAGAATTCTTCCTGATGTCCAATCTAAACCTCCCCTGATACAGCTTAGGACTGTCTTCTTGTCCTGTCATTTGTTGCCTGGGAGAAGAGTCTGATCCCCACCTGGCTCCATCCTCCTGTCAGGCAGTTGTAGGATCAGTGGCCTTGGCAGTGCTGAGGACTTGATGATCTCCGAGGGCTTTTCCAACCTGAACGATTCTGTGATTGATTCTCTGAGCCACTCCAGGACTCTTTTTGTTGTGTCCATCACCCAGAGAGCCCAGCAGGAGCCTGAGAGGACCCCGAGGTGTGACACAGCGACGATCCTGCCCCGGGAGCAGCTCCAGGCTGCCGGCTGTGCCCCAGGACACGGCCCTGCTCACCTGTGCCAGCACAAACCCCAGCACGGCCGTGCCGGCAGCACCAACAGCTGCAGCTCTGCCTTGGCTCGTAAACATGCTCTCCCTGACAGCCCTGACGGTGCCATCGCTCCCCCCGAGCTGCAGCTCCTGCCTCGCCAGCTGCCACTCACGGAGATTCCTGCTGGGCAGAAGAGTATCATAACCAAGCAGGAGTCAATCCAGCCTGGCACGTGCCCGGCTGCCGGCAGCGGTGTCACAACAGCTCTGCCACCGCCAGCAGCCTCCTGGGTCAGTGTCCGTACACCCCGCTCATCTGTGGGGCCACACGGGGGTCCCCGGGGCTTCCTGCAGCTCCCTGGTGCTGCCCAGGGCAGTATCCTGGGTTAGCAAGGGCAGGGATTGCTGCTGGAGCAGGCCAGCACCCCTTGGTGTGGCTCCTCGCTGCAGATTTCAGCCACTGAAGGGTTTTCTGGGTCAGCCTGAGTGGGTTGCAAAGGGGTCCTGGAAAGCAGGGAGGGGTTACTGCAGCCCTCTGCAAGCCTCATTTCCTTGGGAAATCAGAGCAAGGGGAAAAAATAACCGTAAGCTAACTAATTCCTATTAGAAACGAGCTCCTCTCTCTCTCCTCATCTCCTGTGAGCGTTCTTGATTAGCTAATAAATGATTAATGGTGCCAAGAAAAGCCGGCTCCTTCATCTCCTGCTTTCATCCACCAGCTGCCTCCGGGGGACTTCAAATGTCACGGGCAGATGAAACGGGCTCCCCAGGACCCCACGAGTCCCTCCCTGGCAGAATCAGGAGGAGAGGTCAAACCCTGCCCATCGCTCCCTCGGAGCCTTCAACCTCTGCCTTAACACGGCAGTGCATCCTCTGCCTCCTCCACCACTCCTAATTTCCCTAAGAGGGAACCACAGGCAGTGATGCCACAGAAAGCAGCAGGCACGTCTCCGGAATCCATCGCTCCTGACAAGTACTCTATTTTAATGCTCCTAACAGCAATTTTTATTCTAACACTATGTGAAGGCACTTAGATTTCTATGCAGTTTTTACTTTTTAATCTCATATACTTCTTGCTGGTGTCAAAGTGTCACCATTTAATAGTCTTACTGGAAAAAAGAGTGTTTCAGATCTTGTTCCATAGTCCACATTGTGAATACATTAGAGAACCACTGAATGATTTAAGAGGGATTTTTATACCTCTGAACATGGAGGGAAGGCAAACGTGGGAGTGCAGGAGGGGCCCAGCCTCAGCACTCGGTGCTAAAAAGATGGGCAGTGTTTTCTGCTCCAGGCTCCCCTGAGGCAGTGGGATTTTGGGTGGGAGAATCACTGCTGGCACCTCCTCCTCCCACAGAAATTCCCAGGGATGCCGCCTCACCTGGGACGCTCCATTTTACCTCTCCCAAGCAATTTTCCCCCATGAGTGTTTCATTTCACGGGCACTTAGCACCGGGAAAGCAGACACCCAGTGCCAGAGTTTATGGTGCCACAAGGAAATCTCGCTCTCCCTGAGATGTTCCTGTTGGAGTTTCCCCAGGTCAGAGGCAGAGCAATTTCCTATGGATAACAGGACATTCCTGGCAGCAGCAGGGATGCGCAGTCTCACCCTTTGCTGCCAGGGCAGGGTCCAAGGAGGCTGTTTTGGGTCCCCACACCATTCCAGCCCAGAGCACCCTTCCCAGGTCCCAGGGGTGGACATCCCAGGGGCCTTTCAAGACATTCCCAAGGCCCTGGATAATGAGAGCAGGAGAGGGCCCACAGTTCCGTGAGATCAAAGCACTCCCTCCCCAGCTGTACATGCCCTCAGCAGCAGCAGCAGCAGCATCCTGACAGCCCCATCAATATGCATTCCAGCTCCACCAATTCCACCCAATTAGTTCACTAATCTCTCCCCGCCCAGGCACCGTGCAGTGGTTGGGTGAAACACAGACCAGAGCAGAGACAGGGATGGGGCTGCAGGGAAGCCAGGCATCATCATCATCATCATCATCATCATCATCATCATCATCATCACTATTATTATTTTTATTATTATTGCTACTACTATTATTATTGTTGTTGCTGCTATTGTTGTTGTTATTATTTCTGTTGTTGTTGTTATTGCCATTATAAATTATTGTTATTATCATTATTATTATGGGCATCTGTAAAGATCATCTTCAGCCTGTTTATTCACCCCATCAGGATTCCATGTGAAACTTGCTGAGGCCTGGTGTGTCCAGTGGGACTCTGACTTTGGAGATCTTTATATGAATTCAGGCCTTCCCCAGGGTCTTGCATCCTCTCTCTCACAATACATCCAGAAGGTTTGATCGTGCCCAGAGCAGGGGCTGGACCCAGGCAGCACCAACAGCTCTACCTGTCCAGGGCATCCTGGGAACAGTTCCTGGATTTCCACAGTCTCCACTCAGAATGTGGGGGCTGAACTCCCCTGCAGGGCACAACCTGAGGAGCAGGAACCCCTCAATCCCCCAAGAGCTGCCCAACAGACTGAGGGAGCAGCACCAGCACCATCCTGCCACCAAAGGTTGTGCCTGGGGCAGAGAGCCCAGATCCCACATCCCCTCTCTGGCAGCCAGGACCACCCAAGTCCCTGGGCCACCCACCCCTCCCACTCCCCACCAAGGCACTGGCACCTCCCTGTGCTTTTGCAGGGGCTCATCCTCCTCCTGCCCCAGAGCAGAGATGCCACCCTGGGGTCCAGAGCACTAATTGTGGAAAGCAAGGGAGGCAGAGCAAATCCCAGGGCTTCACCCAGGCATTTACACGGCATCCTTTCCACAGGTTGGCTCCGGCTGCTGTAATGATCCAGCTCCTGAGATTACCTGTCAAGCCTCTGTGAATTTTAAATAAAAGGTAAAAGGGTTTAACTGGAACACAAGGCCTCTGAGCACACAGGAATAACTCAGCTCCACATTCCCACAGCACCAGGTACGCACCAGACCCCGGCTCGACACTGAGCAAAGCTACAAATCAAGGGGCAGACATGATGGCAAACATATTCTCCGCTCTTCCCTTTCTTCTGCTACAAAGGAGATTGGAGGCACACATGGGCTTTGCTTACATCTCATTTCAAACAAAATACACAGGCACAAATAACGCCGGCTGACAGCTCTGCTGGCGGAGGGGACGCCGGGCAAGCAGCACTTCTGCAGCCCGGGGGTGGCACAGCCCGGGCAGGGGAGGGGGCTCCTCAGGGCTGGGGTCCATCACCCCCTCCCCAGAGCCCCCCTGCCCACCTGGCGGGCACCAGGCTTGGCCTCCTGTGCCAAAGGAGGGTGAGCAGAGTGAGGAGTCCAGTTTTGGGGAAGGGGATTAGCATATTCCAATGTTTCTTCTGTCTCAGAAGTAAGAGAAGAGAAAGCTTGGTTTGGGTTGGAAGGGACATTAAAGTCACCTCGTTCCACCCCTCTGCTATGGGCAGGGACACCTTCCAGTATCCTAGGCTGTTCCAAGCCCCATCCAACAGGGCCTTGGACACTTCCAGGGATGGGGCAGCCACAGATTCTCTGGGCACCCTGTGCCAGGGCCTCCCCACTCTCACAACCAATAATTCCTTCTCAATACTCCATCTATCCCTGCCCTCTGGCAGTGGGAAGCCATTCCCTGTGTCCTGTCTCTCCACCCCTTGTCCCCAGTCCCTCTCCAGCTCTCCTGGAGCCCCTTTAGGCACTGCAAGGGGGTTTCAGGTCTCCCTGGAGCCTTCCCTTCTCCAGGCGATCCCCCCAGCTCTCCCAGCCTGTCCCAGAGCAGAGGGGCTCCAGCCTTTGGAGGATTCTGTGAGTGTAAATCAGCACTCTCCAGCTTTGGTGCTGCATTAACAGTTCCAACAGTGCATTGCACTGTTGGCCCCACCTGGCCCAGGCTGCCAAGGAGCCTTTGGGATCCCCAATCCTTGGGGGACCAGGGACCAGTGATGGAGGGGTGATTCTGGCCTCCTCCCTGGGAGCCCCAGCAGTGCAGGCTGTGGAGCACTATGAACACAGGGGAAGAAGCTGCCAGCCCAGTCATGCTCACCCCAGGGTGGAGAAGCCCATTTGCATTTGCTTATATTAATTCAGGCATCTAAGTGGAAGATGTCGATGTCTTTTTAATGCACCTGCCTTTTAAGGCTGAATAAAGAATCTCTCCATTACACATACACTTTGTGCACATACAGCCACACAGAAACAGTGATTTATGCTGCTGGATCACATATGCAGAGGTTTGGGATCCCGTTGCACAGTGGGCAAGGATTTTGGTTTTCCATAGCTATTTATTTGCATAGCAGCAAGTGCAGGTGATTAATAGAGAGGGCTGCGGTCAGGGCGAGCCCGCTCTGAAATACGGCCCCGCTGCCAAGAGCCGCAGCATTAATTATTAACTCTGTACAGGAGATTTGCCACTCTCCCAGCACCAGACACTAAAATAGTTCCCTACATAAAAGAGCATTAAGTGAAAGCCCGGATAAAGCCGATCGCTCGGCAAAGTGACGTCCCGCTTTCAAGACCTATTGCTCGGCAGGCAAATTTACAATCCTTTAATTCCATTTACAAGGCGGCAACACAAAAGGGAGCTGGAGACGGAGGCTGGAAGCCGAGAGACTGAAGGGGAGGAATAAAATAAACAGGAGTCCAAGGGAGCCAGGATCGGGCCCCCCCTCTGAAATTCAGCCGCTCATTAAATTCCAGCCGGGATTAGAGGCAGGAAAGCGCCGGGTAAAGATTTCGCTGTTGTTCAATGGGAGGTATATTAAGTTATATAGGTTCCATCTTGTCCCTATTCATGCCTAGCTGGGTTGTCTATACCCGAGCAGCAAAGCGTAATTTGCTTATAAATAATTGACTTCTTGGCGATTAAAATCTCTTGAGGGGCTCTGGGTTTATTCACAACAAGCCGCCTCGGCCTGCCGTGCAAATTAGGCCTTTCAAACCTGTCTCATCTCCAACAGAAATGTTATGAAGAGTGATTTTTTTATCCCCTGTAATAACCTTCAACTAACCTTTAAACTGAAGTGAATAATTTAAATCTTATTTTCATATCAATGGGGGAGTCAAGCCAAGCAATTATCTTTTATCTGTATACTCTGTCGTCAGAGCGAGGCATAATAAAGTTTTCCCAAGTGGGCAGAGCGAGGCAGCGAGAGGAGGAGAGAGCGGGAGCGCGATGGGATCTGAAGACATTAATGCAACGATGAATTATTCAGTAATGAGTACAAGATCTGCCATAAAAGATCCGCCAGCGCCCGCCCGGTGAACGCCACAAATTGCCGGATGGTCGGTGCAATTAGTGCCGGCGCGGGTGGGTGGCCAACACCCCCTGCCCGGGGAGGCCGGACCTGCACCCCCCCATGGTGGAGCCAAAAAAAAGGGGGGAAAAGGACCGACAAAAAACAAGCCGAGCCGAGCTGTGAGGGGGGAGTGGAGGGGAAATTCCCCACCGTGCTCATTAACATTCTGCCGGGCTCGTTGCTCCCCCCGTCCCGCCGGACCCTCCATGAGCTGTTTTTTTATTAATTCATAAAATATCGTCTCTGTGATTGAGGCGCTGATTGCGGGAGCAGCCAAACACGGAGCTGGTGGAATATTGCATGTTCCCTGCCCAGCCTCGGTGAGGGAAACGGCCGTGGCATCAAATATTAATCCCTTCCCTTGGCCAGGGCCAGGGAGAAGAAGGACTGGGTGGCTGAGCGGGGTTGGGAGCAGGAAGAAGCCAGGGAAAAAGGAAAATCCATCATGAAACTGCTGCACTGAGCCTTGCTGAACTGCTGGAGACGTATCCCTCTTTTCCAGCTTAAATGGGGCTTTAACCTGCAGGTCCCGCTGCAGCCACAACCAGCCAGTGCTGCCCCCAAAGTGTAAGGTCCACAAATTCCTCTGACATGATCCATAAAATCGGTGCTGTCACCTTGCACCTCTGCCCTCCAGGGGATTGACTTCGTGTCACAAAATCCAGCGGGAGCAACAGGGATGCTCCAGGCTGGGGACTCTCCTTCCTGGCTCCCGGGTGAGCCACATCCATCACACCATCCCCAGTACCTTGTGAATATTTGCAGTACAGCAAAGACAGGCTGTGAGAGTTTTCCTTCTTGGTTTTCCCACCCGTCACTGGTGGGAGGCTGGGAAATGATGGACAACTCAGGAAAATCCCAGGGGATGGGAGCCTGGTTGGTTGCTGCACAAAACAAGGACCCAGGGCAATCCAAGGCGATGTAACAGCGCTGGATTAGATGTCAGGGCAGCTCTGGCACTGAGCATTAAATATCTTCATGTAATCTTTCCACTTAAACCAATGATTAAACAGATTTAGCAGATGATTAAACAAATAAAGATTAATGAAACAAGCAAAGCAATCAAATCTTTATGGGGGAATAAATGCGTGATCCAAAACAATATTAGGACAAATTGTCTAAAACTAATAGTGGATGTGTTGCTTTTGTCTAAACAGCATTTGTTATGTTCGCACTTGGTTGCAATCAAAATATTTGCTCAAACCGGGATGGATCTGAAAATCCAAAACACTAGTGAGGATTAAAGAAAAAGTAAGGAATGTTTTGCAGGATTTCTTGTCCCCCTGGGCTGAGCAGGCAGCTCCTGCCCACCCTGGGTATCTGAGGGGGCTGTGGGACCCCACGAGAGCTGGGCTGAGGGCTGGAGCAGCTCACGGTGGTTCCTGAGGATGGTGAGGGATGGCACAGCTGGAGCACGGCCAAAGGGACCCTGGAGTGGGCTCCAGGCCCAACAGCCACTTGTGCTGGTCCCTCTTTAATTAAATTTATGGGAAATAGATAATCTTTCAGGTCCCTCCCAGCCCAAGCCATCCTGTGATTCCATGAACTCAAGGCTTTGCAATCCTCTCTGAGCAGCAGAGGTGGGTTTAGAGCTGTAAGTCTTTTTCTTTCATCAATTTTGCATACAGAAAGATCGTGTTTGCTCTAAATACTTTTGTTTTTAAAGCCTCCTAAATTTTTGAAATGAAAATAACAGGGGGAAGAAAAAAAAGAAAAGACTTTTCCAGACAAACTGTCAGGAGGCTGCAGCCGCCAACAAACACAAACAGAGCTCCGCCGCCGGAGCGCTTAATTAGGAGGGGAAGGAAACGAGGTGCCAAACACAGGGGTAGCGGTGCGTGTTCCTTGGGCTGCAGCACACGTGTGCCTGCAGGTGTGAACATGGATGTGCCCTGCACACACGGCTGCAGCACCCGGGGGGTCTCCCGCTGGTGGTCCCGGCTGGAACGGGGTGTCCCAACGGGGATGTCCAGACTGTCCGTGTTTTCCTTGGCATCGGGATGATGGGCTTAGACAAAACAACCCCTTCCAGCACCGTGGCATAAAGCCAAGAGGTTTAACTGCTGCTCCTAAACCTTGTAAATGTTGGGGGTAGTGGGGTGGCCACTTAACAGTAATGGATGTCCTTGTCCTTTTTTCCAAAAATGGCCCGATGGGGAGGGATGCAGAGAATTCACCATGTTCTGGTGCCAGATCAGATCCCTCCTTCTAGACCAGACCCACAGTTAAGGGCACAAACAGCTTCACCTCCCAGCCCTGTGGCCTCATGAGATGGAGATGAGCACTCCTGCTGCTGGGGTCAGGGAATCACGGGACCACAGAATTGCTTGCATTGGAAAAGCCTCTGAGATGAAGTCCAAGCTCCCCCAGCACCGACCCAAGTGCCACATCAACATGGCTGTTAAATCCCTCCATGGATGGGGACTCCACCACTGCCCTGGGCAGCCGTGCCAGGGCTGGACAGCCCTTTCTGTGAGGAAATATTCCCTGACATCCGACCTGAACCTCTCCTGGTGCAACCCGAGGCCACTTGTCCTTCTAGAGATGGAGCAAACCCCCTCACCGGTTGGATGCAAATGTGCACTTGAACTCCCACCCCTGTGCAGGTCCTGCTCCAGAAGGTGCCGGCCCAGGCTGCTGGACTGAGATCCAGGGGTGCTGACAGGAGCCTTGACCAGGAGCCCAAAGCCCCTGGTGCTGCCACCTTCCCTCCAAACCTCCTCCCGTGGAGCCACTGCCACGGCTCTGCTTCAGCACAGAGTAGAGATTTACATTCACCAGCTGTGGCAGGAAAATCCAGCGAGTCCATGACATGAATTCCAAGTCTCCCTTCCTCAAGGAAAGGCTGGAGCCAGCTCAGCATCCCTCCTCTCTCCCCCCTCCTTTTTTTTTGGAGACTCATTACTATATTGTGGATATTCTCCACTAAAGGGCATCTCTTTGAATGCATTTGCTTTTTTATTAATGTGTGCTAAGACAAGTCAAGCCTGATTATCATGAAGACAATTGCTGAATTCCCTCCTGGAGAAATCTCATCTAGACTGTGTAGGCGTTTTAATTTCAGAGACCCATTAATTGGCACAATTGCTTAAGCAGCTGCTTTCCGTGTCATTTTAGGACCACTTTATGAAAAACAGAGCTTAAAAAAAAAAAAAAAAAAGAAGAAAAAAGTATATGACAGGCCAGAGCTTTCTACATGGCAACATAATTAATGCAAGGAGCTTCCTTGGAGCAGCAAAGCAACAAAAAGCCACCAAAACACGGGTGCCCCACACTGGCTGCATGTGGGAAGAGGGGCAGCCCCCACCCAGCACCCCCCACCCTTCGGGAATCAGCTGGGCAAGGAGCTCAGCACCCAGCACTGCCACAAACACCTCCCTGTCCCCCGGCTCTCTGGGAAAGAAAAGAACACATCAAAGGGGAA
The DNA here is from genome assembly GCA_013400415.1 of Scytalopus superciliaris. Taxonomy (NCBI): domain Eukaryota; kingdom Metazoa; phylum Chordata; class Aves; order Passeriformes; family Rhinocryptidae; genus Scytalopus; species Scytalopus superciliaris. Next base: position 115,143 of record VXBX01007775.1, on the reverse strand, counting down.
GGCAAAGGGATGCAGCAGCAGCCAGCCCAGTGCATCTCCCAGACTGGGCTGCACCCCTGAGCACCAACCCTGGGGGTGCCCAGGGTGGGNGGGGGAGAACACCCTCAGAGTGGGGATGGGAGGAGCAGGGGGGTCCAGAGGGCTCGATGGCCCCGGGTTGGCTCCGTGAGGGAACTGGGGTGCCCAAACCCACCCGGGCCGGGCTCTGGCAGCGCTCCACGGCTGCCCCAGGCAGGGAGTGAGGGTGCTCTCAGGCTGCTCACCCACAGGGATCTCACGCTCCCCCGAGCTCCCTGGGTGCTCTTCTGCATGACGACTGCTGGAGTCCCAGCTCAGGCTTTCCACGGCTGAGCCCAGCTCCCAGAATTAGGTTAATTATTGAATTAATAAAGAGTGAATCCTCCACTCCAGGAGAAGTGGCCAGCCAGAGTTCTGTGCTAGTCTTTGCCACAGGCAAAAATATACATTCCCATTTATTAATAAATAAAGCCGTATCAATGCCCTAAATTATCAGTGGAATATATTTGCTAACCCAAAGCAATAGTAGGAACAATTACTTATTAATAAAGCAATAGCTAAATCTAATTACATCCCCATCAGATCCTGCAAGTAATAAAACCACAGTTGCCTTCCAGAGCCGAGGGACCTTCTGACCTCAAATCAAAGTTTAAACCATCCATCAGCTCCCAATACATTCCCAGCACATCCAGCAATTACCATCACCTCCATGCGCTCCCCGGCAGGGGCAGGGGTCACCCCATGTGCTGCATGGCTGTAAGCTAGAACAGAGCCTTAGAAATCTCATTATCCTGTTAACCATACATTTATCTGACAAGATAAAAGAGACTAGGTGACCAAGCTATCATTAAAGATTAATAGAAAGTATAAAAAATTCAGCTGCAACCAGCATTACTGTTTAGTGCCTGTGATAGGCCTGACAGGATTATTAATCAGGCAGCCAAAAAGATTTAGGTCTTTGCTCTTGGTTTTTTTGTCGTTTCAAGTCTTTAGTGTCGTCCCCCGTCCCCGCCAGGTCAGGGAGGACGGTGCTTAATTGGTTTGGGGGGGTTTGGACGGGACACCTCGGATCAATTATGAAGTGCTGCGTGTGGGGGTGAGGCCAGTGCCGGGAGCTGCTGCCCTGGGATGCTCCGCCAGGGCCGCCCTGTTTGTGGCAGCAGCTCCTCTCCCTGTGCCAGGCTATTAATAAATTGTACAGATCAATGCCAGGATTAATTTTAATAGAGGGCTACAAGGATCACGCAACTCCCAGGGTGATTTTCCCCTCATTCTTAATTCCATTTAAGTTTAACATGAAAGATTCCCAGGTAACACCTACACAGGAAGAAACGAGATTTCCCTGTTTTTAAGTCTTAAGTATTCTTTTTATTCTGCTTTGCTTTTTTCCCTTTTGATCATAAATCAATGTCCTTCGCCGCTTTCCCGGGAAGCCGGGCTGCAGGCACTGCCCTCCATTTCTGCACCTGCCAGCCAGAAAAACCAATAAATTAGGGAAGGGGTTTTCTGAAATCCCGTGTGGAAGGGGGAGCCCGGGTGGGAGGGGGTCCCCAGCACCCCATTGCCCCACCGCCAGCACACCGGGGCTCCCCTCAGCCCTCTTCTCCAGGGATCCCTGCCTTGATTTTCCTCCAAAAACCCATTTAAAACAAGAAATACTACTGAAAGCTTTATCAGCCTTGCTGGGTCCATCCACCATCCACAGCAATCATTCAGATCCTTTTAAAAAATCCCTGCTCGTGCCAGGGGGGATGGAATGAGACGGTCTTTAAGGTACACAGACCCCTCAACCCAAACCATTCTGTGATTCTGTGAAAAGCAACTTTTAATTTTCTCTCATAAGAATATCCCAGTGGGAGCTTTTTTTTTTTGGGATACATCCACTTGGGATGGCTCAGACAAGCACAGGAGTGTGCATCCTTTTCCACAAAAATGCAACAAACCAGAGAAATGCCTGCGAGCATCAACCTCCCATGAGAATAATTTGCCTTAAAACCACCAATAAATTTTTTTCTCCTGGAAAAAGTGGAAATCAACCTGCAGAGGCCCTGGTGCCTCCAGAAAGGATCCAAGCAAGAAGCAAAAGGAGCAGGTAAGCATGGAAGTGTCTGAGCCACAGCCTGGCTGAGAACACGAACTGCATACCCAGGGTGGTTTCCATCCCAGTAGCACATGTAATCCTTTACGGGGAGCTTTATCTGCTGCAAAAATCACATTTAAAAGCATTTCCCCCGTGAATTACCATGTTTTCAATCAATTTGGTCCATTGTGTGAGATCCTGCAGTTGGGCAATTAATCATCAAACATAATTGGAATTATGCAAAGAACAAACTGGTCCTGTAGAGATGCTCAGGGAGTTTTGATGACAAGGAACGGGGGTGACACAGGCTGGGATGCACCAGAGGGATCTTCCACCCGGGCCAGGATGTGTGCCAGCTCCTCCCGATAGGGACCCCTCCCAGCCACCTGCAGCAGCTCTGCAGCAAGATCCTGCCTTTCCAGTGATGCAGAAACCCTGCAAGTCTTCACAGAGTCCCAGAGTGGTTTGGATTGGAAGGGACCTTAAAGGTCATCACACTCCACCCCCTGCCATGGCAGGGACACCTTCCACCAGCCCTGGTCCAACCTGGCCTTGGACACTTGCTTATCTGTGGCAGGACAACTGTCACCATGTCATTGCATCTCCACCATCCCTGCAGAGCATCCCTGACCTCAGCACTGATGCCAGGACAAGTGATGGAGGTTCCTCATCCTCACCCCAGGCAGGACCAGCCTCCTCCATGAGGGACACAACTTGCTGAGCAGGACACTGGTGAGACACTTGTGCAGGGCTGATAAATTTCATTTCCTTGCAGCAACGTCCCCTGGCCCCTCTCCCTGGGGGAATCCCTGGTCACACACCAGAGCTCACTGGGGCCGGTGTGGGGAGATTCTCAGGAGCTTTCCAACAGAATGGCTCCTGTGAACTTCCCACCTGCAAGAACAGGCCGTGCAGGCAAACAGGGAAGAGGGCTTGGATTTGCATATCCTTCTGCATTCCAAAGCTGAGGATGGTGGTGTCGGCCTTTGAGCCAGGATGCTAAAAAGCCTCGGAGCCTCCTGGGTGTGCACCCGTGCAGGAATTGCGGTGGCTGTTGCTGCTGAACCCTGAATAAATCAATTCCAGTTCTGCAGGACAAGCGCAGGAAGCACGGGCTGGTTAATCCCCATCTGCAGGAAGGTAGAACTTGGCTCCACGGCCTCTTTGAAGCTCACAAGAGTGAGATAAAAGAGAAATGTTAAAGCTTCTCCAAAGCAAGCAGGAGGAGGGCGGTGGGGAAGCGGCCGAGCCGGCACTTTGCAGGTGTCGTGGTACGGCAGATCTCGGATCTTTCTGACTCTGACAAGCCTGGGATGAAAGGGAAACCTCCAGCACATCCCCTGCTCTTCAGCGAGCAAAAAGCAAGAGTTCCTCCCGACTCTGAGGCCACATGTCAATGCCATCGGGTTTGCTTGACAGTTTGGGGCAAAAAAAGATCACTTCAGATCTGCAACGTCGCACGTAGCCGGGTGAGACTCGGCTGGGTCGGGCTCGGCAGAGGAGCTTCATCTCACAGGGAAAGAAAAGCAAATCCAGATTGATTGAAAGTTCAGTGCATCTCCAAGGGGTCCAAACCACAAGGAAAGGGATCAAAATTTCAAACATTCCCAGGGCTTTGTGGTATCCCCACCCCGAGGGGTGGGTGGATTCATTAGGCAGATGAAAACCATGTGCAAAAAGCCGTCCTGAGGTGGACTTGGGCTGGTGGGATCCAGATGGAGACACTGACTTCAGGGACATCCAATTCTAAGTAAATACACGTGATTTTTGCTAAAAATATCCCACCACATCCCCATTTGGAACAGAGTGTTGTGCCTGCCATGAACACATCCGTGTTCCCCACATGACCCTCCAGCCTCTCCAGGGTGATCCATAGATGGTTCTGCTCTCCTTGGAGGCTCGAGGTGTCTGGCAGAAGCTCTTTGGCATGACAGGTGCTGGAAACATTTGGAAGGAAAATCCATCCCTGTTCTGGGGAGGAAATGTCCAAAGTAGACAGGAGATAAAGTCTAATTAATTATTTACTCACATTAGCTCATGGAAGTCTTCCCTGGGAACCCACTGAGACCAGTGGGCTCCGATCTTTTATCTGTTTAGCAGGATAAGAAGGAGAAGAGGATGAGGGGGGTGGGGGGAAAGAGCTTAATGACAGTGTCTGTTGATCATCAACGCGAGAAAACTGAATTGCTTCCCTGAACCTGAAAAATATCAAACTGCATAAATAAATCAATTTAAATTATTAATAAAGGAATTTACATTTGGAGCCTGAGCATGAGAATTAATTTCATTTCTTATGCTAAACTGGCCAGTGCTGCTGATGAGTTGAGCATTAAAAGATGCAGAAATTAAGGGAAAATGAAGGTAGGGTGGATTTGTAAGGAGAGATGCAAAGTGGAAATTCTTGGTCCTAAACAAGACCATCTTCCAGCAAGCTGTAAAGTGAATGAAGCAGAAATAAAAGGGGTCTTTGGGTCTGAAGGTGTTTCAGGAATGATGGTCCCTCTCCATCGCCATCACTGATGGCCAACAGGTCCCACGGTGGCAACTCCATGGAGGACACCAAGGTAAGATGTTGGAGCCAGAGTGGCAGCCGAGCAGTTCCCACGCCCCAACCCGTGTTGCACACACCATGCCCCGTGTCCGCAGGGCACACGGGCAGGATGGCCCTGCTCCCTTCCCCACTGCAAGCCCCGATTCCACACAGCACAGCCCTTTTTGTGGCCTTGATCCCGTTCCTCTGGGAATGGGCTGAACAAGAGATAGATCCCACACAAAAACCTCCTTCTAAAGCAACCCTTCCCTCGGCTGCCCTTTCGCTGGAGCCTGTCTGCAGCTCCTCGGGTTGCATTGTTATGTCATGTGAGGAGACATTCCAGGAAAACGAAATAAAATAAAAATAGACATTTGGAGGGGCTTTTGTTTTGCTTTTTCACAGCTCCCCCCTGGTCTGACTCCTGTGAACACACTTGTCGAGTTGATTTGCTCACGCTGCCTCCGAAGCGTGTCCTTGCACCGGAGACGCTGCTCTTTTCATTCGGCTTCTCAGAATTAGAAGAAAAACTTGGCAAAGCAACAATAGGGAAGGGAAAAAAAATATGAATAATCTCAGAACAGAAGTTGCATTATGTGATGTGGTTGCCATGTGGTTAAGGCTGAGAGAGGATCATGCAAGAGCATTGTGGGAAAAATGATAACAGGCAAAACAATCTCAAGAAATGCTGAGGGTCTGGAATCGGAGGCTGGAACACAGGCCTGGCAGTGCCGTGCCATGGCCCAATGCCAAGGGGTCCAGGACAATCCATCACACCTGGGTGGGTGAGTTGGGGTGGGGACAGAGGGAGTTGTGATTGTTCCTTGTGTTGGGCAGACTCAGTTTGGGCACCTTTGGCCATGTGGATTCTCATTGTGGGAATTTAGGCTGGAGCCCAGAGGAGGCCACGGAGATGCTCTGAGGGCTGGAGCCCCTCTGACATGGAGCCAGGCTGGGAGAGCTGGGGGGGGCTCACCTGGAGAAGGGAAGGCTCCAGGGACACCTGAGAGCCCCTGGCAGAGCCTAAAGGGGCTCCAGGGGAGCTGGAGAGGGAATGGGGACAAGGGCTGGAGGGACAGGACACAGAGAATGGCTTCCCAGTGCCAGAGGGCAGGGATAGATGGGAGATTGGGAAGGAATTCTTGGTTGTGAGGGTGGGCAGGCCCTGGCACAGGTTGGGCAGAGAAGCTGTGGCTGCCCCTGGATCCCTGGAAATGTCCAAGGCCCTGTAGGATGGGGCTTGGAGCAACCTGGTCTAGTGGAAGGTGTCCCTGCCTTCCCCCTCTGGCAGGGGATGGAGCTGGATGAGCTTTAAGGTCCGACCCAAACCATCCTGGAATTCACCACCAGAAAGCCTTTGGCTATCACAGGTTCATGACCGAGCTACAGGTGTGGTCCCCAAAGCTTCACCTCTGGGGGACTGTAGAGAAAACCCCCATTTCAGACAAACTGAGATTCAGATGTTTTGGGGAAAGTACTTGCCAATTGCAAAACCCCCATAATTTGTTCCCCAGCTGTATCAGCTGCTCTGGGGAACCATTACCGGGGCAAAACCAACCCATCCACCTCTCACTTGTGTTGTCTTGGTATAAACGTGTGAGGGGGAGGAAAGTGAGCACAGTCAGCTGAGCTCTGGGAAATTCAGAACACGTGGGAAAATACAGGCC
>VXBX01007775.1:64829-101016 GCA_013400415.1 Scytalopus superciliaris | reverse complement strand
TGGTGGGGGGGGGGGGGGGAGAGGGGAAGGAAAGAAAGTCCCGGCAGAAGACGGAGCTGACAGCTCGGGGTGAGGAGCTGCCGGAGCACGGGCGGCGCTCGGCCAGGCTGGGATGCGAACTGGGGGCTGGATGGGAGGCGGGGGCAGAGGCTGGTGCGGCACGAGGAGTGTGGGGGTCCCCACAGTTTGTCCTTGTCCTGTCACTGCAGGCCCTCCCCAGCTCTCTTGGAGCCCCTTTAGGTTCTGCAGGAGGCTCTGAGGTCTCCCTGGAGCCTTCCCTTCTCCAGGCTGAACATCCAGACCCTTGCCATCCTCAACTGCCTCATCCCCTTCCCCACTCACCTCCAGCATCTCATAGCACCGATTTCCACAGCTAATTTATCAGTTTAATAACGGCATCATCGAAAAGGGTGAAGCGAGGCCAGCACTGAGCCAGCTCAACTTTATATACATCTCACCCAGAGTAAAAATGTCATGTAAGATTTACTCAACATGCATTTTATCAAAGTGCTCAAGCGCTGAAGTAAAAGGGTTTTTAGTTCCAGCAGATTGAAGGGGGTGGCATGTGGGGAAGGAGGAGAGAACGGATGGATTTGAGCTCTGCCAGAAGCTCTTGTTGCTTTTGCATCAACATCTTTATTTTCTAAGAGAGGATTTAAGACCTTGTTGTGGATAAACAACCGAGACTGGAGGAACTCAAACGGTGAGGAACTGTAAAAGGTTATACTGAAAAATGCTCTTAGTCTGCATGAAATAAGATTCTTCCTGGAAACATGACACTGAACATTGAAGGGAGGGGGAGGAATAGCTGTAAAATGGCTATAGAAAAGGGGTTACAAATTAAATATAATAAAAAGAATCCTTTTGAATGAGATCTTAATTTAACCTCAACATCATGGCCATATATTTCAGGAAATTAATCCCTTGGCCTCCAATAAATCCAAAGTATAACACAACCACTTATGGTTCAGCAATGAGCCATTAGTATGGGCTACAGATCCTGCAAAACCACCAGACCCATTATTTAGGAATGTGCTGAATTCCCGGGGGCTGGTGCGGCTCAGCAGCGATCGGGGCTGGGCTGCCCCTGGCTCTGGCCACGGCAGTACCTGCACTCCGCTCCCCTGGGGCTGCCGCATTCCTGAGCCACCCCATCCCACCACTCCCAGAGCCTCTGGAGCCGAGGCCAGGGATAACCGGCAGAGGTCTCGGGGGTGGGATCAGCCGGAGGAGGGAAGCCCCGCGGGGAGCTGGATGCCAGCGTTCGCTCGGGGCTGGGTTTGTGCTGCTTCCAAAACACAATAATTGAGGACAGAAGTGCAAGAGCAAACTTCCTCCGGAGCCTCTCGGAGCCCTCCCTGCCAGCTTGGCACCGGGAGCTTCTGCATATGCCCCAAAATGAGGAAAGGAACTTCTAATGAGTCGAGAGTGTAACCTTGCTCTGAGAGCGAACATATGCCACCGCAGCTCCCTTGGCAGAGGCTCCTGGAGCCGGCTGCTGGCAGGGAATGCTCTTCCCATCCAGGCTGCAGACACTTTGGGGCTCTTGAGGAGGAGCACGTAGACCAGGTGAAGAGCACTGAAGCTTTGCAGGCATCAAAGGGCCCGCTGGCAGGGCTGCTGCAGCCCTGCTTTGTGTCAGAGGCAGCCACACATTCCTGCTGGAGACCATCCCTGCAAACCCGTGGGGATATTGTGAAGCGGGTGGGGGTTTGGGTGGTAAAAGGCATCGTTACAAACAACAGCCACCCCGCTGTGATACAATCCCCACAGACCGGGACACAAAGCCCTCCGCACCCTCTCCCCAGCTTTCCTTTCCAGGCAGGAGGAAGCAGCAGAAGTGGGAGGGTGTCCATCCCGATGGACTGCCCTGCACAGAGCTGGTCTGGAGAGGTTCAAGCTGGAAAATGACATTTTGACAGGGAGAAAAAAACAGTTCCCTTTCTGAAAGCTTTTTTTCTCAACAGTGTAAGTGCAGGGCAACATCCCAGGAAGCAGTCACGGGGAAAAAGGCAAAAGTGCAATTTTTGATGGGGAACCCAAAGAGATGGGCAGGACCCAAGGGAATGGCTGGAGCCGTGCCAGGGGAGGCTAAGGATATTAGGATATTGGGTATTAGGAAAAGGTTCTTCCCTCAGAGGGTGGTAGGCACTGAAAAGTCTCCCCAAGGCTGCCAGAGCTCCTGGAGTGTTTGGATGATCCTCTGGGGCACAGAGTGGGATTGTTGGGGTGTCTGTGCAGGGCCAGGAGTTGGACTGGATGATCCTTGGGGGTCCCTTCCAACTCAGGATATTCTACTATTCTACAGGATCATCCACCACCACCACCTCTCTGCACCCCAGCAAACTCTTTCACGTGGTGTAACCCACCGCTGGGCTGGCTGCCCCCCCCGACAGGAGCCCAGTGACCACCACACTGGCTCCTTCACACAGAAAACTTCCCAAATTTTCGGTGGGACCTCCCACATGCGGCCACAGGAGGGGGTTCCCACCTGCAAGAGCCGCCTGTGGTGGGAGAAGGTGCGAGGTGGGAACGAGGGGAGCTGTGCTTTCTCAGCAACCACCGAAGTTCTCCCTCGGTGCCCAGCGCGGTTCCCAAATCGCTCACGCGGCTCTCGCCGAGCGGATGCTGCGGGTTTCTCGTCTGAAACTCATTGCACAAGGAACCCGGGGCTGAGAGCAGCAGCTGAAGCAAAGCAGCTGTAACAGTGCTGGTCCTGTACGTCCCGCTGGGAGACTTTCAATTGATGGGCTTACAAGAGATGAAATATTCAGTAGGATTAAGAATTTGGAGGAGGTGGAAATCAAAGTGAAAAAGAAAACAAGCAAAAACAGCTTAATCTAGCCTTCCAGCGCTAATTGTCATTGGGATTCGGGCTAAAACAAACACAACAAAATGAGCTGCCAATTTGAAAGGGGAAGGAAGAGGGTGAAGACGATTCCCATCGCAGCGAAAGCAGCAGCGTTTCATCTCCTCGTGCAGCCGCAGCCGGCAGGGCTGGGAGGCAGCGGAGGGAGGGAACATCCCCTGTCCCTGCCCTCACCACCATCCACACGGGCAGGACCATGGAAGGGGCTGCCCGGGGAGGTTTGGAGTGCCCAGCCCTGGAGGTGCCCAAAGCAGGACTGGCCGTGGCACTCCGTGCTCTGGGCTGGGGGACAGGGTGGGCATCGGGCACACGGTGGGCTCCCTGGGCTGGGAGGGCTCAGGGAGTCTGTGACCATCCTCCTGCATGGGCAGGGTGCTCTTGAGTGAAGATGCCAACATAAATACCCCCCGTGCCCCTGAGAAGAGCCCTCCCAGGCTCTGCAGCCCGCAGAGGGGGCCGAGCCCAGCCCGGCCCTCGCGCTGCCGGGGCTGAGGCACAGACAGGCAGATTATCTCACAGCCCAAGCTCAGTTATCCAACACTGCAATTTAAGTTGACAATTACATGGTAACCGACTTGCACACAAAAAGAGGCTCTGGAAGTATTCCCAGAATACAGAAGTCTGACAGTATCCACCCAATTTGTTGCAACAACAAAGAATACTGGAATATGTCCTTTCATTTGGCAGAGGACTCTTTTATTTTTTAAGGCTAGGTGGAGAAATTTAGCCTGCTATTTAGGGAGCGTGTTGTGCCTTGAGAGTGACAAGCCAAGAGTTTCGCTAGAAAGCCAAACTCCAACACAAATTGCATCCTGCCACCCAAGGAATGAAATTGCACCAAGGAAAGAAATTAGCAGGGACAAATCTGTTGTGGGGGCTGTGGTTTGGGAAGGTGTAAGTGGGGGCTTTACAGAGTCCCTTTATACATCCCCCTTCTCTGCGGCACCTCCAGGAAAAACAACACCCCAGCGAGCGTGTGCCTTTTTTTAAATGCTCTGCTCATGGCAAAGGCAGATCAGGAGGGTGGGCAGGCCCTGGCACAGGGTGCCCAGGGAAGCTGTGGCTGCCCCATCCCTGGGAGTGTCCAAGGCCAGGTTGGACAGGGCTGGGAGCAACCTGGGCTGGTGGGAGGTGTCCCTGCCCATGGCAGGGGAGTGGCATTAGATGGTCTGTAAAGCTCCCTCCCACTCAAACCTTTCTGGGGTTCTGTGATTCCATGTGGGACTGTGTGCCTGGGCTGCTAATGGAGCAGAAATGGGATGTGTGGTTATCCCAGTGTTGGAGTGGGGCTGATCTGACCAAACTCCCAGTGAGATGAGTCTTGTGGGTCTGGATTTGGGTTGGGCCTTCTCTGTGTCTGCTCACAATGCCCAATGGAGTCAGAACCTCTCCCCCCTCTGTGCTGTCTCCTCTCCCACACCTTGCCTCATGCTCCCTGTCTGTGTGCCCCTCTTTCTGGGCCTGGGAATGCCCAGCTCCTCTTTCCAGCCATGCTCCTGCCCTTCAGCTGCCCGCTGGGACTGGCTGCCAGGAACCTGGAAGGAAGTGGTTTGTGGAATGGTGGCAGCGAGAAGCGGCTCAGAAATGTGGCTTGAGGTTTGTGCTCTGGAAAGCTGACTAATTTCCACCAGAAGCAAGACCACAAGAATAAAAATCCGTCCCAAGAAATGTCTGTGTCACTACCCTTTTGAGGAAGAGATTGAGGTGTTCAGTGACCCGGAGGTGGCCAGAGATGAGCCCCAGGACCAAGTGGCCCTGCTTTGCTCTGCACAGCCAGCCCCAGCATCTGGTACCTGTGCCATGGCCTTACCATCCTTAGAGCCAAAAATTTCTTGCTCATATCCCATCTATCCCTGCCCTCTGGCAGTGGGAAGCCATTCCCCCTTGTTCTGTCCCTCCATCCCTTGTCCACAGTTCCCTTCCAGCTCTCCTGGAGCCCCTTTAAGCACTGGAAGGGGCTCTCAGGTCTCCCTGGAGCCTTCCCTTGTCCAGGCTGAACATCCCCAGCTCTCCCAGCCTTAGGGTTTTTTGGCAAAAAAAGGCTTTTATAGCCCTGCAGATCCTGCTGGGAAGATTGGAGGAGCTCAGGAACAGCTGAGCCACAGCAGGGGGCTGATTTTAGGTACAGGACACATGGGTGAGCCCAAGGAATGGCACCAGCAGAGGAGCTGCCCCAACACAGCCAGCAAGGCACTCTTACTCAAAACTGGTGTTTCACCAGAAGTCTGTGGATGGGAAAGTGCAGCCCCTCGTTGTGACTCTCAGCTTGGGTTCAGTGAACCGCTGCCCCACTGCTGCTGCTCTCCTTCTCTTCCTCTTCCTCCCTGCCCCACTCCCCACCCACAAAACCATCCCACCCAGCACAGACAAAGCCCAAATCCCAACTGTGAAGATCATGGAGTCCAACCATTCCTCCAGCACTGCCAAGGCCATGGCCCCAAGTTCCACATCACACACAAGGGGCGGGAGTGAGGACTCAGGACGCAGCTGGGACACGGAGCTGCACCAGCATCCAGGCCGGTTCCTCACATTACTCAGCAGAAACCTCAGTGAGCCCTGGGGCAGCCACGGCCCAGATCAACTCCCCCTGTGGTTCCCATGGCCCCATTGCCCCGAGCCCGGACTGGGGGCTGGCAGCAGAGGGGACAGGTGGGACCTGCTGCTCCAGAGACAGGCACCACTCACATCCCACCTGCAGCCAGAGTGTCACTGCCCGAGTCCCAGCCACAGAGGTTTGTTTTCTTTAGAGAGGATCTCAGCTTGAAGGGGAAAAAAATACCCCCAAAAGGAAAAAAAAAAAAAAAGAAGAAAAAGGAAACAGAAAAGTAAAAGAAACCATGGCCACATCCTGCCTAAACTGCCACTCATAAGGTGTTACTTGCCAACGAGGACCCCTGGGGAGTGGTGTGGGGGGCAGGAGCTCTGCTGCACTTGCCAAGTGACACTTTAGCTCTGAGTCCATTCACTGAAGCCACAAATGCATTTGCTTGTGAGCACCAAATCACAGCAGCCCACGGTGCTCCTCAGGACCACGTGTGCCACCACCTGCCCACCATGGAGATGCTCCTTGCCCAGTGGGACACACAGCAGGGACCCCTGTGAGGGGGGCTGAGCCCTCCTGGCACTGGCTGAAGGGACTGGGCATTGCTGTGAGGTGGTTGAAAGGGGAAAGTGGTGCTGGAATATCATAGAATCACAGAATGGTTTGGTTGGGAAAGGACCTTAAAGGTCATCCAGATCCAGGCCCCTCCCAGGTCATCTACCCCACGGCCCCCCTGTGTGCAGGCTGTGCTCCCCATTCCATCTCCACACCAAACCACAGAGCCTGTGGATCACTGGCCATGCCCGGCAGTGGCACAGGGATCTCACCTGCTCCAGGTGCCCCCACAGCCCCCCAAACCCCCTCACGGGCAGAGTTGGATGCTGCAACCCTGGGTGTGGGGCTGGGTGGGGGGAGGCTCCTGGAATGCAGCTTTGAAATCCGGGTGCTTCTTCCCTGTGGGTTCATAAACACTCGACGTGGGTGGCTCGTGACTCACGGGCTCCTCTGCAGAGCTCTACAGGTGCTGCCAGCGAGGAGGGATCCAGGAGCCAGGCACTGGAAAAGGCAAAGAAAAGCCTGAGCAACGAGAAGCTGCAACCCGGGGGGAGGCTGAGCAGCCCGGGAAGGGCACTGGGGCCCCCCGGTGTCCCCTGTACAACACTGGGGTCAGCAAACAGGCACAGCGAAAAGCCCTGGCATCACACGCCCACCCTGGGCCACCCCTGCCACCCAGCGGGCCATGCCAAGGAGGTGCCCCCGGACACTCCAAAATGACTCCCTGGCGCTGTTGGTGGGGGAGCACAACCTCTGCACTGCCACAACAAACCACATCGCCACGGCAGGGCTTGGGGCTTTGCCCCCGGGAGACCTCCCTACAGTCAGATAGAGCAGGGTGGCACTGGAGAGGGTTTGGGCGGCTCTGGGCACCACAGACACCCCGAGTTCAGGCACTGGCACAACAAACCATCCCCTAATAACACAGGGTGGTTGTGGGAAAGGCTCAGAGACCACACAAGCACCACACACCTTTCTCCAGGCTCTGCAAGAAGGGAAAACAGCCCTCGGGTGTTGCTCAGTGACAGCAGCCAAGTGCCCCCGCTCAGCCCCGGGCATGCACCCACTCCCTGCTGTCAGCCAGGATGGCACAACCTCCCCAAAACCGGGCACAGGGTTCACACACGCAGCATCTCCTCCCCCTGAGCTGGGGTTACGCTCGGCAGTGCAATTAGCAGGCGAAAAGTAATTACATGGTAGAAAAACATGAGAGAGAAACAGTAACACATGTTTTGGGGGGAGATGTTATCTGTGGAGCAAAATCGTGCTCCCGGGAGCTCCGGTAGGTTTGGAATGTTTCACTGTGGCACTGCAGCACCAGGAGAACACCCGGACTGCCAGGCAGAGGCAGGTCCCTGCCACCAGAGAGGCTGGCTCTGCTCCGTTCCCAACTGGACACACAGAGCCAGGCTGGACACACAGACAGCGCTGGGCTGGACACACACAGCCTGGGTGGATGCTCACAGCCCAGCTGGACACTTAGAGCCCATCCAGACACATCCAGCCTTTTTCCACCCACAACCTCCACACAGCAGCAGCAGCAGCAACAGCCGAGCAGAGTCTGTGTAAAGAACAAACCAACCCATTTCCAACAGGCCACCAACTGCTCCAGGGCAGGAATACTCACCACCCATTCATTCCATTTTTATTAAAGCAGCACTGCACGGAGTTTCTGGAACAGCCACGTGCACGTTCTCCCCGCCGAGGATTTTGCTCCTGGCTGCAGGTGATATAACCTGTGCCCCGAGTTGGCTCAGCGGGAGCAGCACCCACTTCAAACCCGGGCTGCGCTGGCATTCGCCGCCAGCAGCGCTGCCCCGGGAGGAACAAGGAGCCTCTCCCCTCCCTCCCACCTCCCTTTCTCTTTCTTAACCATTTTGGCTCCTTTATTAAAGCAACTGAACAGTTTAGAGGGGGGTTTTTTCCCTCCCTCCTTCTCCGGTGTGGCTCTTGGTGTAATCTGCCTTGAATATTTGATGTGGAGTCTCTCGTGAGAGCAAGGAGTGTTTTTATGGGCGCTGGAGGAAAACTCTTGCAAGGCAGAAGTGGTAATGAGCACCCCTGAGTACCCTCTCGGTTTCACAACCGCCTGTGTTTAAAAATGAGCAGGAATTGGGCAAGTGGTTCTCATCTGGGAGCAGCACAGCCTCCCGCTCCCAGCAACGCTCTGCCTTCCAGGAGCTCGGAACAGTCGAGCAACACTTGTTTATTCCAATTGAAGCTGACACCAGCAGCACTCCAGACCAACCAGACGAGCTCGTGTGTGTCCTGCTTTATTTCCAACTCAGATTAACAGCATCTCTTTAATTTCTAATGGCCCATTCTGGGATTTGCAGGCAGTGTTCAAACACCAGCCTGGGCTGTGTCACTCCATGTCCCTCTGCTCGCATGTCCCCTCCGTGCCTAACATTGTGATTCCACACATGGTGAGAGCTCCCAGCCCAATTACATGGGATGAACTCCTGGGAAGCTTTTCATCACACCCGCACACATTTTTTTTTTCCCCACATCCAGGTCTCTGAATTTAACACAGCAGACACGATTCCTCTCCTTTTCAAAGGCAAAATATTCCCTTTCATTTCCAGACCTCTGTACATCATAACCCGGAGCAAACCCTGCGTGGGGCTGCACGGCAACACTGTGCTCTGGGCTGGAATAAACACCTTGGAGAGTCCTGAGGGCATCACTGCTCATCCTGAAAGGAGTTTGCCCCCAAAGCACACACCTGCAGGGCACCTGGCCAGGCTGGCAGCAGGATGGGACCTGCTCCAAGCTCAGTGAGCCAGGACAGGGCTCTGGCAGGGCGGGTGGGACAAAGGCTGGGGTGAAGTTCTGGGGGTGCTGGTGCTCCCTTTGCCTGCAGCATCCCACTGCATCCCAACAGGATTGCCTGCACCCCGATAGGACCACTTGAACCCCAACAGGACCACCTGCACCCCAGCAGGGCTGGCTGCCACATGGATCTAACAGAAAACAGGATCCTGGATGGATCCTTCGAGAGCAGCAGGGTCCCACTTCTCCAGGAAGCCCCGGGAAAACGTCTGAGCAGCAGATGCTCTTCAGGGGCCATGGCTCATTCACAGGGACAATGGTAAAGCAGCCACAAAGTGGGAGGAGAGGCAAATCCATGGGACAAATGAGGCCTCGCTGGGGCCTTGCCAAAGCCTTCTCCCTCCCCACACTGCCTGCAGGAACTGCTGGAGCCAGGGCTCGGCGCCCGCAGGGACCAGCCAAGCCCAGCACCGAGTTCTGCAAGGACCAGGGGTCCGTTTCAGAGATCCAGGGTTTGATTATTTTAATGAGGATTAACAAGTTGATTAGTGCAGCTGGGGCAGGGCTGGGGTCTCCCCCAGCTGCGGGGGCTTTGTGTGGGAAGAGCCCAGGCACCTCCTCCTTCCTGTGCCCTGGGGGGCCATACACAGCCCCTCGCCCATGCGAGACCAGCAGCCCCCACCACGGCGGGATTATCCGCCTGTTCCCGGACAAACCCCGGCTGTGGCCGTGCCCAGGCTGTCTGTAGGCAGTGGCTGAGGGCAGGAAGCCCCCGCAGAGCCCCAGGGTCACATCCACTGCCCACAGCCCCCCACCCCTTGGCGAGAGAGAAAGGGGCACGTTCAGGAGCCCTGGTCCTCGTGGGGGACTTCAGCCCCCCGATACCTGTTGGAGGAACAACACAACAGGGCATGAGTGACCCAGGAGGTTCTCGGATGCATTGAGGATAACTTCCTTCTTCAGGTGACAAGGCTGGATGCCACTTGGATCATCCTGGGCCAGCAGAAGGCATCCCTGTCCATGGTGAGGGGTGGAATGAGATGAGCTTTAAAGTCCCTCCTAACCCAAACCACTCCAGGATTCTCTGTGCCCAGCACCCTCTCTGCCAGTCACCCCCTGCTTGCTCTATGTTCTAGACCAACCTGGGCAGCTGGAAGGAACAACACCGAGGATCAGCCCTGCTCTCAGATGAACCAGCACGTTGCAGCAACATGGGAAGGAGATTTGGTTTCCCCCCTGAGGTTGCTCCATCCCCACCCCGCTGTGCTGCAGCAGGATCAGAGAACATTATTAAAATAGTGTCATGTTACCTATCAATAATAAATGACCAGAATAAATTCACTGCTCTCTGCTTAATAACCCTGCCAGATTTCCATTTAAATGTCTGCACAGAAATGGTCCTCATTCCATGAGCCCTTCAGATGGACATGACTGCCACAGCTCAGAGACAGCCCAGGAGAACCCAGCCCAGCTTTAATGGGAAAGGGTTTTTCTCCTGCTGCAAATGGAGAAAGAGGATTTTGGGACTGATGAAGTCAGTATGATATCTCATGGAAACACAGATTTGGGAGCATCTCTCCCTCTTGCTGCATGCCTGAGCAATACAAGAACATTGTGCTTTCCTCTGGGGGCCTTGTGGGAAGGCTGGAGGAGGAGTGGATTCCCTGAGCGCTGCTCCTGGAGCATCCAAGACCATGTCCTGCCCTCCTGCAGCCTTCTGCCTTCCCCTTGTCTTCCTCTCTTCTCCCCTTCCAGGGAGCCTCCCACGGAGCACTGGGGGGTGATGCCACGGCTGCCCCTCCTGCCCCAGCAGCAGGGACTGCCCAGCTCAGCCCAGGACACGTCCAGTCCCCAGGAGCAGCAAAGAAGGGGGCAGAGCCCCGTGGGTCAGGGAGCTGAGCTGCCCCATGGCAGCACTTCCCAGCTGGGAGCCGTGCCGCTCCGGCCGTGCAGCCCGGCGTGCCAGCGGGGCTCCTGCGTGCGTTTGGTTTGGCTTTTGAAACATGTCAAAGCAGACTGCTTCCCTCCCAGTGCTCTCAGATGTGGTCGCATTGTTTTCGCCAAAACTTCCCAAATACAAAGTTTCAACCTAAAGCAGACATTGCCCACAGAAAGCTTTCCCCCCCGAGCGAACTGCAAAGTTATAAGCAAATAAAACTGGATTTAATAATGGGAAATATTCATCATTCTTGTGCATACGCCTCTGAAGTCAAACCACCCTCGTAGAAGACATCCTTCTCCAGCAAAGCAGAGTCTGTGCTGGATGCTCGCTGCTCTTTGGACCAAAGCACATGGAAAAACGGGTTTGTTTCCCTTCATGTGGGCACAAACTCCTGGCAGTATTTAAATCTCCTTACAGTCTCAAAAATTACTGAGGAGCTGTGTTGTGGCAGCCTTTTCCAAGAGATCCCCAAGCCTGTCTCCCCCAAAAGCTTCCCAGCACAGCATGCTCCTCAGGTCCACCAGCATCCCAAATCCCACCAGGCTGCTCACGGACACAGAAGGATCCTGCTCTAGTTTTCAGTCAAAGCCCAGAAACTGGGGGTATAAGGGCACCTTAGAGCAGCTGCAGGAGGGGCTGGGAGGAGGGTAATGTGGCAATGCCCAGCGGGGCAGGCAAAGAGCATCCCTGGCACATCCCATTCCCCACCTCCCCACCATCGCTGCCACAGCGAGCAAGGCTTTAATTTGCTGTGGTACTCAGCACCACAGAGCTCTTTGTTCTTCCAATCTATAAACTAATTAAACCCAACCGAGGCTGGTTTTCACATTCTCTGTCTTTTTTTTTTTTTCATATTAGAAGCCATGAGAGAAACACCATCGGGTGTAAAAGTACAACACGGAGTCTCAGCAGCAGCGCACGCACCGCACGGGAGGCTTCTCACGCCACGGAGCCGTCAGACCTTTCCTTAATGTTCCTGATGAAACAGGCTGGGATTGCAGGGCCTCGTTAGTGCTGGGATTGCAGGGCCTCGTTAGTGCCGAGCTCCCACGAGAGCCGAGCCCGGTGGGCAGGATCAGGCACCAACATGTGTCTGGAACGGNCAGGAGCCCTGGTCCTCGTGGGGGACTTCAGCCCCCCGATACCTGTTGGAGGAACAACACAACAGGGCATGAGTGACCCAGGAGGTTCTCGGATGCATTGAGGATAACTTCCTTCTTCAGGTGACAAGGCTGGATGCCACTTGGATCATCCTGGGCCAGCAGAAGGCATCCCTGTCCATGGTGAGGGGTGGAATGAGATGAGCTTTAAAGTCCCTCCTAACCCAAACCACTCCAGGATTCTCTGTGCCCAGCACCCTCTCTGCCAGTCACCCCCTGCTTGCTCTATGTTCTAGACCAACCTGGGCAGCTGGAAGGAACAACACCGAGGATCAGCCCTGCTCTCAGATGAACCAGCACGTTGCAGCAACATGGGAAGGAGATTTGGTTTCCCCCCTGAGGTTGCTCCATCCCCACCCCGCTGTGCTGCAGCAGGATCAGAGAACATTATTAAAATAGTGTCATGTTACCTATCAATAATAAATGACCAGAATAAATTCACTGCTCTCTGCTTAATAACCCTGCCAGATTTCCATTTAAATGTCTGCACAGAAATGGTCCTCATTCCATGAGCCCTTCAGATGGACATGAGTGCCACAGCTCAGAGACAGCCCAGGAGAACCCAGCCCAGCTTTAATGGGAAAGAGTTTTTCTCCTGCTGCAAATGGAGAAAGAGGATTTTGGGACTGATGAAGTCAGTATGATATCTCATGGAAACACAGATTTGGGAGCATCTCTCCCTCTTGCTGCATGCCTGAGCAATACAAGAACATTGTGCTTTCCTCTGGGGGCCTTGTGGGAAGGCTGGAGGAGGAGTGGATTCCCTGAGCGCTGCTCCTGGAGCATCCAAGACCATGTCCTGCCCTCCTGCAGCCTTCTGCCTTCCCCTTGTCTTCCTCTCTTCTCCCCTTCCAGGGAGCCTCCCACGGAGCACTGGGGGGTGATGCCACGGCTGCCCCTCCTGCCCCAGCAGCAGGGACTGCCCAGCTCAGCCCAGGACACGTCCAGTCCCCAGGAGCAGCAAAGAAGGGGGCAGAGCCCCGTGGGTCAGGGAGCTGAGCTGCCCCATGGCAGCACTTCCCAGCTGGGAGCCGTGCCGCTCCGGCCGTGCAGCCCGGCGTGCCAGCGGGGCTCCTGCGTGCGTTTGGTTTGGCTTTTGAAACATGTCAAAGCAGACTGCTTCCCTCCCAGTGCTCTCAGATGTGGTCGCATTGTTTTCGCCAAAACTTCCCAAATACAAAGTTTCAACCTAAAGCAGACATTGCCCACAGAAAGCTTTCCCCCCCGAGCGAACTGCAAAGTTATAAGCAAATAAAACTGGATTTAATAATGGGAAATATTCATCATTCTTGTGCATACGCCTCTGAAGTCAAACCACCCTCGTAGAAGACATCCTTCTCCAGCAAAGCAGAGTCTGTGCTGGATGCTCGCTGCTCTTTGGACCAAAGCACATGGAAAAACGGGTTTGTTTCCCTTCATGTGGGCACAAACTCCTGGCAGTATTTAAATCTCCTTACAGTCTCAAAAATTACTGAGGAGCTGTGTTGTGGCAGCCTTTTCCAAGAGATCCCCAAGCCTGTCTCCCCCAAAAGCTTCCCAGCACAGCATGCTCCTCAGGTCCACCAGCATCCCAAATCCCACCAGGCTGCTCACGGACACAGAAGGATCCTGCTCTAGTTTTCAGTCAAAGCCCAGAAACTGGGGGTATAAGGGCACCTTAGAGCAGCTGCAGGAGGGGCTGGGAGGAGGGTAATGTGGCAATGCCCAGCGGGGCAGGCAAAGAGCATCCCTGGCACATCCCATTCCCCACCTCCCCACCATCGCTGCCACAGCGAGCAAGGCTTTAATTTGCTGTGGTACTCAGCACCACAGAGCTCTTTGTTCTTCCAATCTATAAACTAATTAAACCCAACCGAGGCTGGTTTTCACATTCTCTGTCTTTTTTTTTTTTTCATATTAGAAGCCATGAGAGAAACACCATCGGGTGTAAAAGTACAACACGGAGTCTCAGCAGCAGCGCACGCACCGCACGGGAGGCTTCTCACGCCACGGAGCCGTCAGACCTTTCCTTAATGTTCCTGATGAAACAGNCAGGCTCAGAGACAGGGGTTTATTTGGGGCTTCACCACGGCTGGAGGTTTTCACCAGCACATGAGGTTTACCAAGGGGGTTGGAGACAGGAAAAATAAGCAGGAAGATAAAAGTTCACTTCAATCAAGTGGAGTGTACAGACAAATCTCTCCCAGGATGTAAAAAGGGAAGAAAACCAACAACGCTTCAGGCTGTTTTCTCTCCCAGGGATCTGGAACAGTGGAGAGGACCAGAGCCAGCTGAGACAGCTCTGCATGCACCAGGTGCATGGAAAAATTGGGATGGAAACACCAGGTTGCTGTGTCCACATACAACCTCCACCTCTTCACCCCTGAGCCAGTGAGACTGGGGTGGGCCTGATCTGCTGGAGGTGGCTCTGGGTGCAGGTCCTCACCCCCCCCAGGTCGGGGAAGGGACATTGCAAGGTCCAAGGTTTGGCTGTGATGGCACATCCATGCTGACTGTCCCAAACAGAGCCCTTTGGAGACATCCAGGTAAGTAACATCCCCGGGCTCCTTTCAGACCCAAAATAATGCAAAAGGTGAGAAGACCTCACCTGACACAGGGACAATATCACACTGTCTCATCCAAGAGGCTACATGTGCCCAGGAAAGCACCACACGTGTGCCCAGGAGAACGTGCACCCCAGCTACGCTGAGGAGGAGGAGGAGGAGNAGCGTGTCCCGCACGCGGCGTGAGCATCGAGGAGGTGGAGGAGGAGGAGGAGGAGGAGGAGGTGTGTGCTGAGGAAGGACAGAGAACACTGTGAGTTCTGGCTCTCTGACACAGTTTGTCTCATTCTTTCCCAGTTGCATCCACCACGTGCTCGTACTCTGCCATCTCAGGGACAGGTGCCTGGGGGAAGGTCGTGCTCTGTAACCCGACATCAAGGTACCTCCCCAGCCAGGGAATTTATTATTCTCCCTGATAAGCTATGATCCCTTAAAGACACTTCCCTGTATCCTTCCATCTTACACAGCTCTTCCCTGCCAGCCTGGGCGGTGCTTTGAGCTGCTGCCTCTGGTTTAAATGGAGGATCACACAGCGCGGGTGGAAATGCAGCTATTGGGAAGTGACAAATCTCCTGTTTCCCCCGGAGCATCCACAAAGCACGAGCCTCCAAGCAAAGCTTCTCTTCCCTGAAAAGGAAGAGAAGGAAAAGAGCAACGCTTCAAAAATCAGAGCTTCCTTTACAGGGATTTAAAAGGAAAGAGATGCAAAACACTCCATGAATTCCCATGTCTCTGAGGCAGAGCTGTGGAGGTGAGAACACGCAGTCGTCTGACAAGGGCAGCGCAGCACAGCACAGTCCTCCGCCTCCAGAACACCTTCTCCCTGGAGATTTGACATCAATTCCTTTCCATACTGGAGACAGTGATTCTTTGAGAGCTTTAGGAGGGACAACATGGGCTTCAGCCAAAAAAGAAAGGATCCCTTTGGGGCTGCCAGGAGTGCTCCCGTGTCCTCACTTCAGCCCTGCCTGCGGCAGTGAGGGAGGTGTGGACCCCGACAGGGACTGGATGTGAGGAAGGGCAGGGAGGCTGCAGGGAGGAGGATGAGGCAGAGGGATGGGCTGGAGCACGTCCAGCATCCATCCAAGCTCTGGGTCACATCACACCTGTGGCTGTACGTGAGGGACAACACACACAACACGTGGGTCCTGCAGGTGCTCTGTCCCTCGCTGTGTCCAGGGCAGTCCCAGGGCTGGGTAACGCAGGGCTGGGTAACACAGGGACAGCTCACCTGCACAGTGGCACAAACTAACACCCTGTTCCTGATGCTGAGGCTTGGAAGAGGGGGGGATCACAGGGGGGATCTGTGCTCCTCATCAATTTTCCTGCTGAGCCCCGCACTGCAGAGCAAGGCCAGCCATGGGCCCAGCCCAGGTAACAGGCTCCCCTGCAGCAAAGTCATTCCTCTGAAAGGCTGGAAAAATGCACACGGAGGAGGAAAGTATTTGCAGAAATCAAGAACTGAAGCCTGAGAATAACGTATCAATCAACATCTCTTCTTTTGGACTCACCAAGCACCATTTAAAGTGCTCAGGAAACAGTGATTCATCTCTGATGCTATTGTTAAAATCCACGCCAAGGTGTTTTTAACAAATATCAAGTGCCCTGATGGAGAGCATCAGGAATGAGGTCTGTAAAAAAATTAGTATTTCTTTCTAAAGAGAGCTGATTCATTACATTGTAATCCTAAAAAATATATAATCAGAGAGTCCAGAGGGGGCCATGGAGATACTCCAAGTACTGGAGCCCCTCTGCTCTGGGGACAGGCTGGGAGAGCTGGGGGGGCTCACCTGGAGAAGGGAAGGCTCCAGGGACACCTGAGAGCCCCTGGCAGTGCCTAAAGGGGCTCCAGGAGAGCTGGGGAGGGACTGGGGACAAGGGATGGAGGGGCAGGATACAGGGAATGGCTTCCCAGTGCCAGAGGGCAGGGATAGGTGGGAGATTGGGAAGGAATTTTTGGCTGTGAGGGTGGGCAGGCCCTGGCACAGGTTGGGCAGAGAAGCTGTGGCTGCCCCATCGCTGGGAGTGTCCAAGGCCAGGTTGGAAGGGCTTGGGGCAACCTGGCCTAGTGGAGCTTTCCCTGCCCATGGCATGGGGTGGACTGGATGACTATTAAAGGTCCCTTCCAATCCAAACCATTCCAGGATTCCAGGATTCTGAGCAGCCTGGCATCTCTGACAAGCTCAGCAGCTGTTGGAGATGTGGAGGGGTGGAGGATTTTCCTGCACGTGCACCTCGTGGAACATCCTGTGTGGTGCTGAGCACTGACACGGCTCAGCCCAGCACGGCACGACCAAGAACACCCAGAATCTGGGAGCCAGGCCCAGGAAAAGGCATTGCAGAAACCCTTTATTAACCTTGCCTGTGATCCTCGAGGCATTTGCCAGCAGCGCTGCTCGGAGCAGAGAGGAGAGGAGGCAGCAATCTGGGGGGCTGCAGGATCCCTCCCTCCAGGCCCCCCTCCCTGCACGAGCAGCCCCAAATGCTAATGCAGATGCCAAACCCCTGTAAAATGCCTGCTGAATTCTGGGGAATTAGGAAATTTCCATTTCAATTCAAATACAAATTAAACTCCAAGTTGTCATCAAAGAAAAGAAGAAGATGAGGATCAAAGTGATGCAACACTCTGGGAAAGGAAAAGATTAAAGAAAGTAAATTGAACAAGATTTTAAAGAGATATTAAAAGGTGTTAATGCAAGCTAATGCGGCTAATGAAGAGAAAGGGAGGCTATTCAATTAACATTTGCAGCAAGGAGAGGAGAGCTTTCTACACCTCCGCTATAACATCAAAGGGTGGATGCTACCTCTTATTAAAAGGGAACATAGAATATTTAAAAGGCAGAATAGATTAAAATAGATTTCAGATAATTACGTCTACCTCCATAATGGCAACAGTTTATCATTATATTCCAAAAACAAATCTAATAATATGTGCCACATACTGTGGTTAGAAACATTCTTTGAAGTGTTTCAGAAAAGCAGCAATTAAACCCAAGCACAGACGGGTCTGTGGTTTCCCTGGGTAATGGGAACCTTGAGATGCCCAGCTGGGGCTGGGCACGGTGCCCTTGGCCCCAAGGCCGGGAGAGGGGCAGGATGCTCGGCACGGGAGCGGGGCTGTTAGGCTGCTGGCCCTGCTGGCCCTGCTGGCCCTGCTGGCCCTGCCCTCTCCTTAACTCGAGCTGACGGTCCGTGCTGGCAGCAGCGCCAGCCAGGGCTCCCAGGGACCTTCAGCTGCAATTAAGGGTTGCCTGCGATGGCCAAAGGACCCACCGCCCCGCTCCCGCCTCTGCTCAGCACATCCCGCTGTCCTCCCGCTCCGAGAGGGCTGGGAAGGGCCGGGAAAACCCTGGAGAGCACACAGAGACAGACCGTGGCCCGGCTCCCCACACAGTGACAAACCAAAGGCTCCTCCTGATGGCCCCTGCAGGGTTTGGGTCCTGCTGGCAGCGAGGAAGCTCCAACTGCTGCCGGCACACACTGGAATGCTGCTGGGACACAGCGGTGTCTGACACGGGAGATGTTGTTTGGTTGGTTTTCAGCAATAATTAAAGATAATTTGAGTATTTGCAAACACCTCAAAAGCAAACACTGAAGCCCAAGAGCAGCCCTGTCTCCCTGGCGGGCGGATGCTCCGCGGGTTGGTGTGTTTTACCAGCAGGGATTGCTTGCAGAGCTCTGCGCCGCCGCAGGGGTTTTATTGTCACAAAACAAAACCAGGGAAAGAAATGGAAAACCTGTGTCTTGGGAAGAGCCCGGAGCCACGACGCTCTCACCACACCGGGAAGCAGCGGAGCACCCGGCCTGAGCACAGCCAGGGTACAGCTGGAGAGCACACGTGGGAATGGGGGCTCCGTGCTGGAAACATCTGTCAGCTCCAACCTGGAATCTCCCGTAGAGGTTACGAGTGTGGGTCTGTGCAGGAGATGGGCCCAGAGCAGCCCGAGGCCATGCCCAAGCCCGAGTCCCTGGTCCCCATGCCGTGTCTCTGTGTCTCTGAGCTCCCTGTGCTGATGCTGAGCTCCTGCCTGAGCCCATCCCACCCCTCCAGCACGATCCCATGGCACAGAGGCTGCCAAG
Source organism: Scytalopus superciliaris (assembly GCA_013400415.1). Classification (NCBI taxonomy): domain Eukaryota; kingdom Metazoa; phylum Chordata; class Aves; order Passeriformes; family Rhinocryptidae; genus Scytalopus; species Scytalopus superciliaris. The sequence goes on along the minus strand of VXBX01007775.1, from coordinate 82,553 downwards.
ACACAGCAAACACCAAAGCTGTCTGAAAGTTATTTTCTCTCTGGTTAAGGGGGAATAAAACAGACACTGTGTTAACCCCCAGGCAGGCTGTCTGAGGAGGAGAATCCATGTGGTTTTAATCTCCTCTTGAAAGGCTCAGCACCGTCCCTGGCTCCTGGGAGCTGGCAGCTGCCTGCTCACATGTCCCTGGGTGCAGGGAAGCCAAAGCTACCTGAATCAGGTGGTTTGGGGAGACTCAGACAAACCTGTCACCTGCTTCAGCCATCCCTCAGTGTCTCCAGAGGCTCACAGAATTTTCCCTAATTTAACCAGGAAGAAAAGCAGGGAAAGGGCTTATGATGCTGGATGTTGGCACTGCTCATGTTTCCTCCTCATCCTTCCCTAGTCCAGGTCATACCTAGAGCAGCACAGCCCTCAGAGGTACACACAGCTCTCCATCCCACAGGAAACCCCCTTTCCCAAAAGCCTCTCTCCCCTCTCCTGCCCTTGAACATTCCAGATCATTGATTTTAGCAGAGCGATGATTTACTTTGTCAAAATCTCTTTTAACCTTCCCAGGTAACACTCCTGCCCTGCGATTTCTCTCTGAATTTGAGCTGCCTCCAACCAATACGGGGAAGAAGAGGTGGAGTTGTGGTCAGGACTCAATGGGAGCCCTCACAGCAGGGACACCAAGGACCAGCACAGACCAACACGCCAGGCAGCGCTTGAGGATGCTCCTGCTTTTCCTCCTGCTCTGATGTCCAGCACAGAGCTGTCCAGGGAGGTGACTAAGGGAAGGAGCTTCCCCAGCCCTCCCCACCCTCGTGGGACCCCGAGCAGTAAGGAATGCCTCCCGCCCCCCGCCGGGCTGTGGCAGCCGTGCCAGCGCCGCTCCGCTCGCGGGAGGTGTCACTCCCCATCTCATCCCGCTCCCTCGCCCTTCCCAGGGCGGCCCAGGACCTGCTCCCGCACGTCGCAGCCGCTCAGCGCTCAGCCCTGGACGTGCCCCTGGAGCAAGAGCAAACCGTGCCACGGCAGCGCGGTGGGATGGGGGGAACTCACCGCTGGCACGGGGCGGGCGCCAGGAATCCTCCTCAGCACCTTGGGTTCCCTGCTCCCTGGAATGGCCACAAAGCCCAGCTGGAGCCCCGTGGGTGGGATGTCTCCCTGCTGCACCGGGGGCTTCTGCAGTTTGGGGGGTCCAGCAAAGCTCCCCTTTGCTCTGCGGGAATGGAGTGTTGAGATGGAGTAAGTGAAATCCCCGGGTTTGGGGACAAAGTGCTCAGCCTGATGAGCGGAGGAGAGAGGCAGCATCTCCCCATCTCAGCGAGGGCATAGAAAACACACAGAACTAGCAGAGCTCATTATTTCAAGTGCCAGAGGATTTGGTGGAGATGCAGCAGCTTAATAGCACAGCATTAGCCTGGTGACCGGCTCAGCCCTGCTGACAGAGCCCTCACCTCATCCCTCACTGCCACGAGGAGCAGCCAGAGAGGTGCTGGGCACTGAGACGCCAAGGACACCCCTGCTGCCCCTCTGAACCCCACCATCACCTGCAGAGCCTGTTCAAACACCCACCCTGGAAACCCTTCTCACCCCTGTTTGCAGAAAACACCCATTTTTGGGGATTCTTTCACAGGCAAATGTCAGCTCCGCTGAAACATTTGAATTTTCCCATGGGAGACATCTAAACAAAACATTAACATTTTGACTTAAAATGTCATTTCATTCTGATTCTTCAATTAAAAACAAAATGACATTTCAAGTCAAAACGTCGATTTGAAACTGATTCTTTTTGTTGTTTTACTTCAGAAACCAAAATTCTATTTCAAGTATGAGAGACAAGAAAGTCTTTTTCAGGAGCTCTGGTTTCTCTCCTTGATTTGCTGAACAAACACCCCATGAAACCCAAATTCTGTGAACAGGGTCTTTTTCATCCATAAAAAGATTCTGCCAGGAAGATGCTGGTTCCTGAGCTGATTCATCCCACGGAGAAAAGCTCGGTGGGCCATCCCAGGGGGCCGGGATTGTCCCCATGTCCACAAGGGCTCTGCAGGGATCAAGGCACCACCTGAGCTCCAGAGTCCCCTGCCTGGAGAGACCCTCACCCAGCTGTGCCAGTTGTCACCCTCAAGCCCCTGAGGGCCATGGGCAGCGTTGGCTCCTCCTGGCTGAGACATTTGCTTGGTGATCAACATCATCATCCCAGCAAGATTTTCCCTCCGGTAGAATCAGAGTCGAGCAAAAATTCCCCTAGCAATTTACTGGAGGAATTTAACATCCTCTCCCTGCCTGTTTTCTTCTCTCTATATATATAAAATATTCTTTTATGTGCTACAAAAACACTTTGAAACCGATTTATCCTTGAGTGTTACGAGGCCTTTTCCTTCCAGCTGCAAAAACATCTCGTAGCAGGTCGGGTTGTCCCCCGGGAGGGCTGTGGCCTCACCCCGTGGGCACCTCATGGCACGGCTACAGAGGGCTGGGAAGGCTGTGGAGTCCGTGACAGCGTCCCAGGGAGTATCCCGTGCTGTAATTTAAACACCCAACAAGCAGTTACCAGAAGAGTAACCCTGTGTTAGAACCTGCTGAAATGTTCACAGTAAACTTAAAACCATACAAAGTTCTCTTGGTTTGGCTCGGCCCCGGCTCTCAGCTCAGGTTATATCAGCACAGGGGCCGATTTGAGAGCAAACTCAGCTAGCTGGTCTTACTGTCAGGTGAAGAGCGTGAGAAATTGCACTTTGCAGGGTTTTCACGTGAAATGCAGTCACTGCAATGCCATTTGTTTGGACTTACGGAAAGAGGCAGACCCACAGCTGTGAGCCCCATCCCACCACCCCTCCTTGGCTCAGCGAGACCAACACAGAGCTTGGGATGACTCTAGGAAAGGAGAGGGATGAAAGGATGGACCTTGGGAACACCCCTGGGTCTTGCTGGGCCGTGACTTTGGCTTATCTAGAGCTTCAGGATGAAAGAACACATCGAGACTCAAAGACATGGGGTTGTACCACATGACTTGAAAATCAGCAGTTTGGAGCCACGTGTGTTGCAAGGTGTGACCTTTCTAAGCAGGAGACTGAAGGCACCTCAGGCTGAACTTGATGATCCTTGATGGCCCATTCCAGCTCAGGGTATTCCATGATTCTATGGCACATCCAGTCTCCAGCTGCTCCAGGTGCATGTTGCAACCTGCATTTGATACGATGGTACCGTCTACCTCCTGCTCTCCCAGAGGCTGCTCTGGGCCTCGTGGATCTTTCAGGACTGAGGTCCCTGGAGATGACAACTGAGGAACACCCAGTCTGTGCATCCCGAGATGGAGGCAGACACCAGCTATTCAATCACACATGAATGAGGACTTAAATTTCCAAGCTGGATGCTCACAAGAATAGTAAGGTCGTATTTAGATGTCCAAGTCATTTTGGGATGGAATCAGCGTGGCTCCAGACAAGACCAGAGTCTGCTGTGGATACACACAGACATGGTTTTGCTCCAAGGAAGTCACTTATAAGGCAAGGCTGGCAAAGAGTAGAAAAAGCAGCCCAGGGTTGTGGAGAAATTTGCTCGAGGCCACACCAAAGCAGTGCCAGAGTTGAGAACAGCATCCAGGCCTACAGCTCACACCCCAGGCCCTCAACAAGGAAACCACATCCAAGGGCTTTCCAAAGAGCGCAGCCAAACCAAACCACAGGCCCAGGCAGCTCCCTTTGTCTGAAGCAGCGAGACAGTGAAAGTAAAATCCATCCTTTCCTTGTGGTCCTTCCCAAACCTTTGTCCTGAGGAGAAACACCAGCAGAGCCCAGAGGAAGGGAGGATGAGGCTGTGGATTCACCATGCCTTGAAGTGTCCAAGGCCAGGTTGGATGGGGCTTGGAGAAACCTGGGCTAGTGGAAGGTGTCCCTGCCCATGGCAGAGGGTGGAATGAGATAAACTTTAAGGTCCTTCCGACCCAAAGCATTCCTATGGGGGCTCAGACTTTGGATGCTCATGGCACCCCATCTCCTGCTTCCCCAGGAGAGTTTCTGCTCTGCTCCAGCACCCACAGTCCCCATTCCCACATGCCCAGGGCTGGCAGGGCAGGCTGCCTGCTGTGCTGGCACCTCGTGTCCCCCGCACGGGGCTGACGAGGCAGATGAAGGACATCACGGGCTGGTGGCTCACCAGCATCTCCTCACTTGTCCCCACCACCACGGGCACTGGCAGCCTGGAGCTCTGCAGATTTCCTGCCGTTACACCCTGTTCCTTCTCCGTGCAGGGAAGAAACTGCCACTTTGCTTTTATTAGCCAATTAGGTCCCTAATTAACTGATGTAATTACTCCAAGGAAGTGATTTCATTTAAGAAAGACCTTATTCCCAAAAGCAGACAGAGCCAACCCCAGCAGGAAGGGCCGGTGGGCACTCAGGGGACAGGGACAGCGTGGGGACAGCGTGGGGACAGCGTGGGGACAGCGTGGGGACACGGCCAGGCTGCTCCCGCTGCCTGCGGGGAACAAACACGGCGTCATCCCCGCAGCCCGAGCAGAGTCAGAACCCACAAAGAGCTTCCCATCAACAATTTGTTCTTTCGAAAGAGATCAGATAAGTTAATCAGCGCGGCTCCATCTGTCGAAAGGACGAGGGGGAAAAAAATAATACTGCTTATTTACATTTTTTTCCTTTTCTTGATGTAACTTCTAGATCTAATCAGCGCCAAGCTGTGCTTTAATTGGAATTATATGGCAGACGTGCATTTCTCTACAGCTCGTTTGTTTCTTCAGCACAAAAAAAAAAAAAAAAAAAATCCTCAGTCAAGTGGACAAGGTGGCTCTCTCAGCATCCTCCTGCCTGGCCTGGGATGTGTCCTGCTGCTCCTGGTGGGGCTGGGGCACCCCAGGGACAGCTGAGTTCCCGCAGCTCCTCCCTGCGCCTCCCAGGGGCTGCAGAGGGATGGCAGATGCTGGAAGGGACTCGGTCAGCTGGACAAGCTGGACAAGGTGCCGAGCGGGAGCTCCGGAGGAGATTGTGCTGCCGTGGCTTTGAAGCCTCACCGAGCCCCACGTTTGTTCCTTGTCGCAGCCCGAGAGCCAAAGGCCCTCCCCAGAACAAGAGCAGCTATTTCGGTGTGACGCCGGGAATAGCTGCTCTCCCCGAATGCGACTCGACAAGCACAAGATCTTCCCCAGCCCTCCAGCAGCCTGAGCTGTAAAAGTCGATGCAGATATTGTGACCTTTTAAGAAGGCAGAGATCTGTGAGGTTTAAATAGCACACCACGACGACTCGCAGGCACAGCCGCTGCCAGCCAGCTCGTACAGGAGGCATCGCGGGGACAGTTTCCAGGTCAGCAGCGATGGAGGCAGCGCAGTGACCCCCCAGCTCCGAGCAGAGCCCCGCAGGAGCCCCACGGCCTCGGGCTCTGCGGCTGGAGGTGTCGCCGCCGGTGGATCAGCCCCAGCGCGGGCTGCGAGTGTCACACCGATGGGCACCGTCTGATTTGCCACCGACGGTTTTGAGCTGCAAATTAGCAGCCAAAAGCTGTGAAGTGTTTGAATTCAATAATCAGAAAGGGATGGGGACAGGGACGAGACACCCAGTCTGCTCCCCAAAGCACCCCATTAAGGCAGAATTAATGCATGTATGCGAGTCGGGTCATTAGAGGACAGGGATGTTTGCACTGCTCCTTTCCCACAGCCCGGCTGGTGGCTAAGCTGGAAAAATCCCCAAGATGGGCAAATGCCAACACACTAAACTGCGGTTTATGTCACCTAGAGCATTCTGCAAAGTCTCAGTGATCTGCAAATAATTAAAGGAGAAAGCAATCAATCTTGTTGTTCAAAACAGCGATTAGCCTGGGAGAACCCGGCATTGTAATTCCACCGGCACCCAGGGGGGAAGATGCCGCATGCATAATGATAGCTGCGAGTCCTCACAAGTTCAAGGACCACGGGGTGTTCTCCGGTTGTGATGGGAATTTCCTATGCGTCTCCGAGGCTGTGTCATCCTGTGTTTCACAAGCCCTTTGCCAAAGGAACAGAGGAACAGCTTTGCCGCTCGTCAGGCACAGCCCGGCTCGGCTGCCCCGAGGACAGGAGCACTTGTTCCTGGGTTTTCCCAGGACACGACCCAGGAGTGATGCAGAGGATGAGGCGCAGGAGGTACAAGAGACAAGCGACTGCTGAAGTGTCCACGTGTGGAGGGAGACAGAGCTCTGCGGAGAGGCCAGGAGGCTTCACCTGGACAGGTGTGGCTGGCAATGGACGTCCTGCCCCATTCCAGGGAACCATTTAGGTTGGAAAAGGCCTTTGAAGTCATCAAGTCCAACCATTCCCCAGCATTGCCAAGGCCACCACTGACTCATGTCCCCAGGTGCCACATCCACACGACTTTTAAATCCCTGCAGGGATGGGAACTCCACCCCTGCCCCGGACAGCCTGTTCCAACATTTTTGTGAAGGAATTTCCCAATATCCAACCTGAACCTCCCCTGGCAAAACCTGAGGCCGTTGTTTCTTGTCCTGTTCCCGGGGAGCAGAGCCCGACCCCCCCGGCTCCCCCCTCCTGTCAGGGAGTTGCAGAGAACCAGAAGGGCCCCCCTGAGCCTCCTTTTCTCCACGCTGCGCCCCCCCAGCTCCCTCAGGCGCTCCTGCTTGTCAGGAGGAGCACAGAGATGAGTGTCTCATTCACACAGGGGCTGAGAGCAGCACCAGTCCATGGGCCCAGCCTCCCCACTCCCCTCCCTGCCCATGGATCCCCCCTGCCAGACCACCCTCGGGGCCTGCGGGGTGTCCAGTGACCGCAGCAACTAAAGCCCTGTCCTGCCTGTGTCCCCACGCGTGACCCAAGCAAGGGCTGTGGAGCAGCACAAGCATAGTCATGGGCAGAAACCAAGGAGCACTGATTCCATCTCCCCGAGGGCCTGGCTTAACCAACACCCATCCGGCCTCATCCATCCTTCAGCACGGCCAAAAGCCCAGCTGATCCATGCGGGAACACAAGGAATACAACTCCCTGATTGGGAGAAGAAGAGAAAGAAACCCCCTCCACAACGAGCACACACACACATATGTAGGGCTGTGTAGCACTTCCTACCCACCTTCTGTTGTGTGTTTGGATGTCAGACTCTGCATCTGTGGCTAAAGCAGCCCACAGAGAGCTCGGAGTGATTGCACAGCGCTCGCTGGGGCGAGCTGGGGGTGTCTGTTTTGTGTATCCTCACGGCAAACACCAGCGGTTTCGCAGCTCGGATCTGCCTCACCACAAGGCCAAGAGGAAATTGCAATTACTTGTTGATGGTTTTTCAAAGCCCTCATCCAAGCACGAGGCACAGGCAGCTCCCCTGAGCCCATCACTTCCCGAAGGCTGCCACAGGAGCTCGTTGTTTCTGCTCCACCACGTACCTGCTTCTCTCCAGCAGGAGAAAACACCCCCTGCCAAGCCAACTCCCAGGGCAGCTGTGGGTACACTTGGCTTGGGAAAAAGTAGTATTTCAAAACCAAAATAAAAAAAAGAGAAAAAGGCAGAAAACTTTTCCCTCAGCCCCCCCTTCCACATTCCAGAGCCACTGTGGCCATGAGGAGACACCAGCCTGGAGAAGAGGGGATTTCCCAGCACGGAAGTTTTCTGTGCCTAGAACCAAACTCCATGGAAGTCAGAAGGAATTTCCATTAGGTTTTCCAGGACAGAAACCAGAGTTCATCTGTCCCCAGCACACCAGCATGCTGCCCCAGGACCAGGGCATTAGCTGCTATAGGAACACGTGGAAAATTGAACTTGGAATCAGGTCTTGCACTTCCATGTCGCTGTGGGGACTTTCCTCACGTTCTGCAACGTTTGCTGCTGCCAGAGTATCCCTGTTAGGACAGGAAATAGAGTCATAGAAATGGTTAAGGTTGGAAAATATCTCTAAGATCATCAAGTCCAACCATAATCACAGACCAAGCCAGCAGCAGGGCTGTCTTTGGCTCAACAGAGTCTCCCCATGATGGGTTTCTTTCTTCTGCTCCATGAGGGACAATAAGCCAAAAGAAACCTTTACCCAGAAGAAATTGTACCTCCAGAATGTCAAAACCTGGATCAAATAAAGGTTTTGGTGGGCTGATGTTCAAATCCACCTGGCCTCTAGAAAGACCTGCTGGTTGTTTCCAGCCAGCCAACATGAACATGGACAAAGCTCCACATTCAGCAGAGAGCTCTTGCCTTTTGACTGGAGCTCAGAGCTCATGGTTGAAACCCCACAGCCCATCACAGGCACGGGGCTGTTAACAGGGACCCAGAGCCAGCAAGTGATGCAGGAAATGGCTCTGAGGCAGCAGAGCTCCCAGTCGGTGGAGAGATGAGTCAGCTCGAGCTCCACCACAGAGCTGTGGGCCAATCTCAGAGCTGCTCAGAACTTCTCACCCCAACAGACCTTCTTCCTCTCTCCAACTCCCCGAGAGGAGGGGGGAGCCGGCGGGGGTCGGGCTCTGCTCCCAGGGAACAGGGACAGGAGGGGAGGGAACGGGCTCAGGTTGGGCCAGGGCAGGGGCAGGGGGGACACAGGAAGAATTCCTTCATGGAAAGGGTGGTCAGGCCTTGGCAGGGGCTGCCCAGGGAGGTTTGGATCGCCCACCTCTGGAGGTGCCCAAGGCAGGACTGGCCGTGGCACTCAGAGCTCAGCGCTGGGGGAGAGGATGGGCATCGGGCACAGGGTGGGCTCCCTGGGCTGGGAGGGCTTTGCCAGCCCAGATGATTCTGTGATCCTGTAGCAGTCCCACGGTGTGGCTGCAGGGGCGGGTGCAGGGAGATCGCTCTGGGGAGCATCGCTCACCTCTGCCCAGATGCGGAGCGCTCCCGGGCAGGGCGGGCAGCGCTGCCCGCGGGCACACACCGGGATTTGCATCTGCGGCTGAAACTGGGGGGAGTGGCGCTGGAATTTCGCACGAGGCGATGAGAGGGGCCGTCCCAGCGAGGGAGGCTCGGCTGCAATTAGGCAGACAATTTTCTGTAATGTTTTGATTGGGAGGGTTTTACATGCCGATGGTCTCCGGAGGCACAACCCAGGCCTGTGAGGTTTTGCTTCTCAGCCCGTCCCTTTGTGTGATACTTAGCCTAAGCTGTATCTGAAAGAATCAGCCCCACTTATTATCAAAGCCACAAACCATCTGGTTCCACTTTCCTGGGGAAAGGGAATGAGTGGAAATCTGGTTTCACTTGGGTTTTCCTTCCCTGGGTTATGGTTTGCTCCATGTTTAATGTTGTTACTGCAATACGATAGTTGGGCAGTGGGTGGCCTGGTTCCCCCATTTGAAACTAATTTACAGCTTTGTCTGGCAAAATTGTTGCTTCCAATCAATTAGCACTGACACAGAAATTAAACCATCCTGGGGTCTCGACACATAAGGAAGCAGGTCCTCATTTGGTGGAAGGAATTTGCTGTTCGGAGGGCAATCTGGTGGCTCACCCATCCCCTGTGCCAGGCTGCATTTTTATTTTTAAAGATCCAGACTGCACTTTTTTTAAAGGAGATTTAATAGGGAAGGTTGAGATCCCTGGTGGATGCTATTTTTGTTTTACAGCCGTGACCTTGTTAAGGAGATGGACAAACAAGCCAGAAACGGAACATTCATAACTAAAGCCTGAATCCATCAAAACATCCACGGCTGCCTCCAAAAACACTCCGGAGTGTTCCCCAGCACCTTCCTCTCCACATTCCCTACAGGCAGGTCAGACCAGCTCCTTCCCATCACACACATTTCAGCTTTTCCCAGTGGCTTCAGTTCCATGTGCCCTGTGGATGGTACGATGGGACAGGTGACCCTGGGCACACTCACTTTCTCACATCCCTGCTACAAGTCCTGTGACCCTCCCTGCTTTGCCTTCCCCCCTGCACAGGGTTAGACAGCTCCTTGAACAATCCCATCCCAGTTCCAGGCAGGGTATCCATCTGGTAGTTACAGAGAGCTGATATTCAGAGCCATGTTAAGACTCACAACCTCATCAGGGACATCTGTGGCCAAAGCTGAAGCCATGCAAGCAAAGGAGAGTCACCCAGGTGTGCTCAGAGCCCTGCTCAGCCCAGCCTGTGCCGGGACAAGGACAGCAGGCTCCGTACGGCCCAGCAATTCGGGGATCCCTGGGACACCAGCAGCACCCTGCCTTCGCCATGGGCCATGAGGGCAGGGCTGAGGCTTTGGGTGGAGGAAAAACCTGCCCTGAGGTGCTTTGCTGAACACCTTGAGCCCTTTGCTCTCCCCATCCCTCCTCCATCCCCGCGAGCAGCCCGGCACAGGAGCCCTGTGCTGTTGCTCTGGGATGCTGCCACATGGCACAGATAATCCTGCATGAGCTCAGACCCAGCAGTGGCCAAAAACTGGAGTTTCTAAACCTTCCCTGAGCATGTGGACCCTCAGCAGTGCTGCAGGAGCCTGGGTTGTTTAGAACAAGCAAACACAACAAAAAAAATGGAACCTCTCTCCCAACAGGAAGAAAAATATTTTTTAAAGCCTTGAAGTTTTTACAGCTGGTGAGAGGCAGCACGGGGAAGGCTGGAGGGCAGCCCTGGCCAGCAGATTCCAGCCAAAGTAGGAGCATGGGAGAATACCAAACCAGACAGGAAGAAAGGAGATGAAGAAGCTGAGATAAAAATGAGATAGCTGACAGGCTGGTGCCCACGAGAGCAGGGCACCAGAGCCTCGTGTCTGGAGATGCACCAGCTAGAGCTGGGAAAATTCCCTGGCTTTGAAGACCAGGTCTTCCTGGAGACAAACAGCTCTAATCCACACTCCTGAGTAATTCTTTGGCAACACATCATACCAGCATCGATTTAAACCTCAGGGCAGCTGCACTGGCTTTAATCTAGGTTTTATTTTTGTAAACTCCAGTTTCAAGGAGAAGGCTCGCAAAGCAGAGCCGGGGCTGGTGGCAGGGAGCAGAGCCAGAATCACTAATGTCTGCACTGGAAACACTTGAGCTTCTTCAAGTACAGGGACCAAATGTGAAAAGCTTTGATCCTAAAAAGCTAACAGCCCTGTCAGGGAGGAAAGAGGTCAACCTCCTCCACTTCTGCTGGGGCAGCTCCCTCTGCTGCCTTTGCTCACCAGCTGTTCCCAGAGAGGCAGGGCAGGCCCAGATGGGCTCCCAGCAGTGTCTCAGCAACATGTGGTCATTAGTCTCCTCTGTAAAGTTATCACCTAGGAAGAAACAGAAACCAAACTCGAGAAGGGAAGCGCCATCCCTGCGAGCTGCCCCGTTCGGGAACCAGCTGGGTTATTGGCCACAGGAAATGAGTTCCATCTACTGGCTCTTGCAAAGGCACATCAGAGTCAGCCCCTGTCTCTGCCATCCCTCTCACACGGGGCAGGACCAGCCACCAGCGTGGTGGACACGTGTGGCGTGGCAGGAACGTGTTTGCACCAAGAAATGCAAGTCCAGGAGGCTGCCTGGGTTTTACCCACAAAGTGCCAGCGACTTGGTCCCAGTTTTCGCCAAAGATGCTGGTCCTGGACACCAGCAGGAAGAGGTCGTGGTCTTGGCAGACACAGCAGGAGGTTTCACCTCTTTCAGAAGAGAAAAATACATCCCATCAATTACAATTAAAAATTCTAATTAGCACTTTCCTGAGACACTGTGCTCAGCTGAGCAAGTCCACTGGTTCCAGTATGAACAGAGCCCTCACTCCAGGCTTGTGCTGGAAGCAGCAGAAGGGACCAGGGATTTCTTTTATCAGAACCTGTAGCTGACCCTCAATTCTCACCAGCTACAACTGCTTGTAAAAGGAAAACAAACAGTCAGTGTGACATCTCTGGAAATGAAGAGATCAAGTGTTCCAGCCCTGTGATAGCTGTGAACCATGGCAGATCCACTGCTGCTCTCCAGACAGCCTTGTTTTCTTCATGAAAGAATAATTCAACAGCCTGCCTGACTGTCCTTATGGATTTTTAAACTGTGTGGAACACTCTGAGATTGAGAGATTAATAGCAGTGTCTCCAAGGATATTCAGAACCAGGGGAGATGCTCATGGAACAGCCAAAAGACAGAATCACAGAACGGGTGGAAGGGACCACCAATGGGGTCACCTGGTCCAACCTAAACAGAGACAGGATGGACACGGGATCTGACACGAAACCTCTGGCACATGAGGCTGATGGTGGGGGTGCAGCTCCTGGAGATATTCTTCTTCCCAGGGCACTGCAGAGCAAACCTTGGTGCTTCCATTGTATCCATCATCCCTCACCCCACGGCCCAGGTCCAGGATGAGACCTCCCTGCTGCTGGAACAGGCACGGTCCAGAATGATGAAGAGAGAAAGGATTTTCATATAAAGTGGGGGACCCTTTGCACATCTTAGTGCTGTTTTCAGTGCTTCTCCTGCTTCCAGGTAATATCCTGCTCAGCCACCTAAGGCAGTTTTATAAGATCTTTTCCTGAACTTTGGAACAGTCTCGGTACAGATTTCTTCCCAATTCCCACCCGTTTCCCAGCGTTACCTCCGGGTTCTCTCTGTGCTGCTCCAAAGCAGGGCTGGGGCAGCAGCTCCGCAGCACATCCCGCGCTCTTGTCCCTGTCTCTGGCACCATCTGGAGGTGGCAGCGCCATCGGCAGCACAATTCCCTCCCGAAGGACGCAAGGGAAGCAGAAGGACCTTCAACCCGTGTGTTTCAGCCCAGAAGAGCAGCAGGGCTGAGCCCCCCCAGCCCAGCGATCCCCGAGGAAGGGTCGGTCCTATTAACGCCCGAATCATCCCCGGGGCTCCTTCAGGGAGGCAAATGAAACCAGTAAGAGCATCGCTGGGCAGGGCAGCTTGGGGATGTCAGCAGAGAGCTCTCCCCAGCCTTGGTCAGCCCCAGCTGCATCCCATGCAGGGTTCCACAGATCCCCAGCATGTTTATCCTCCTGCTGCAGCACTTTTACTGTCAGTGCCCAGGCAGAGAGAGGGAGCCAGGAGAGATCCTGGGGCGAAGCACAACCTGCCTCAGCCAGTCCAAAAACCTCCGTCCCAGCTTCCCATCTTCCCTGCAGAGAACCAGGACGGCCCCTGCCGATCTCTCAGCATGGGGTAAATAAACGTTTTCAAAGCTTAAGTGACTTGTAGGAGCCTCACAGGATGGATCTGATCCCACACACTCCCGGGCAAGTGCCCAGCTCTCACCAGGGATCAGCAGGAGCATTCACAGGCCAAAACCTGCCCACGACAGTGTTTGTACGTCAGGGCTGAAAGATGACCCAGGAGGTTCAGTCAGCACGAGGAGGGAGGGAGGGAGGGAGGGAGGAATGTACCCACTGACAGAGCCTCAATTCCCAAATCTAGCCCACTGTGGGTTTTCCGTCTCCCAGTACCACTCTCTATTCTTGTGTCCAAACTGCAAGTGAAAGGCCAAGCAGGAGAGAGGAAGGAAGAGAATATTTTGGGGAGAACAAGCCCCCACCACCCTCCCTTAGACATCTCCTCCAGCTGTGCATCCCTTGGCCAAGCCCCCCCCGGCAACACCTGGATTTGAGCACAGCCCCACAATCCAGGGGTGCCCAAGCCCACTCCACACTCCCCCAGCCCGGCAGGTTCACCTGCTCTGTCACAGATTTGGGCTCAGCCTCTCCCTTGAAGGAGGGATGAGGTTTCCAGCGCCAGCTGGAGGCACATGGAAGCACGTGGGAAGCACCTTCCCTTCACTCACACCCTCGCCTGTCGCAGCCCCTGCTGACAAGCCACTTACTGCAGAGATCAGGCTTTGGCTGGAGCTCCGAGAGTTTATTTCTCCTTCTCTGGAGAAGGAAACAGCTGTGAGAGTTCTGGGGAAGGCACAGTGGTGAAAGGCAACCGCCGGCACGGGGCTGGAGGGTTCAGGAGGTGGGGCTGGGGTGATCCAGGGCCCGCTGCCCTCCTTGCCCACGCAGGGGGCAGCCAAAGCCCCGCGCCCGGCCCCGCTCCAAACCCACCGGGGCTGGCACATTGTCCAGCTCCCATTCACGCTCCGGGGGGGAGTGGGGAATTCTTCCCTCCTTCCCTCCCTGCTTGGCTTATCTCAGAGCCCCGAGTGAGCCAGCCAGCACCTCCCACCGGGAAAAGCAAACACAGCCAGGCGCTGGGGAGCTTTTGGCTCCTCTTTTATCGTGGAATGCGCTGAAGGTTTAGCATTTCTAGTTCTGCTCTTCTGAACACCTGGAAGTGGTTCCTCAGGTATCTACTCAGCTTAGCTTAGCACTGAGGAAATTCCGTACCTGAGACCCACACCGAGCCAACCTGCTCACCACACGTTAATTAATCCATTAATTAGCTGTAGCAGCAGTGATGCTGGATACCAGCCTTAGAAGAGAAAGGACCAAAGCATGCAAATGGAAAAAGCCTTCATTCCACAGACTTCACCACCAAAGAGATTCCAAGCACAGCATTCCCAGCGTGATGAGAGATGCCGCAGGATTGGCACATTTCCTCCCTGAAGATTTTGCAAAATATCCCTTTTTTTTTTTTCCTCTGCAGCAAAATCAAAGCCAGACTCAGCATCAAATGATTAAAGGTTAACTAAGACTTCAAACAAGCATCACGCGATGGGTTGTTCTCCCAAGAATTACGGGACGTGAACTGGGCTTGGGGTTTGGTGTCTGCATTTAATTATGGCCGTGTCGGAGGGCGATGAGCAGGAAAAGATGAGCTTTGGTGCAGATGTGAGATCTGCTCTGAAAATTCTTTGGAAAGAAAAATATTGCTGCACCTGTTAGAGGCAAAATCCTGCTCTGGGGAAGTGTCCCGAGTTTAGGGTGAAATGGAATTTGAGTTATTTTTAAATAAGATTCCACTGAAATACACTGGCTTTTTTTTTTTTTTCTTTTTTTTTCCTATGGAAAACAAGGTCTGCTGGCTCAGGATGTGAGGATGCAAACACAAAGCAGGCAGGAGGGGGTTCAGGAAGCTCTGGCTGCACTGCCAGAGGGTGGTGGGCACTGAACGGGCTCCCCAAGGCTGCCAGAGCTCCAGGAGTGTTTGGATGATCCCCTCAGAGACAAGGGGGGATTGCTGGGGTGTCTGTGCAGGGCCAGAGGTTGCACTGGATGGTCCTTGGGAGTCCCTTCCAGCTCAAGAGAGTCTCTGATTCTACGAGGTTGGATTCTCCTCAAGGAACTTGGCCCCTGGAAAACACAGGCAGCAAACCCAGGGAAGAGGAACCCAACACCCCGCACTGGGAACCAGCAGCTGCTTCCAGACAGATCCTTTTCACACTCTTCCCCATCCCTCACTGCAGCCTAATCACGGCAGCCTTTTAATTAGGAGAGGTGGCTCCATGCACTTTTTTCCTATTGATCTGCAGTCAACAAGAACCCATAAAGCAAGAAATTAAAGCCATAATTTACAGCCTTTGGCCGGGCTGCCGGCGAGCTCTGCTTGCCATATTGTACACGATGGTTTCCTGACTCTGCCAGAACATAAAAACTTGATACAACAGCTCCAAAAAGAAAAAAACCCACTCTGACACCCCCCCCCACATCCCCCCTGCACACAGCCCTAACAAGGCTTCCTCCAGGAACCAGCTCCGAGGATGGTGTTCACTCCCCCTGTGTCTGATGTGGGGCCAAGCCCTGGTTCCAATCATAACAGAGAGCAGGGAGATGAAAGGCCAAGCCCTGGTTCTCCGCAGCCCGAGCCAGGTGTGCAGCTGGCACCGGGAGCCTCCCGAGGAACGTGTTCCAGGGGAGACATGTTAAAGCAATAAAAACAAAATGAGGAACATGTGGCCAAAAACGTCGATTCATTTCACTTAGTTCTATAAACGAATTTTCCCAGGGCAGAGTTTTGGGGTTTCTTCTGCGGCGCTCGGTTCCAGGAGCGTGACAGGGATTCCAACACGGTGGGAGCCCTCGGAGAGGTTTGAAATGCCAGCCAGCAGCTCTCTCCGAAACTAACAGCCTCTTATTTACAGTTGTGAGGGCTCAAATAGCTGAGTGAAACCTTCAAATGACAAAAATTCCTCGGAGGCAAGATGCCAGAGTTGAGCAAACAATTTGTACGGTATGTTAAGTGCAGGGGAAGCCACGGAGCTTGTAATGAAGCCGTGGCTGGTGTTTCCAATCAGGGCTGAACATGGCATGGGAAGCTACTGAGGGAAGCAGCAAACCACGGGAGTGGGAGGGAGACAGAGGGGGGAGCAAGGCTGGGTTAAAATATTATCTTCTGTGGCTTGTTGAACAACATGACGTAGTTACTGCTGGGTGAGGAGAGGATGGTGCTGGCAGAGAGCACAGAACCAGCTGCTGCTCCCCAGACTCCGACACAGGTTCCAGGCTCCAGGTGTTTTGATGATTAAATAAAGGAGTTTTAAATAAAATCACTCTTAGGCCTTTCATGCCACTTTTAAGCACAATATGCCCACAAGTGCCTAGAAGGATGGGACACGGTGGAATAGCCGTAAGCTGAAGGAGAGGAGGTTTAGTTTGGATAGCGGGAAGATGGAGATGGTTGGATAATTAGACACGTAGATTTACCAGGTTGCTCCAAGCCCCGTCCAACCTGGCCTTGGACACGCCCAGGGATGGGGCAGCCACAGCTTCTCTGCCCAGCCTGTGCCAGGGCCTCTCCATCCTCCCTGCAAACAATTCCTTCCCAATATCCCACCTAACCCTGCCCTTTAAGTGGGAAGCCATTCCCTGTGTCCTGGCACTTTGCCCTGAGAAGGCACCCAGCTGACACAGATAATGCCACCCCTTCATGTAGCCCAAGGAAGATCCATCTGCAGCCTTTTAACCTCTCCTGGGCATCTCTGTCTCAGAAACACAAGCCTCCTGCCTGAGCTGGGGACGCTGGAGATAAGCACATTCCTGGGGAGTGTTTTGCAGGGAGCAGAGCCAGGATTGGTTCTCTCCCCCTGCACTTGTTCTGCAGCTCAGGGCTTGCTGTATCAGAGCAATTAGGGGAGTCAACTGGCAGGGAAAGCTCAGAGCCAGAGGGCAGAACAGCAGCTCTGCAGAGCCCCAGGCAGGAGCAGGGTGAGGACACGGCAATTACACACATCTGAAACCAACAGTGGAAATCTGCACCTTCCAGATGCAGATCGGAGGGGAACTGGGATGTGACAAGGCCGATGCCTTCTCCCCACAGCACTCCAGCAGGCACTTGCTGAAAGAGCCACTTTGCTAGCACTTCTGTAGTTGTTTATCTTGCCTAGAAAACCATACAATCTTACTCCCCGCTCTCCCCAGCCCCTCCTGGTCCCAGAAGGGATGTGGAGACAACTGGCACTGAACAACCATGTGGACAAACCAGACCTGTGCAGGAGAAATGTCACCTCCAAACCTCTGAGAACAGAAACAAAACCAGCTTTGCAACACAACAGCCAGAGATGGACGACACCAGAGACCCTCTTTGAAGTGTTTAACTCACCTTTCGACTCTAAGGTGTCTGACCCAGGACAGGAACACCCTCCAAGTGCAGCCCGCAAGTGCTGATCCAGTATAAACTCCCTGGGCCAGTTCAAACACATTCCACAAGTGCTGGCACATCACCTTTGCCCTGGCAGGCTCAGTGCCAGGCCAGGTAACCTCTGTTCTCACCCTGCTGCTGCCAGGGCAGGTCCCAGCTCTGCTCCCACAGCTGGCACAGAAAGCTCCTGGCCAGGGCCAGGGCCAGGGCCATGTCCGAGCTGTCACCAGGGCTCAGATCTGGGGGAGAACAGAACCTTTTTCCCAAGGCAGGAATTGCAGTGTCCTCCCCCTCCACTGCAGCCATCAGGCATCAAGAACAGACTCCCCCCACTCACAGCACCAGGCTGGAGTTTTGTTCAGTTGACCTTAAAAAAAAAA
>VXBX01007775.1:32554-64783 GCA_013400415.1 Scytalopus superciliaris | reverse complement strand
AAAAAAAAAAAAAAGAGCAACAACTCAATTAGAATGAATAAAAATACCCTTAAACACCCCAGCAGACAGTCAGTGGTGGTGTTTTCAAAGGCACAGGAGCACTTTAGAAACAGATTGGTTTATTTGTTCCATGTAATTTACTTCCAAATGTGTCCCTGGATTCCCCATCCGTTGCGTTTGAGATACTGCAAAGGTGACCGGGGAAGTTTTTAAATCACAAGCTCCATCAGAGGCCAGGAAGCATCACCGAGGCTGGGGGGGACGAGGGGCAGGGCTGCTGGGTTTAAATAATCCCACTTTGACCTTGGAAAGCCCCAGTTCCAGCAGGGAGCACAGAGAATGCTGCACCAGCCCTGGCTGGCAGGCTGAGGGAGCACCTGAAGGTGGAACAGGACAGACCTGTGTGATCTGGAGCTGGTAAAGCTCTACATGGAATCCTGGAATTGTTTGGGCTGGAAGGGACCTCAAAGCCCACCCAGTCCCAGCCCTGCCATGGGCAGGGACACCTCCCACCAGCCCAGGGTGCTCCAAACCCCGTCCAACCCGGCCTGGGACACTCCCAGGGATGGGGCAGCCACAGCTCCTCTGGGCAATCTTTGGACACCACAGAGTGCAGCCAATTATTGCCCTTTCCTAAGGGCCAGCAGCCCCCTCCCTGTGGAAGCACCACCAGGGAATCTCCAGAGCCCTCTTCCCTGCACGGGGCAGCTGCACCACCCTCCCCACATCTTTTTATATCCTCATTCAGGAGAGGAAAAAAAGGTAGCAGATTGTCAGAATTCATCAAAGCTACCCAAATTAATGTATTTTTGGACCTCTCTCCCCAGGAAATGCTGAAACCCCAGGAGGATCCTGTCACCCTTTTTTCAAGCCCTGGTCCCCCCTCCCCTAAACCTCCTGCAAGGTTTTGCTTTTTGCCAAAGAACTTCCTCTTATCCCAGTGTGGTACTACTTAAATGCCCACTGATTTCTTATTTTTTTTCCACCTTTTAGCAAGAGTAGGATGTGAGAGACTGCACTGCCTGGGGCTGCAGGAGACGCCAGGAACAGGGTTATCCTATTTCTGCCGGATTCCTTGTCAAAACCATCCAGGAGCACCAAAGGTCCCATGTTTTCCGAGTGCATCACACCCACTCTGTGTCTGTGTGGAAGATTTCAGCACAGCACCTCCAAAAAAACCTCCAACAGCTTGAGAGTGTCAGACTGGAGAGCTGCTGCACACGCAGAGCTGTCTTTTACCCACATTTATGGGAATGTGACAGCTCTGTGGAGCTCAGAAGGAGCTGCCAACAGCCCAGGACTCCCGAGAGGAGACAAGGTCAGCCCTTGCAGGCAAAGACAACCTGGATGTCACCGCTGGGAAATCCAGGCCCTGCTGCAGTCCATGCTGGATTTCCTGGCTCCTGGAAAAAGCAGCATGTAAAGGTCTTGCAGTATCAGCTACACTTTAAATTCTTACTTTTTCTTAGTGAATTTCTCATTGACAAAAAAATCGTTTGCTTCACCTCTCCCATCCTTGTTTCCCTCAGTTCTTTCTCTCCTCCTTTCAGAGGAATTTGCAGATTGGACTTGCAAATAGCTGGGATGTTTACAGACAATGTTTTTAAAGCCCAAGGCACAAATATTCCTATTTCTCAACCTCCAGAGCTGCCTGAGACAACGAGTCCCTTGTCCAAGTCTGTTATGACCAGACCACATTACAACTTTACTCCCTCTCTACTCACCCTTTGTAAGTTTGGCCATTGGTACAGAAGTCAAAACCTAAAGACACCTAAACTCCAGCAAGTTGTGTGGTGAGACAAGACCAACCAGAAGTGTCTCTCTGCTCAAAATAATTCTTATCTTACTCCTCACCCACCTTGGAAAGATCCCATCTTACTCTGAAATTCCCCATTACATTATAAAACTCTAACTTGATGCCCTGCTGAGAATTTTTAAAGTCTTCTCCACTGTATTCTAAAAGTATATAAGCAAAATCCCCAACATTTAATGAGGTGTAAAACTAATTATTATGAAATAAAACTAGCTGCTCACCAAGTGGAAAACCAGCACATTTTCCTCTCCTATTTTCCTTTACAATGTATTCCCTCCCCCTACTCTGCAAATGTAAAAATAAATATTCCTCTCAGTGTCGTGCTGCTTTGAAGGCTCTGAGCCCACCAATAAAAACCCGCACAGTTTAATGGCCCTTAAATGCTCAACATCTTTTTCACTTCATGTAAAACCCATCTGATCTAATGGCTGGGGCAATTACATGTGTGGCTTTTCCATTCCAAGGCAATTTTCTGCGTTGGCAGAGCAACACAAGCACAGGATGACAAAAGCAGTAAACTCCAACTTTCCAGGCTCAGAGACACTTCCAAGCCAGCTACTCAAAACAAAAAAGGAAGTCAGAATTCCCTTTACAAAGTGCTGTTACATACCAGAACACGGTGCCAGCAATCAGTTCTAGGCCCATTGCCTCGCTAATGTTGCTTTGCTGTTGCACAGGGCACATCCCAAACACCTTGGGAGGCCTCTCGGGCCTTTCATTTGCATTTGACATTTTGGTGCCCTCCCATTTCTTCCTTTCATTCCTCAGCACTGTTGCCTGTGGATATGGCAAGCTTCCTTCCCCAGGGAGGGGACACCTCCTGGCTGACCTTTCCAGACACAGGGATCATCCCACCGTGGGAATGTCACTGGCACAGCCACAGCCCAGGTTTTACCTTCCCCTTCAGGAGCCCAGTGACCCCAAACCCCCCAGATTTTATTCAGCATTGCCAAGGGACTTGTTGATCCCTCTGAGCCCGGGGACATCCCCATTTGTCCAGGATTTAGACAATCCACACCCAGTACAGCCCAGTTTGCTCTCTCCATGCTGATTTTCCAGTGTCACCCACACCAAGGGAACAAGAGCCTGAACTAGCAGGTATCACCTGAAATAGTGAATTACAGCATTCCCAAGGAAATTCACCATTTCTATGGCACTTTAGCTTGCATTTCTTCCTAAAGCAGGACTTTCTTCCCAGCTGGGAAGAGACAGTGGATGAGATAATCCCAATATCCCCAAACTGAATTCAGCTGATGGTGAAGTTTGAGCCCTCCCCTTTCAGGTCACTCCAAGTGAAGGGACTCTGGAGGTGCCAAGAAATAATTCTGCAGACAAGGCTCAGCATGGAACCAGCAGCAGGGCAAGTGAAGTGAATATCCCTTCATTCCAAGTGGTAACAGAACTTCTCTGGCTCCCCCCCAAATCTCACAACTGACAGACAACTCGCCCTGTTTGCTGTAGAAGTGACAGGAGAGGATTCACCCTGAAGAATTAACTTGCAGAAGTTCTGGGTCTCAATCTGTGTCACCCAAATGTTACCAGACTCTGAAAAGAGGCAGAAAAACACAGTAATTCCAACAGAATTTAAACCCCAGAGGTGTTACCTGGTATTTGAGATCTGAGGAGGTTCAATACCCCTCATACCCAGACTACTTTAGCAAAATACTTCTATTTCTTTACCTTTAACAAAATTGACCACTACAATACAAAAAAAAAAAAGAAGAAAACAATTTATTGATGATGTAAGATGGGAGAGATTTAGAAAAACTTACATAGAACTCCCTGGCTAAGGAACCATACAATATCAAAATATGCCAGAGTTAGTATTTCAAAACAAATCCTCTCCAAAAAGTTTCAAGTAATGCAATCATAAAGGAGTTTGGCTAAAAAGTAACATCTATATACTGAGATGTTTTCTGTAATAGTCCTCTAAGAAATTAAAGGAAAGCAGCAGCAGATCTGTTTAACTACAGACATGTTTTTAGTAAATATATTAAGTGTATTTCTAGAATAAAAACTGCCCTGCACACCCTTCACTGTCTGGAGCCTCCACATGGCAGTTGCCTCTTCAATGCTACAAGACTCTGCCCAAAAAGGGACACAAAAGGAAAGAAACATAATGCTACTATAAAAAAGGGAGGCCTGGGAGGTGCAGCTGGTGGGGGAGCCCAGTGAAAACCAAGCAGAGAACTCTGCACTGACCTCAGCCCTTATTTTTCAGGAATAGGGGAGAGGAGGATTGTTTTCTCTGCATCAGGATGCCAGATTCCCACTTTAGGGAATCAGCAAATGCTTTAACCAAACAGACTGAGGTCAGCACAGACTGTTTGCTCAATTCAAACAGTCCCATTTATTACCAGGCTCACTTTTCAATTACTGCCTTTGAACAGTCCCAAATTTTGTGTTTTCTTTCACAAAACTTCCTTGTGGAAACATCATCCTTTAGTTAAAACTGAAGCCTTGTTTAATGGGTAGATTCCAAGCAAATAAAAATTCTCCTTTCATTAATCCTCACTATTGGCAATTTCCCCCATAAATAAGATTATAGTACCATAATTTACACCTTAAACTTCCAGGAGATAGTGTTTGAAAATCCAATACCTGAAGAGTTGTGCAGCTTAATGAGCTGCTCAGCCTACACCCCCCAGGCCTAATGAAGAACGAAATTATCCAGCAGCAGGACTATTGCATTGGGATAAAAATGCTGCTCCACAAACCAGGACACTCCAGTTCCACTCTTCCAGCCTGCAGGAATCAGTATTAAAGCTTCAGGAAGGATTTTGGGGGAGGAGGGCAAGGGAGTGTTAGTATTCTGGTGGAAAACCTGATTTTGAAGTCTTGTAAAAAGCAAAGGCACTAAATCTTAAGCTTATATATTAAATATAGGCTGTAACTTGGCCAGCCAAGTTACAACAGACACCTAAATATCTTTTCTCTACCTCTGCAGCTGACTCTGTGTCACAGCACACCCTGGCCAGCTAATGTGACCAATTAGCCACTTTCTCTTAATCATTAAAGGAGATACAGCCCCAATACTCAGCCACGCTCCTGTGAACAGTTTATTTTTAACCACACCATGAGAGTTCAAGTCAGAGAATAAACTGCAGTCTCTGGGTATAGGCCTTGCTTTAGTAAGGGGTCAATCAGACATTAAATTAATTTAACTACTATGTCATCATTTTGACAGTCAGTTTGACACCAGTTTTAAAAGATGTTCTACATCTTTTATTCATCTAATGAAAAAAGTGTCAGGCCTGAAATGCCAGAGCTCTGGTTTAGTGTTTTACAAGAAGAAAATGCTTCAGCTTGGCGAGTTGTTTCATATTTAGAGGTTCTAGTTGCAGCTATGTCATCCTCATTATATAAATCTCATTAAGTTTATCACTACCACAACCACAGCACTCCCACAAGACACAGCAGCCTTCAAGAGCAGGTCAGCAAACCAGTCCCTGTCTCATCCGGATGATCTGGAGCAAAGCAGCCTGCACATCTTCATCCATGTGACCCTGGAGAAGCAAACACTTAGTCAAAAAACACTTAAAATCCCATCAAACATCAACCATCCATCACCAACATCAGGAGATGCTTCAAAGTCACCCCAAAGTCTTCACTTGTTGCTGTGCTTTCACCACATACTTGGAGACACTGAAATACTTTAGGGATCCTGCCTTTTCTTTCCTCATGGACCTCTCTGACACAGCAGTTTCCCTTAGGAAAATACAGTGTGGGGGGAAAAAAACTACTGTCCCAATCCATGCCAGGATTGCCAGATTCCCAGGGCTGACTCAGAATTAAGAACACACATCAATAAGACTCAGCCATGGTACGTGTTTGGGCTTTTGTTGGATCAGTCCATTCTAAGTTAAAACTCTCCACATGAAACTGCCTGCTTTCAAGTTTGTTTGAGGTTACAGAATCATGGAATATCCTGAGTTGGGAAGGACCCAGCAGGACCATCCAGTCCAACCCCTGACCCTGCACAGAGACCCCAAAAATCCCACCCTGTCCCTCAGAGTGTTCCCCAGTCCCTCCTGGAGCTCTGGCAGCCTTGGGGCCATGCCCAAGCCCTGGGGATCCTGGGCAGTGCCCCCCACCCTCTGGGGGAAGAGCCTTTCCCTGATACCCAACCCAACCCTGCCCTGGCACAGCTCCAGCCATTCCCTGGGTCTGTCCCTGGTCCCCACAGGGCAGAGATCAGTGCCTGCCTCTCCTGGGGAAGCCACAGACCCTGATGAGTCTCCCCCCAGTCTCCTCCAGCTGGAGAACCCCAGCACCCTGAGCCATCCCACTGGTCCCCCAGGTAGGAATGTGTCCCAAGAATCTCCCCCTGAGGTGACAGAGCAGGACACTCTGCCTGGGACAGTCGTACCTGCACAGCACTGAGAAGGTGCGTCCGATAAACCGAAACCACCTCCTGGTGCTGCCTCTTGGCATCCTACAGAGGAGACAGGGGGAGGAGGTGAGGTCTTCAGACATTTCACATCTGCTCTTGCCCATTTCCAACTCTGGGCATTTGGTTTTGTGCACTGACAGAGCAGCCAAAGCTCAGTTGCAGCATTAAAGTTACATCCCCTCCATTAATCAAGAAAAAAAAAGTCTCTGCCCTTTTTCTTGGTTACTTCTTACTTGCAGCAAAGCAATTTTGCTGAAATTGGGGGCTGAGACCACACCATATCCCATGCTGGAAGGGACCCACTGGGACCATCCAAGTCCAACTCCTGGCCCTGCACACTTGTTTCACCACCAGCATCACCTGTTTGTTTAAAACCACCCAATTTAAGAACTCTTTGCCTTATAAAGGTCAACCCTACAAACAGTATTAAAGATACGTTTGTAGATCTGTACAGAGCTAGGACAACTAACTTTGCTCACACACAGAGCTTTATTTGTGAGCTTTACTGAAGTTACAGGGGCCAAAAACGTGTGTGTGCACAAAATCCCAGCACTCAGCAGGATGTGTTGCCCCTCACAGGTGGTACTTCATGATAAGAAACACTTCAGGGTTTGCAGCCAAGGGAACACAAGTAAAATCCATTCAGAAAGGACCATCTTACTCTTTCAAAGTGAGAAAAAAGTACATGGCTTGGTTTCTGCAAGAAAATATTAAAACTGAGCTTGCATTCAGAAACAGTCAGTGTGAACTAGAGCAGAGTATCTCATAGGCTCAAACTGCCTCTGAGCACAAATTCTCTAAATTGTGTCCTTTTTACCTGGAAAAGTCCCCAAATGTTACAACTCAAAATGCAGAAGGAAGCATAAAAATTCACAGAGAAGCAAGAACTCAGGGCAAAAAAAACCCCCCACAAAATAATGAATCCTCTAGGTGTGAAGCCTCAGCCTGCAGCCACCCCCTGCCAGATCTCCCTGCTTATCCAAGGAATTAAGCAATGCTACTGCACATCAGACAACACCTTGGGTGAGTACTTACAGCCAGCTGCTGCTGGAGTGTTTTCACTTGGTTCTGGAGCATTTCCACCTGCTGGTTCTGCCTCTTGGAGGGGATCCCAGTGTACGTGAGCTGAGACAGCCCGTTGAGAGCTTGTTTTAACCGCTCCACGTCGTTAAGCAGCTCTGTTATCTTTAAAGAAGAAAAAACAACCTCCTTTAAGGATGTCTCACCAAAACTTAATGCTATTAATGTTCTTTGTAGTCTGATGAAGAGCAGCAAGCACTGGAGGGTCTTTGTCCCAGCTTGCTAAAAGGCTTTGCAAAGACAGAGAGCTTTATTTTCCTGCTGGGTCACATTGTGCTTCCTGGCACTGAGATGTGTCAGGTATGGACCCTGGGGGCCAGCCAGCAACAGAAGTGACCAAAGAAGTGAGCAGCCAAAGATATTCTATGCCTAACTTGTAAAAATAACAGCGAGCCCTCAGAAGGCAAGCCAGAGATGCTCAACAAACACAGCTCCTATATAAAGAGCTGATATACCCCCAAAGTCTGAAGTTTTAATAGAATTTAAATACTGCACCTGATGTCCAAAATATATGAGGGATTACAAAACAAACCTTAGCATAATGCAAAAGCAGGAATTCATCTGATTTGGGCCAGCCCTGGGTACCTGATGCTCAGTACAACGTTGTGCTTGGACACCTCAGGAGCTGCCTTTGCAATCTGGCTCCTCCCTGCTGAACTAAGAACATCAGGAGCATTAACTGCCACATCCCACCTTGTTATCCTTGGCTTCCACCTGCTTTGCAGACTCCTGGATTCTCTTCTGCAAGTCAATAATGGTTGTCAATGATTTATCACACCTTTCCTTCTGGTCTTTGATTTCCTGCTCGATGCTGCAGCTCCGCAGCTGGAGCAGCTCCTTCTCATCCTTCAGGGACAGCTCGCTCCTCCTCGCCTGCAGAGCCTCCTCACACGCCTCCTCGTACTTCTTACTCATGCTGGACAGATTCTCAGCCATGCTGCTGATCTGGGCCTCCAGAGTGCTCTTCATGGAGGTGTACTCTGCCATGCCAATCACTTCCCTGCTCCCCAGCTCCCTTAAGGCCTGTTGACTCAGCTGGAGCTCAGCCTGCAGCTTCAGCATTTCCTCACTTTTCCCTCGGTTTTCTTCCTCCTTTTCTTCCAAGCTGCTTCTGATGGCTGTGATTTCCCGTTCCAGCACCTCCTTCATCTGTGCATGTTCCACCAGAGGTACTGAGGACTTCTGTAGGACTGACAGCTCCTGCTGCAGCTCTCCTACTCTGAGCGCCTCTTGGTCGTAACATTCCTTCTTGCTCCTGAGGGCTTCCTTCAGGTCCTCCACAGTGTGGCCAAGGGCCTCCTTCAAGGCCTCCATGTGTTCCCCTGGGGGATGCTGAGGCTGCAGAGCCCTGGGCTCCCCTCCCTCCTCCTCCTGCCCCGTGTATTTCCACAC
Organism: Scytalopus superciliaris; assembly: GCA_013400415.1. Classification (NCBI taxonomy): domain Eukaryota; kingdom Metazoa; phylum Chordata; class Aves; order Passeriformes; family Rhinocryptidae; genus Scytalopus; species Scytalopus superciliaris. Next base: position 56,105 of record VXBX01007775.1, on the reverse strand, counting down.
CAACCCTCTCAGCTGCTCATTCAGCTCCTCCATTCTGCTCGCAAACATCTTCTCCATCTCGTGGGATTTCTCAGCCAGGATGTAATTCTGCTGCAAGTCATTCTGGATGGACAAAAAGCCATTTTTGAGCCTTTCATTCTCCTCTTTGAGCTTCTTGGTTTCTTCCCCACTTTCTCTGCACTTCTGCTCCTGTTCCTGCAACTGCGCTCTTAATTCCTTCACTGTGGCTTCAAAGCTCTGCTCTCTGTCTTCAAAGGAGGCAACTGGGGCATATTTTGACTTTATGCACTCTTGAATTGTGTCCAGCTCCTTCTTTTGGGCCTCAATTTCTGCATGCAACTGTGAAATTTCATCTTGCCCCCTCTGATACTCAGCCCTAACCACAGCATTCTTCTCCTGCAGTTCCTGCACACTTCCTTTTAAATTATTTACTGCACTTTCATGATCTTTCAAACTTATATACTCCGTTTTTAACTGATTCTGTAAGACTTTCACCTTATCTTTCAAAGCTCCATTTTCCTCATTTACCCTCAGGAATTCTTGCTTTATCTCTCCAATTTTCCCCTTCAGGTCTGACAGCTCCCCATTGGTCTTTTCCAGCGTGTTGTTGAGGACAGTTTTAACCTCCTCGTGTGTCGTAGCCAGCACGTACTGATCCCTCAGGGTCTCCCTTATGACTGTGTTCTCAGACACCAGTTTGCACACTTTGGCTTGTTCATCATCATATTTTTTCTGAAGCTCAACAAGCTGCTTTTCAAGCTCAATCCCATTAGATTTTAAAGCTTCCACTTCCTTTTTGTGCTGCTCTGGGGACACATACGTTGCTTGGAAATGGCCAATATTCTCACTTAAGCTGCTCTTCTCTGCCAGCAACTTTTCAGCTTCTGCTTTGCTTTCATTGTACTTCCTTGTTATTTCAAACAGCTTTTTGGTCAGGTCCTCCACAGCCAGATCATTTGTTTTCTTCAATTCTTCATGAATTTTTAAAGGCACATTCTGGCTTTTAATTTCAGTTTTTAGCACTTGGACTTGCTGCTTCAGCACCTTGTTATCAGCCTGCAATCTCTCCAGTTCCTTCTGCAGAGTCTCATTCCTCTGTGACACCTCAGAGACCACCTTCCCAAGCTCCTCATTCCTGTGCTCCAGCCCACTCCTCACGTGCTCGTGCTCCTCTGGCCTGACGTGCTGAGCCAGCGCAGCTTTCTGGCTCTCACACTCCCTCCTTAGGAGCAGAATCTCTGCCTGCAGCTTCTCCCGCTCCCCTTCCACCTCTGATAGCTTCCTTGCTTTCTCATTCACCTCGTTTGATAACACACTCTTCATGTTCTCGAACCTCTCTGCAGTCACAGACTGGCTCAGCTTGGCTGCTGTTTCTCTGAGCTGCCCTTCCAACTCCGTCACGTTCCTTCCCCTTTTATCCCGCTCCGTCTCCAACTTCACAAGTTCCTTCTGCAACCTCTTATTTTCCTCCACCAGCCTTCCCTCGTCCCTCTTGAATTCCTCCATCAGCAATTCGTTCTGCTTAATCTGGTTCCTCAGTTTTCCCACTTCAGCAGAGGCCCCTTCATACTTGGTTTTCATCTCCTTGAGCTGCTCCCTGAGCTCCTCGGCCACCTTGGTGCTCCCCGCGGCCACCTCGTTCGTCAGGTGATCCTTCAGAGCCAGGAAGTGGCTCTGCATTTGCTTCACTTTGCCTTCGGAGTCAAACATCCTCTTCTGAACATCTTTTAAAGCGTCTTCCAGCTTTTTTATCTGTCCATCAGACTCCACCTTGGTTCTCTCGCACTCTGATGCCAGAGCTTTGCATTCTGATGCTTTGAGAGACAGTTCCCTCTGCAGTTTGCTGATTTCTTCCTTGGCTGCCCCAAAGCAGCTCCTCAGGTTGTCAAGTTCTTTCTTTAAGGTTTCCCTCTCTGAAGTGGGTGATTGGACAGGCAGGGACAGCTCCAGGGGCCTCAGCATAGACCTGGACTGAAGGGAAATTGGCACAAAAAACCCATGTGTTTACAAGTTTAACAAGTCATAAATGTGTGTTTCTTGTTTATCATCACATTTTAATATGTGAATTGTTGTGTACAGAACTGTCTTAAACCCACACTGATCTGAGCATAACATGTACAAGAGATTTCTTTTTTTCTTGAAAATCACACTAAGTTAGTCTTGCCCGTATTACAGAACAGATATTTCAGCTTTAACAGTAAAAATATTGAATATAGCTCTATATTATTGTTTCCCAGTCATAGAATCATGGAATGGTTTGGGTGGGAAGGGACCCTAAAGCTCATCCCATCCCACCCCCTGCCAGGGACACCTTCCAGCATCTCAGGCTGCTCCAAGCCCCATCCAACCTGGCCTTGGACACTCCCAGGGCTGGGGCAGCCACAGCTTCTCTGCCCAACCTGTGCCAGGGCCTGCCCACCCTCACAGCAAACAATTCCTTCCTGATATTTAGACCCAAACTCATCAGACCCTACTGACATTAAAGTGCAGGTGTAGGATATTCATTTCATTTCATTCCCCTTGCTATGCTATTAATATTTAATCACTCATCTGCCTGAACAAATTTAATTTATTAAGAGATGCCCCTCATCCCTCAAGCCTGTGAAAATAATTTTATAAGGAATCAGAGCAGAGTATATCATGGTTAACAGAACCCTCTTGCTGAAAAGACAGGAATACAGTCATTTGGAATTCTAGAAGGGTTTGGGCTGAAACAGACCCTAAGGACCATCTCGTTCCACCCCCAAGGGTCTGATGGGCCTTGTTTATACCTGAATTTTTTCTTTAAAATGTTTTCAGCTACCAGAATTGCCAGGAAATTATCACATAGCTGGCAGGAAGATTAAACATTCTCAATATTATCCAAATTTAAAGTACAAAAAATTATGGAGATGGAAACCCAACTGCACTTTATCCTGCTGATCCAGGTTTAAAAAAAGCTCATTACAGACCCTTCAGCACCCAACAGTTCCCAGCATGTAAAGCCCTGTCAGAGACAGGACTCTAGAGGGCACCAGCAGTTAAAAATAAACATGGAAAACCAAGGATGCCTCAAAATGTTGTGTTCAGAGGTGATGCTCAACAAACACCCATTTCTAAGCACATTAGCTTTTCCAGCACAACTTTCTTAGAATTCTCTCAGGTGGTAAAACATTTATTACCTGTGATTCCACAGCTTGGCCTTGTTTAACTACTGAGTCTTCCTTTCCTATATTTTCAAAGGAAATGGCATTTAGGTTCTGGTTAAAAACAGTAACACAAACACAAGAACTATGATTTTACTTCCTACTTTTAGTCTGTTCAATGGGGCCACGCTAGGCTGGAGGTTGGTGTTTAAGTACGTGGTATTAAAACAATTCTTCCTTAATTAAGTCACACAGAAAGTCTGGGCCAAGCCCTACTAAGGGGGAAAAAAAAACACCTTAGAAAAATGACTGTTGTGCCAGGGTGGGTAAATCGTTCAGCAGAAGTGTCCTGGAGGCCACCTCACCCCAGCTGCAGGTCTGCACATGAGCAGCCCAGGGAAAAGCATCTCCTTGCACTGCAAAGAAATGATTCCTCCTGACAGGCAGCCAAACAACCCTCAAAATGTTATTTAATCTGTCACGAGCCATTTACTTACACAAGTGCAAGGCAGGTCTGTGACCAAGCTGGATGCCAACGACTCCAGTTTGTAGAAATTGAATTGTCTCTAACAGAAGTGCAAACTGAGGTCTTGTGATTAAAGTCAAACCTGCTCCTCTCAAGCTTTGCCACTGACCAGTTTCCTGGTGCTAAGCCAGACAGGAGCATTGTTTAAGGTATGAGGGATGGAAAGGGGAGCTCCAGGGGGAGCAGGGAGCTTGTTCAGCTTGTTTTTCACGTTACTGGGAGATGCAGCAGAGTCACAATTCACATTTCACAAGGCCAGTCAGTGTGAGGCCGATCCCCAGTGCCCTGGCACCCACACAGGAGCACACCCGTGTCCAGCTGCCTCTGCTCCCAGGGCTCAGGGGGGGGCACCATGCTTGGCTGGATCCAAGGCCAAAACAGGAAGAGATGACCAAAAAACCCCCTTTTTGTCTGTGTATTCTAACCCTGTTTCATGCATGGAAAGCTTTAAGAATTAAACATACTTACTATTTCCAAGGTTACTTCCAGACCCCACAGAGTCGACCTAAAAATCAAACAGCAAGAAACACAAAATGAAGCTGAAAATTCATTTTAAATCTTTGCTGTATGTTAAACTAGGGGTTAAATGGTAGGAAAAGCTCTTACAAGGATGTAAACACTTTAAATTGTTGAAAATCTTAAATGGTTAAGTATTTACTGCTGTAACTATCAACTGCTGTATCACATTTCAAACCAATGAACATACTTCGTAATATCTGAGTTTAGCCTTGAGAGCTTCAATAGTCCTCAAGCTTTCTTCCTGCTGCTTCTCCTTGGTAGTCAGGATTCTCTTCAACTCATCCTTCTGAAAGAGAAAGAAGTGCCAAATAGCCAAAAACCACAAGAAGGGACAGATTTATAAGACCTCCAGCGAGTTTTTAAAGAGTTCAGGGAGAACTTCAACCAAGATCAGCACTGAAAGAATCCTGAATTTTTATTTTGAAGTTCTTCCACAAGACTGCTCCTCTACAAGAGGAGTCTGGAAGAGTGAGTCAAGAATATGCACCAACATCATCTGCTATTGCTTATCTTATTCGTATTTATTAGTCTGGCATTACTGAAAGTCACTAGAGATAATTGCAATATTAAGTTTCCTTTAAAGGTGCCACAGGATTTACAAACATTATCTGTAGTACTAGAAACGCTGTGCAGCTCTACAAAGTGACACAGAGCAGGAGATACTTCATTTAGCATTTTTAGGCAGCTTTTATTTTCTTCTACAGTTTTAAATACATTACTGAAATGAGAGAGTGGCTTCCCCTATTTCCCAGTCCTGTTACACTTGCAGGTGACATATCGTACCTCATTCTCAAGATCATCTGCAAACATTTGCTCCTGCAAAAATAACAAAAAAATCCCCCCCCAAATCATTTTTTCAATGATGTTCAAGGGGCTTCACACAGTTCAACAGCTGAGAAATCTACCCCAGTTTCTACTGCTCCCCCTCCAGTCACCATCCAGCCTTATCTCTGCAGCCAGGACTTAGGGATGTCTGACAGAGCAGCATCCCCAAAAATCCCCTCAATTATCTCAATCAGACACTACTGAGGCAGAAAAGTACAATGTCAGAAGAAGTTTGCTGATTCTGGAAAGTGAGTATAAAGCAGTTTGTTTTAAAAAGGCAGTGCTGAAGGGAGAAGCTCAGACAAGCCAGTGATTTGAAGAAGAAATATTCTTTCTGACACATGTTGCATTTAGGAAGAGCTGCATAAATGCACCTCTCCAGAAAGACAGTAAAGAAACAAATTTGAGCCTCCACAAAGCAAAAAACCCACAAAAAAGTCCTGGTTTTATTTTCTTCCTACTGGTCACGTTTAGCTCTAAGAAGAGGGAATTTTTCTTTAAAAAAAAAGAGGTTTTTAAGAAAATTTAGGTGAGAAATTTCTATTGAGAACCTTTGGGTTTGTTTCCTTGCCAGTTGAAGATTTTTTTTCTCTTTGTTTCCACTTACAGTAACAGCTGGAAAATCAGCTGATGATAAAGTCCTGCCCACACCACCTACATTTAATTGGGCAGATGAGATTCAGTCTCCAAATTACAACATGCCAGGACACCCCACGGTTCATGCTGCATTGTGAGGCAGAGCCATTAATGTTATTGCTCACATCTGGGGGTATCAGTGAGTGACATTGCAACAGGTCTGCTCCTAGTTTGAATATTACTATAAGACCTGACTATTACTACAAGATCAAAGGCTTTTGCAGCAGCACAAAGTGAGTGACACAAAGCAGTAATTCCCAGGACAGGAATGAAAACCTAATCCTAATTCCATGAGCTTTCCTGTCTACTTCTACCATCAGCATCAGGGGGTCATCCCAGCTTTCCAGTGAGGTTGTTCCAAGTCTTGGTTTACCTCATTCAGCTGCATTTGCAGCCCACTGATTCTGTCCAGCAGCATCCTCTGCTCCTCTTGGGCTTCCCTCATCCGATCTTTCAAATCTTGATTTTCCAGCTCCAAATCCTTAAAAGCAAAATACTAAATTAATAAATAAATAAAGACCACCACACTGCACATGCATTGGGAAAGGCACAGAATCTGAATCAAGAGTTTGAACAGCCTTGGCTCAGGAGTCTCCTAAGGATGCAGTGCCCTTTCTCCAGGTCTGGATTGTTCTGCAGGTTTACAGAAGCACAAGCCCCCGAGCCTCTGGGCCCTTGAGCTCCAGACAGCTCACTGCTGTGTCAGTGCACACCCTGGGTGAGCAGAGTGGGACCACACTCAGTGCTGACAGCCCCAAGAGCTGCTTATCCCTGCCTGTTAACACGTAGAAATAACCCGTGTTAAAGCAGCACTGAAGGTGCCACGGGAAAGCCTGTCCAGCCCAAAGCAGAGCAGCCCTGAAGTGTGAAACTCTTCCAGCAGCCAGCACAACCCCCCCAGTGACATAAATAAATCCAACCATGAGTGTGACAGGTCTTTGTGCCTCAGTGAGTGAGTGAGAGCTCACATGCCAACACAAAGCACCTTTAACTCTTGCCTGAACTGTGGCACTGCTTTAGCCCCCACCAGAGAACAGAGAGCTTTATCCTTGCACTAAAAAGCACTGCAGAATGAAGGCCTCAGTGTCTCAGGGCTTTGTTCCCCAGAGCTTAAAACGTTGTTTACCTTTTTCAAAACTGTAATGACATAGGAACGAGATGGGAAATTAATGCAGGTTAGTGGAATTGTGACACAGACTATTTTGAGTATGACACAAACATTTATCTCTTGAGAATGCTACAAAATTAATCTTCCTGTTTTGTGACTCTGATGTTACTGCAGAGACAGAAGGTTAGGAGGTAGGAATGGAGACTTGCAACTATTTTATTACACAAGGAAGTATTTTTCCTGAAGAAAGTTTACAGCTTATCTGCATAATTGCCACATTCCACAGTAAGGCGATTAAGTTTTAAGTAAACAACAATATATGACCTTTCTTAATGGAATCATTAGTGCTTCCCTTGCAAACTCATCTTTCTTTACTACACCTGGTTCATTACCAGCGTGGGAATACCCAAGTCACAGGAATCCTCACCTGAGCACTGTGTTCCTTCTGATACAGTTTGACATTCACCTCCTCCTGCACAAACCCCCGACTCCACTTCTGTGACCTGTTGGTAATCTGTAAATACAGCAGGAAAATAGGAATCTGTGCTCCTCTTGTGTCCTGCAGACATCCATTTCTGGGGATAACAGGCTGCTCCCACCCCCCTTTCAGCTTCCACAGGGAGCAATCCTGCAACATTCCCATTTTGACAGATTGCTTCACAACAAGAGGTCACCCATGAGCTCATCCCCACACGAATGGGAGGCTTGTCAAAACCCTAATCCTGAGTATGCACATCACGGAATATTTTTCAAACAGAACCAGTCACACCATCTGATTACAGAGGGGACCTTCTCAGCTACAGATGAACTTTAGAATTATAAAACACTGAATAGTTCTGTTTCACAGCACTTAATCACCCTCCCAACAACAGCAGGGATATATCACCTTAAGAGATCGTTACCTTTTGCTCAGCCTGCCCTTTCTTCATGCTGTCTCTTCCTAAGAAAGTACCACGAAAATACCAAGTTACAAAGTGCATTTCATTCAGGTTCATGCAACAATGCAACACGTTCAGCTAATTCTATTCACTTTCCATACTGGGAGGACATTTCAAAAACATAGTTCACCACCCTCCAGTTAATCAAACATGGAAACATCCACAAGAGCAAAGTTTCTCTATAAACAAGGCTAACAACTCCAGGGATCAATCCTGCAATGCCAGGCTTAGCAATGTTAACCCCTCGAGGCATCAGAGCCTGCATTTACCTTAAAAGCTTTACTAAAACCAAACAAGCCCAAAAACTTTCTTCCTCCCCCCTCCCCTGCCAAACAGTTTATCACCTTGGTGGCCAAAGGACTACACCAAAAACAGTCCCTGAAGACACAGCAATGGAAGACACACAATTCAACCCAAAGAGCAAAGTATTATAACCAGGTTCCTCCTACCTTTGCCGGAGTCCTCAAGGGCAGCTTTTATTAAAGCCAAAATGTCAATATTGTCCCCAATTCTGGCATAGTAAGCACAGTCATGCCCAAGGCCATCAGTCAAACTCACATCCGCACCATTCCTGAGCAAAACCTCCACGGCATCCCTGCAGCCATATTCACAGCCTAACATGAGGGCAGTCCTGGGGTGGGAGAGAGAGGGCGTTGAGACCTGGGGACCCCACGCTCTGCAGAGACAACCCCTCACACATCTACAGCTAAGCACGGAAACTGCAGTCCTGGCACCTTCTCTCTACCCAGAGAGGAAACAGCTTTAAAAAGTCATTTAGTTAAGGCTTAAATATTTGTCAAAAAGCAAACAAATCCACTAAAATAAGAGTGTTTTCATGAAACCAGCACAAACATGCTGCCCTTGAGGGTCCCCCAGTGTTTTGAAAACTTTGGCTTCCTCTATTAGATACAAATCTCAATAGACATAACAAACAGAAGACAAGGAGTTTAGACAAAGTTTGGAGAGGGGAGTGCCTGGGAGTGCCTGGGAGTCCTGGCAATGCTTCCCAAATGCTTCCCAACTGCAGGACATGCCATGTGAGTAGCCAGACTTTGTCCCATGGCAGCCTCATGTCCCTTGGCCACCAGGCAGGAGTCCTCCAGGAAACAACTGGCAGAGGCAGCAGCTACAAAGGGAAAACCCCTCCCCTGACCCAGAAATAAACACCACAAGGTTCTTTCAGAGCTCCAGTGGATTCAGGACTTCTTAACACAGACTTTTGTCATGACCCATCTTGCACATTGAACTCAAAGACTGCAAGATGCAGCTTTGGACAAACAAACCCTTAAAACAACCAACTGCAGGTTCTCTGCTGGCAGGAACAAGCCTGGGTGTATTTTAGATAAAACCAGAAGCAATAAAATAAGACCAGGTTTGTATGCAATCGGCACATCTACTTCTGAACTAAATCCCAGGTTCTTTTCCACCAAATTTAACATATTTAATCTGTTAACTTGGGAGCTAAGGGGCAGTCTTCCACCCTTTAAATGCCAGCAGGCATTCCAACAACCTTCTGTGTGCATTACCTGTTTTGCTTGTCCCTGGCATTGACATCTGCTCCTCTGTCTATCAGCAGCTGACAGACGGTGGGACGACACATCTGAGTGGCCAGCACCAGTGGTGTCCTCCCATCCTGAGGAGAGGGAAGGGGAAAGGCATAAGGAAAGGGAGAGGGAGGGAGGCAGAGAAAGCACCAGGATTCCCCAGGGTCTGTGCAGGAGAAGGGGAGGAGCAGAACTCACGCCGTCCTTGGAGTTCACCGCGGCGCCGTGGTCGCACAGGAGCTGAATGCTGGAGGAGCAGTCTGACATGGCTGGGGAGGGAGGGAGAGTCACACTGAGAGCAGCCCTGGGACACCCCAGAGACCTCCCTGGGCAGATTTGGTTCCCAGAAACTCACACAACTGTGTCAGGGCTCTGCCACTGAGTTCTCACACCCCCAAAGTGCCTGAAGGAAACCAAAGCCTCCCGTCCCAGACACTGTGACATAAGGAGGGTGCAGAAAACCCAGAGTAAGGGTGTCCTATCCTACTGACAGCACTGCCCTGGAACTCTGCTCGGGATCCCTGCTGCAGATCCCACCACAAAACTCACAGGCATCAGCAGAGACTGCCAGACCTGCAACCTCTAGGACTGTTGAGTTCTTCACTGAGGACAAATGTCACAACAATAGAAATCACTCTCTCCTACTACAGTCACCAAAACTAAAAGAGAAGAATTCTGCCCATCTCAAAGTTAACCCATTAATTAAATCTTAATTTCACATGCAGTTACCAGAAAAGCAAAACCCTCACCTGCATCATGAAGAGCAGTTCTTCCCTGGAGATCCACATTCTCCGTGGGACAATTGTACTGTTAAAATAAGTAACCCCAGTTAACAGTTAGAACTCAGATTGCAGTTGAAACATTAAATGTTTAGAGGTTCAAATTAAAGCAATAAAAACCATTTAAGAAAAAAAATACAGACGTTTGTAGCTTACAAGTATAGTGACATACATGAAAGAGCTACAGGTATGTGCACTTTAGGGCTCTAAACTCATTGATCAGAAGGTGTAAAAGAAAGCTGAGACTGTGCAAGGAAATTGCACAATTCATTAGACTTTTCATAGAAAATGGACCATTTATATCTTCATGGAGACATGCATCCAATAAACAGACGTTCAAAAGAACCCATTAAAAATTACTAAATAAATAAAACTAGCATTAACTGACCAGGACTAAATGAAGGAAAAAATAAATCTCACACAAACCCAAGACAACCCCCAATATTGTTTCATTAATGAAAGATTATGAACATAAGTGCTGTTAGAAGAAAACACTATTCTGGAGCAGACTTTTCAGTGTTGCTGCTTCTAAATGCAAATGTATTCAGATAGAGAGCATTAGTCTTTAAAAGACACTCAGCTCCCTTCTATTCAAGGGGTAGAAACTACAACTTGGTTTTACTGTCTTTGAAAAGTTAAAAAAACAAGTTTGTTTTCTTTATTTTAACACTCAGTCAAACCTGGTTAAAAAAAGATATCACAGAAGAAAAGGCATGTCCCAGCTTTGAATCAGTGTATTTAAAGCCACCTTTTCCCTCTCAGTAACAAGAACAATAATAAGAGAAAAGTTGTATTTTTCAGTACCTGCAAGAGCTTCTGCAAACACAAAGCATGTCCATACTTTGCAGCTAAATGCAACGCGTTTCTACCTAAAAACAGATCAACAGTAATGCAGGAGTTATTTTGAATGGATTTTTGAAGAACATTCATATAATTTTAGATCCAACAGTCCCTGTAAGTCCCACCCCAGTTCTGCCAGTGCTATAACCAAGTCATCCCTTCTGTATACACCTCACTATTTGTTAGAGTATTTTCTTAGAGAAACTGCAACCAAGGGCTCAAGTACAATAGTGAAATTAACCTCAAAATCCTGCAAATGACTCCACACAAGCATTTAAAAATAAACTGTCATATGAAAGGAGGAGGCCAAGTTATTTCTGTAATTCTCTTGTTTTCAACTTTGTATTAAGCACATAAATTCTGAGGTAAAAAGTCTGAGGCAAAATCAGCCCCTATTTTTAAGTATCTTTTCCATAAGACCTTCCCACAAACTCGGGTATCACACATGGAAATCCAGAAGGTAGCACAGATCCACTCTGAATTTCTGAGGGCTCATTTGGGCACAGGAACCCCAACCACATCATCTAATTCAACTCCTCACCTTAAATTCATTCAAAACCATTCTTACACAGAAATGCTGATCTCACCAGTGAGTCTGGAGCAGATCACACACACAATTACAGCAGCACAGAACCACATCTCTTAAGCTCTGCTGCATTCATGAACTTTGTGACAAGACACAACCAGTTGCCTCAAATCCAGCAACGAGTCACACAGGAAAACAACCCTCCTGCCAAAGGAGGAAGATCTGTCCTGTGGTGCAGCTTAATTCCATTCCAAATTAAGGCCCAGCTGAGAAGATTTTCAAGCAGCCCTTGGGGCTCTGGGGAAGCCCACCTGCAGCATCAGTGGCTGTGATATCCACTCCATGGATAAGGATGGTGTTCAAGCAATCCAGGTTTCCCTTTGATGCTACAACGTGGAATCTACAAAGGAGAAAGTACTTTGCTTAAGCACAGCTGTTTTGTACACAGAAAGGGAGAGCCAAAGGCAGGAGCTGCACTGAAAGCCTTGCACAGGACAAACCCAGCTCTGGACAGGATCCAAAGCCAGGCAGGAGTTGTGCAGATCTTACTTTAGGGAACAAGACAACTTTCTTGAGAAGCAACCAGTATTTACCTTGAGCCAGTGAACCAGGTGAAATAACAGTGTGGTTTCAATTTCTCTTTAACATTCAAACCTGGCAAGGGCAAGTATTTAAATACTGATCTTCACTTAGAAGTGAAGACTGTTTGAAGATTTCCCATTCTAGTCAGCTGGTATTCCAGCTTAGTAAAGCTGGAATTGAACACGAAGTATTGCACAGATTTAGAGATTCAAAAAAGCTTTCAGAGAAGCAGCAAGATCAGGCATTGAGGAATTTTCAGTAAGTTCCAACACTGTTCCTGGAGCACTGAAGCCACTTACGCAGATCTCCCTTCCACATCCAGTTTCGTAGGACTGACTCCTTTTTTGGCCAGGATGGATGAGACCTTTTCCACATCACCCCTTTCAGCTGCTTTCATTAACCTGTCATCATATTTGTTCCAGTCTGGGTTCAGCTGTGCAAGAGAGAATCAGAAAAGCAGGTGAGTTCATGGTGCACTGTTTGTCCACTGAGGGACCCTCCGTAAAAGGCAGAACCATAATGCAAATAGGGGAGAGAACAAAGTATATCCTGGTTTGCAAAAGGAGTTGTGCCCATCAGAGTGTTCAGGGTTATTCGTGCACATCACTGTAACATTTCAATCAGGCTGCTAGAACTGAACAGTGCTCAGAGCCAGCCTGGCTAACCCCTCTGCTCCTAAAGGAGACCTGTAGGATCAGACCTCTTTGGTTTTCCTCATCCTGCTGCATTCTTTGTTCAGTTTTCATATGTCAACAGTAAATGGATGCTCTAAAAATATGCACCAGGACATGGCCTTTCCTGGCTGTGCCAGACTGTTCAGTGGGTCAAAACTTAGCCAAGTGTGATATCCAAGAGAACTGAATGGCAGAAGAAAGAAATTCAAAGTTTATAGTTTCAAATTGCCTGCAATTCCCAAAGCAATGGAGAGGGCAGAGCAAGCCCAAGTCAGTTATAAATAGACCACCACACATTCAGCCCCAGACAGTCATCACCCCCTACTTTTCCCTTGTTTACTTCCAATTTAGAATTTCAGGCCACAGGCCAAGACTCCCACCCCAAAATACAGAGCTCGTTCTCTTCACTGCCAAACCACCCCTTCTGAACGGCCTGGGGCTTTTCAGGAATTTCTGCTCTGTGACAGAAACCTCCTGGCCAGGCTGGACACTGAGGAGTTGGTATTCAAGAAGCTTTTAACAGAAGAACAAGGCTCAGAAAGGAGCATTATATTCTCAAATCTAACTCTGCTCAGCAAGAGAATTTGTTGCTAACAGTGAGACACGAGCAGACCGTAGGTGCATGAAATTACTCATCACTGTGGATCAGAAGTTCCACATCTCACCAAAGAAAGAACATTGAAACAGGTAACCCCAGCCAGGGAAAAGAGGGTATACAAAAAAGAACAAACCAAAACCCCACTGCCACACCTGCATCTGCAGTGATTTGTGAAATGGAGCAGCAATCATGACCAGAGGAGACAGAGAGGGGATCTCACCAATCCATACCAATATCTCAAAGGGGTGTCAGGATGGTGCCAGACTCTATTTAGGGGTGCCCACTGACAGGACAAGGAGCAATGGCCATAAACTAAAGCACAAGAGACTCCACCTCAACATGAGGAAGAACTTCTTTCCTTGAGGGTGGCAGAGTCCTGGAGCAGCTGCCCAGGGAGAGTTTGGAGTCTCCCTCACTGGAGACATTCCAACCCACCTGGACACGTTCCTGTGTCACCTGCTCTGGGTGGCTCTGCCTTGGCAGGGGTTTGGACAGGGTGATCTCCAGCCCCAACGATTCTGTGTGATTATCTTCGCTCCCCTTTCTCACAATAAACGAGATTACAGTAATCATGAGGGCTTAGCAACAGCTTACTCAGTACCACACTTGCTAAAAGTGACACGAAGTAATAAAAATAGCCCACTAATGACATTACCACCAGTGCTGCCCAGCTGAAGTGCAGAACTGATTTGGCAATCAATTAAAACATCCATTAGCCTGAAAGCCAAGCCAGCCTGGCCTAATGAAGTCCCTGTGTTGGTGACACCATCAGACCCAGCAAGCACTGCCTGGGAATGGCAATGCCCCTCCCCAGCTTGGACACGATTCCCCTGCAAGGACACCTCCTCATGCAAGCTTTGGGTTTAATTTCAAATACCTTAGAGACTGTACACACACAGCATTAAGCTCTGTGCCCTCTAAATCCTTCTGCACATGGCACATTCCCATCCCCACAGGGAAATGATCCCACCTGGAGTTTTGCAGCCCATACCTGCTATCACAAACTCACCCAAATCTATGCAAAACCCTCACCAGCCACTCCTTGTTCCCATGTCATAAAACTTCGCATTAACAAAAATATTACTTTAAAAAAAAAACTAACAAAACCAAACAAACAAATCCATCATCTTCATATTTTTTTTCCTTTGGCTATAACACTTCAGTAAATTGTATCCATGGTCTACAAGGTACTAAATTTACAAGGGGCTGAAGGGACAGGACACAGAGAATGGCTTCCCACTGCCAGAGGGCAGGGATAGGTGGGATATTGGGATGGAATTCCCGGCTGGGAGGGTGGGCAGGCCCTGGCACAGGTTGGGCAGAGAAGCTGTGGCTGCCCCATCCCTGGGAGTGCCCAAGGCCAGGTTGGATGGGGTAGGAGCAGCCTGGGCTGGTGGAAGGTGTCGCTGCCCATGGCAGGGGGTGGCACTGGATGGGCTTTAAAGTCCCTTCCAACCCAAACCATTCCATGATTAAATCATTCTACATTTAACCAATGCATTTCACATTTAAGGAAAATTCCTCGCAGGAAAAGCTGTTAAAGAGATACAACACACACTAATTAAACAGTAACTACCACGAAACATTTACACAACCCAAGCCTTCCCCTGTTTGCAGCTGTAAATGACTGCCAGGGGTGTGAGAGCTCAGATACCTACGGTGCCTTTGGCTGCACAAGAAAACCAGCAGATCATCCTGAGCGCTCGGCCTCGTGCTGCCAGGAGGGATGGGTTTATCTCACATCAGCTGCTCACAAAGGCTGCTTCCAGAAACACCCTGGATTCATCCTGCTCCATCCTTCACTTAGCTCGGGCCCCCAAGGATGCTGTCCCCATCTTCAGGATCACCTTCAGATTTCATAACTCCGGGAAAAGCCCCAGCTGGAGGAGCCGCGTGCGGGTCTGGCCACAGTCAGGGCTCCCCAAAGCCCCTCCTGAGCCTGGCTTGGGTGGGACAATCTGCCAGAGCAGCTCGGGCTCATATGGAGATACCACCAGAGCCCAAATATCTTGTAAACAATACGTAGACAGTCCCAGCAGCCCCGATCTATTTTCTGCTAAGGCAGCCCTGCAGGCAGGCAGGCATGGCCAGCGGTGCTGCCGGAGCATTCCCGGCGTGCCCGTGCCCTGAGTAATGCGGGGCAGGTTGGTTGGGTGTTAGCTGGGGAGCCAAGCAGGCAGGGGAGCCCCCAGTGCTGCTGTGCTGTGCTCTGCAGACGGGCCAGCATCGCTCCAAAATAACAAGCACGGCCCAATTCACGGGGGAAGGTCACGCTCGGCACCGCTAATAACACGCCAGGACTGAAATACTCCCAGGAGTCACTTTTTCCCCCACCCTGGAAGGCCACAGAGCTGGAACCAGACTCAGGCTCAGACTTCAGACAGTTACAGCCGCGGAGCAGATGGAATGCGCGATCCTATTTTGACAGAAATGTAACCCATTTCAAATTAGAAAACACACATGCCTCTGCTTTTAAAAAAAAAAAAAAATTCTCCTTTTACAGCACTGAAACCCGTTCTGAATAGAACCTGGTTTCAGCTTACTGCTGCTGCCAGTCTGTCTCCCAACACGAGCAGCGAGAGGAGTCGCAGAGGCTGTGAAAACATTCAGTGACAGCGCAATGATTAACAGGAGGGGAGGAGGAGGAGAGTCCCCTTTCACGAGTTTTAAATTTAAATGGAGATCTCCCAAGCGCAGTATTTAGAGGAGCAGGTCAACAAGACAAGCAATGCACTGTTTTGTCTGCAGAAGAGAAACCTGGTACAGGGCCAGAAAATCCACACACACCCCCACACCCTGGAGGACACACATGAAAGACTGCAAATAGCTTAATAAATGGATCTGCTCAGGAAAGAGTTTTAAAATCACTCATTCATATTTGGACTAACTCACTCTTGCCCAGTGATTTCTGGACTATCCCAACCCCCTTGCTGTGAGCACCAGCCTTTGCCTTGCAGCACCAAAGGGTTTCTGCAAAGAGTGCTCCAAGACCTCTCTGCAATTAGTACCCATGTGACAAAGCACTCCAAAAAAGTGCAATGACTGTGCCGTCTTCTGACCAGAACCACGTCTGTCTCAAGCTAAAAATGGCTTTTTTTAAGTGGAGAGGGATAAATACACTTGACAAGTGACAGCAACAAAAGAGGCCCATTTAACCAAAATCAGTTTGGTGAGAAACAGAGGTGAGACTGTGGCTCCCAGGTGTAGAATCTTCTCCAGAGTATTTATCCCAAAGGTTTGACTTGTCTCTCCTTTATCTGCCTGCAGACATTCCTCAGGACTGAGCTGCACTCGTCCTGCAGCCCCCTGGTGCTGGAGATCCTGAGACAGCCCTGACCACAAGATTTAGGATTGCTAAATCACATTCCCCAGCCCTGCCCAGCTCCCACCAGGCACAAAGCAGCTCCCGTGGCTCCATCAGCACCAAGCAGCTTCAGGAAACAGCCCAGCTCCAAACTCCCACTGACTGAATTGTTCTCCAAGGCAGCTGAAACCAGGAAGCTCAAAGGGTAGAAACAAATTAAACATGCTCATGTTGTGTTCTTTCGGTGTAACCAAGGTTTGGAACCCAATTCAGACTTGTTTTTTTCAGAACAAGGATCAGAACCACCACCAGACACCAGCAGTGCAGATCTCTGAAGGTGCTACACTGCCCACCACCCCACAGATGTCTGGCCAAGGCCAGTATTACCCATTTTTTTTTAACACAGAGCACCTGCTTTCCTAAGCTCAGCCTGTCAGGAATCCTTCCCAACTCCAGGTCTCCAAAGACAAGGAGTATCCCATCCCTTCCATCTGTTAGGATCAGAAGCAGTCTCGTTCCCAACAGTTTGTGTCTGGTGTGCTCTCAGTTTGAGGGATTTATCTAAAGCAGACACGCTGGGTGTCTGCACACTCTGTACATCCATCTGGGATCCAACGCCTTTGGGAGGGAGGGAGAGACGTGTTCACACCACCCTGCTCAGAGAGAGCACAAACTGAACAGGCACAGGATGCTGCTCCAAGTGCCCCCTGCCTCTCAGTGAATGACAAACTTCCAGGGCTAGAGGGATTGTACCTACGTGTCACTAATCCTGAATGAACCACTCTATTACAGCTGAACTATAACATGCAGTGACAGGACAAGGGGGGAACAGCTTCCCAGTGAAAGAGGGGGGATTTAGATTAGGTATTAGGAAGGAATCCTTCTCCGTGAGGGTGGGCAGGCCCTGGCACAGGTTGGGCAGAGAAGCTCTGGCTGCCCCATCCCTGGGAGTGTCCAAGGCCAGGTTGGACGGGGCTTGGAGCAGCCTGGGCTGGTGGGAGGTGTCCCTGCCCGTGGCAGAGGGTGGGACTGGATGGGCTTTGAAGTCACCCAACCCACTTCAGAAATACCAGCTGTAATTCAAAGCAGCTCTTGAGCCCTTCAGCCTGAAAGCTGGGATAAAGCTGTGAAAGTGAGCACAGCTCCTGTCACGGCTGGGCCAGGCAGCTGATCCCATTACCAGCAAAGCCCAAATGGGACACAGCCCTGCTAATGCCATTAGTGGGTGACATAAGCACAGGACAGAGCACAGCCCTGGGGACACCCTGCCAGCACCAGCCCCAGCAGGGACTCACAAACCTGTCAAAGGTCCTTCATGGAATCACAGAAAGGTCTGGGTTGGGAGGGACCTCAAAGCCCATCCCATCCCACCCCCTGCCCTGGGCAGGGACACCTCCCACCAGCCCAGGTTGCTCCAAGCCCCGTCCAGCCTGGCCTTGGACACGCCCAGGGATGGGGCAGCCACAGCTTCTCTGGGAACCCTGTGCCAGGGCCTGCCCAGCCTCACATCCAGCCCAACCCTGCCCTCTCACATGCCAAGGACAGGCTCACACATCTCTCAGGCTGCACACTTTGATTTCCTGCTCTTTCTCCACAGGTCAGAGTACATTTGCAATCAAAACCAAGGCCTGGAGAGACACACCCTGCTATTTCATACGGCACTAAGTGATAAATGCTTTTGAAATAGTTTGATTTAATTGAAAACTGCACAGACTGACAGAATGAAAAGGGATGTTAGACCAGTGAAACTATTTTTTTTTAAAATCTGTCCAGCAGGTGCAGCTTCCCCATCAGTGCAGAGGCACTTTGCTGTCACCCACCTATACTGCAGATTTTGCCCTACCTGCATTTGCACAGAAAAATCCTGCACATACCAGGGTAAGCTCAGTTGGACCAGGTGGAGACAGCATTTTATATTTTGTAAGCATCTCTTACAGAAATATCCTGCTAAGTATCCACACCTAAATGTTTTGGAGTGCCAGACTGCAGGGGTGAGATGTAGGGTTTAGTCTGTGTAAGGGAAAAGCAGACACAGGGTTCTTGTTTCACCCAGGAGGTTCCCACAGGCAGCACCTTGTATGAACTCATTTACTAAAAATCCTACATTTATAAAAAAGCCATTGAATGCTACAAATTGGACAAGGCTTAGTCCAAACAGGGATCTGAAATACCAGCCTCCCTAGGCCTGCCCTGGTTTGGCATCACTCCAAGCACTGTGTCAAGAATTTGTATGAACAGTTGTGCTGTGCCTGGTGTGTTTAAGTGTAACTACATCCTGTCATTAATGCAGGTAACAGTGTCCTAGCAAACAGAATAAAGCAAAGCAAACAGTGACCAACTCAACCTCACCAAAAACCTTCCTGATTTTATCCTGTTTAAGGCATTTTCCTTTGAAGTCAGCACATCCCATCAAGATCAAATTATTAAGTGTCAAGAAACTTTTAAAATGTACTTCTAGCTCTGTGACATGTCACAGGCCTCTCAAAACCATCCTAAAATTGCACACTTCCACCTACAGGGAGCAACAGGTCCCTCCCAACATCGCCAGTTCCCTTTTCCACAGGGCTGGCACAGGGGGAGATTCACCAGCACCAGCCACAGGAGCTCACAAGGTGCACTGGAAGTGTCAAAGGACTCTGCCCACGACCCCTGAAGGAGGCAAACCCTGCTGAAAGAATTAAAGATAGCCTCAATTTTGTTTTGAAATAGCTTCCTTGTGCCTCATGGCCAACACACAACCACAGTGCACTTTATTGATAGGACAGCCTTGAATTCCCAGCCTTCAGACACAGACTGACTTGGACACCAATAAAAGTGACCAGAGCTGCTTAGGCACTCTGCAAACAAACCAGTGGCTCTGCAGCTCCTTTTAAAACCCTGTTACGGGTACATTTCATGGTGACAGGGGCCAGGCTCTCACACAGCAAAGCACGTCAATCCTTCTGCAGCAAGGAGAGCTCCCACCCCCTGACACAGGACCCCTGCCCTGCTGCAGCCCAGCCTCACCCCACAGGTGCCCAGGGGAAAATGTGTCCCCTTTACACGGGGAGAGAGCAGGAACAAGGGCAGAGTCCAGCAGGCTGTGCTGCCAGGAAGGGCAGCACATCACCTGCCTGCCCAGGACTCCGGCACGGCATCAGCTGCCATTTAGGAGCTCCCAGCAGGGCCCCATTGATTTGTGTACTTCCATTTATTAACAAAGCGTCAGGAAATATCAGGGGCTGATGAAACACACCGTGAGTGTTACATTCATATGCAGGGACCAGCCCCAAGCACATATGTAGGGGAAGGAATAACACACTGCAGTCTCAGCCCTGTTCTGTCACCTTTAAGTGACAGGAACACGGAGACAGCATCAGTCGCAGATGTTCGAGCATTTGCTTGCAAATATTCATATTTAAACACTGACAAAGTACTCCATAAATTGCTTTTACACTAAAGGTCAGATGAACTCAAACCAGATAAACTACAGAGCTTATCTGTGTAATTATGTCTGCAAATCAGCTCAGGGTATTGAACTCACAGGCACTCTCTGAACCCCCACTATTTTAAATACCTTTAGTTCCTGCATTCCAAAGTGATAAAGCATTAAAACTCTTTTCTGCGGAGCCTGAAAATTACAATGCACCTGTAAACAGGCTGCACCACAAAGCTCTTGCTGGACCACAAACTGCCTGTTGTGCTCCTCCAGCATCAACCCCAAACACCACTCCAACAAACACCTAATTCCAGTTAACTAAATGCAAACGCATCACAAAGGGATTTTTCCAAGGAGCACACACATTAGCGAGAGCCTTAATAGAGCTGCCAGGAACCAAACATGCTCTCCAGGATAACCCCAGCCCAGGCAGGAATGCCATTTGAATATTACAGTGCTGTGGCCTCTCCAAGATGCCACCCCAAAGTCACCTCGGGCTGCCTGAGGGAGGCAGGGATGGCACAGGGACTGCCCTGGCCAAGAGCAGCAAGGCTGGGAAAACTCTGCTGCCTCCCAGCACTGTGACCAGTGGCTCCCAACCTGCTCTGGCTTTGCAGGGGCAGAGTCGTGACCAGCACCATGAAAACCTTATTTGTGTCCAAACCACCCTGTGCCACCAGCACCACGAGGTCTGTCTGTTCTTTAGAGGTGATCTTAAATCCTTAAAGGCTTAAAATTAGGTTATCATACATCTATTTTTTACTTCATTCCTTCAGTTACTAATGTCTATTTGACAGCATGCTGGGGCTACAGAGCATTTTTAACACATTTATTCTGCTGCACATATAAAGAGATGGTGTTGCTGATGAATTAGCAAATTCAAACAGTATTCTTCATTCCCCTAATAAAATGGGTCAGACCAGAACAGGAGGTGGCACCTGCCCTCTCTAGTGCTGACAGGGCAGGAGCAGATGTGTAATTGTGTATTGGGTCACCCCACAAAGCTCCACTCCTTACCTAGAGGAAAACTCATCCATTTAACAGAGGTTGGACAGCCTCCACAGGGAAAAAATGTGTTGACACAACCCTGAACAGGTTCAGCTGTCACTAAGTACAGAGCTTGTTCAGATATTAATTTAATAATCACAGATTATCATAGCAGGGCAAGTGCTCAGGTGTCCACCTTTGTTTCTTGCACAATGGTTTCCACTAATTATAGGCAATATTCAGTATCTCTTAATTAAACAAAACCCAGCATCACTTTTCCCAGAGGAGAACGGGCTGGTAGAAGCCTTCACATGGTTTTCTACCTGCTCGTTGCCACCACGTGCAGCTGATTCCCATCTCTTGCAGGTGATTCTCATCAGGCAGCACTGCTGGTTCCTGAACCACCTGTGGCTCTCACACCAGCTCAGTGGCAGCTCCAGCTCTGCTCACAGCACTGCCAGGAGCCCTGTGTTCCCCAATAACTCAGGAGCCCCCTTCCCTGAATTCCAGCCCTCATCACAAAGGACAGAGAGGTTAAAACCCCACACTAATGAGATAACACACCTCAGACAGAACAGAGCAACTCCACAGCTCCTTCCCAAGTGTTACAGAAAAAAGGAGGCACCTTTTCCCCCTGCAGAGGCCACAGTCAAATCCTCACCACTGAAAGTCCATTTGCAAGTCTCTGAACCAAAAATAACTTTGTGGAACAATAAACCAAACTTTCCCCAATCATCTTCTCAAAAGAAACCCACAACTGAGCATTTCATTTGTACAGACAGCTGCAGGCAGAATTTCTGACTTTGCTGGAAGAGCACATTTCCTAAACATAAACCAGGTCACAAGACACATTCACACTACCAGGATGTATTTTGGAAGCTCAGAAACAAGGGCAGTGTGTGCTGCTGTGGGCACCCAGTGGGACTGACTACATTAATTAAAATCTTTTCTGTAAATGCTGGTGAAAGGCATCACCTCTGACCTCAAGGCTTTGTACTCCACAGAGTCTCACATTAAAGCTTCCAGTCTGCACTCCTGCTAAGGGCAAGCATTTGTCTCACTATTCAGAGCACTGAATAGGCTGCTCGGATGATTTTCCAAGCACCATCAGCCAGCTGGAGTTGGCAAAACCAGGTAATTCCATTTCGGGCACAACGTTCTGAATAACTGTGGATTTGGTAATAACTATCACTTCTACTCTCTGCTGCTTTTTGTGGCTTCCCCTCCATCACGAGCCCAGCAATAAAGCAATTTCCAACAGATCTCCATCAGAAGGCACCTCATTATTCCCTTAACCTGGAGGAAAATTTCCAAAAGCAGCATGGATTAGGTTTCTCTCCACCCCCCAGGAAATAGCACCGGGTGGGGAGAAGAGAGAGGGATGAAGTTTCTCAAACAGGCCACTCTTTTACTCTCCTTTGAGCAGGATCTCTAAAGCTCCCCTGGCAGGATTCCCACCCACTTCCCCTGCTTGCCCAGCAGCAGAACAGAGCCCCGGCTTCATCCCTCCATCCCACCCGTGGGGATGGATTTCTTCCCCCCATAGAGAAGGTTGTAAGTTGGTCTTTGATGAGCCGGTGGAGCAATCACGCAACCAAACTACGTAATAAACAAGGCAAGTAAGTTTATCATGGACACAAAGCCCAGTTTTTAAAGGATCTTGCCGAAAGCAATTTCCCCCTCACATACTTCAGAATAACCCCAGCTCTTAAAAGTGCCAAAACTTCCCAAACCTCCTTTCAAGACGAGGTTTGTTGAGCCTTCACCTGTGGAAATGAGAAACCCCCGTGCCTAACAAAACAAACAGGGGTGCTGTCAAGGCTTTGCCGAGATTTAATTACCGTGGGCTAATCTGAGCATGACAAACAGCTCTAAAGTACAGGACAACTGATGAGCACAAGGCAGCGCCAGCCTACACATAACAAATCATCCTAAGAGGCTCGTGAATCACAGCCGTGCCCCGGCAGCGCTCTCAGCTCCCCCCCAGCCCCGGGGTCCGCATCCCCCTCGCACGGGTTGTTACGGCCGGGCAGCGCCGTCGGATCCGAGCCAGGTGCTCAGGGGGGTTTAGGGACAGCCTGGTGAGAGCCTTGCCCTTCCCGCTATCCCGGGGTGCCAGCGGGGGAAGGGAGGGATGAGCTCGGGGTTCCCAAACAGGCACAGCCGAAGGGGATGGAGCGCACAAAGCCATTTCCCAGCGCGGCTCGCTCCGGTTACAGACACCCCCCCTCCCCGAAACCCACCATCGGGGCTGAACGAAGGGAAAACACAGACCAATGAAGCCGGTTAAGCGCAGCCTGAACTCCGGAATCCAGGGAGAGCAAGGCGCAGAAGCTGCCCCGTCCCCCGAGGGGCATTCCCGGGGGCTGTGCCCGCATTCCAGCCGGGACGCTCGGGGAGCGCAGCCCGGACAGCCTTTTGCCCCTTCCTGAGCCAATCCCGCTTCCCAATCGCTCCGGTCCGGCCACATCCATCCCCCGAGCCGGCCGGGGCAGCCCCCACGGCCCTGCCCTCACCATTCCCTGCGGAGCCGGGACCCCCAACCCCGGCTGTGCCCGCCGGGAGGGACCCCCAACCCACCCCGAGCCGGGATATCCACCCAGTCCCCCGAACGGGGAACTC
>VXBX01007775.1:0-32252 GCA_013400415.1 Scytalopus superciliaris | reverse complement strand
CTGGGGCGGGGCGGCCCCTCAGGGCACCACAGAGAGGAGGGCAGCGTGAGGGAGCCCGGTGAGGGCGATGCACGCCAAAGGGCACCGTGCAAATGCCCCCCTTGGCGACACTTGTGTGAGAGACAATAAAGGGATCGCGGCAGAGCTGGGCATAGGCAGCGTTTTGAGCATCGCCAGTGACTGGCAGGCTCCAGGTGAGGACTGTCCAAGGGGGCAATTCCATTCCCTTCTGCCCCCTCCTCGCCCTGTTTCACTCACAGCCCCTCACACCGCACTCCCACTGAACCTGCGGAGACTTGAGACTTATTTAATTCCAGCCCACGGGTGGTGTTTAAAGCCTCGTTCATTACGGCTGCTCCGGGCTGTCCCTTCAGTATCTCTAATGCAGGTGGGGCCGGAGGTGAATGTCACTGCTCTTTCACCAAACCGGGTTCGAACACTTCGGTTTCTCTATCAGCGGCTTGTTTAGAGGGAGATTAGAGGAGTGTCTTCAAATGCAAACTCTCATTTTGTGCCCATCAGGGTGGCTGGGGAGCTCCGAAATTAAAGCCTTCTCCTGGGGAGTCTGAGCCTGGACCTGAGCTCATCAGAGGGGATTAATCCCAGACTGGGGCTCTTGGGAGTCATGTCCGTGCCCTGAATGCCATTGGATGGTTTTGGTGGGTTTGTCCCTATGGAGAGCCGTGTTCCAGGCAGCCTCTCCCCTTCAGGAGCCCCCTGTGTTCCCCCACGGACCCCTCTGTGCCTGCCAGGCACCCACAGGCCCTCCAGCAGCTCTGGACACGCTGCCCCTCACCAGGGCAGCCCCACCCGGCTCTCCCGGCTGGCACTGCCCTGGGAACCCCAATCCCACCCTGGCACAGCCTGGCCCTGCAAAGCCACAGCAGGGGTCAGGATTCCCCGGTTGGTTTCTACCCTGACAGCACAAACGGTTTCCTTCGTTCTTCCCTTCCTGCTCCCAGTAGCTCCGAAGGTACAGCACTGGAAAAGCAGATCCCTCGAGCGCACCCGAGGCACAGCACAGCAGGTCACGGGGTGTTTGCCCGGGGATGTGCACAAACATGAGGCAGCAGCGTTCAAGTCCACTCAGGAATCCACGGGGAAGGCTCAGCCCCAGCCCCAGCCTAGCCCAGGGCAGTTGGACTTGTTCAGATCAGAACCAGGGCCTGCCGAGCTGTCACAGAAAATAGTTGGTTCGTGAAAAAAAAAAGCTTTCATTGCAAAAGTTTCAGCTTTACAACATATTGTCTGACTCTGAGGCCCAAGCCCACAGCAGTGGCTTTCTCCTCTTCCCACCAAATCTGTGCAGTTTAAAGGAAGCTCCTTCTGAGTCACTGTCGTACTGGGAAAGCAGAATCTTAAAAATAACTCCTTGCTCTCGAGTCAGTGCCGAGAACTGCACAGAGCAATTCCAAGTGCTCAGCCAATTCAGAGCCATTCCCTGTCCCCAGACAATCACACACATCCATGTGTTTGCACCAGCCAGCTGGGCCTCTGCAGGGAGAGGATGGCATCTGCCTTGTGATCCAGCTCTCTCCCACCGGAGCTGGTTCTGAAGGAGGCATGTCCCAGTCACACCACGACTCTCACTGCCCAGCCCTGTGCAGGGCAGAGCCATCAGCCAGCTCAGCCAAAGCAGAGCATTCCCATTTTTTTCCCTGCTGTCAAAGCAGGAAGTTCCCTATCTGAGCACCATCTCCCAGCCCTACCTGTCAGCACAAGAACAAGATATTTCACGTTAAAGTCTTGGTCTGAGTGAGTGGCATCCAGGCCTGCAGCCTCAGGGAGCACAGATAACCATCCTGGAGCTCCACCTCTAAGCCCCCAGTCCAGCCCGGGCCATTCCAGTGCAGTCCGGACAGATGTCCCCATCTGGCCCTTCCCTGACCACGGTGCCAGAATTATTCCCTCATTCTGGACACATCTCCTACAGGCTCTTTATCCAGACTTCTCACTTTGCTCTCCAAATTAATTCAGGCTGCTGCTGCTCAGATTCTTGGCATGTGGTTCCCACTACATCACCCCTCTCCACATCCCATCCCCTCTCGCCTGTTAGCTACAAATATCACAGAATCATGGGATCCCAGACTGGCTTGGGTAGGAACATTAAAGCCCCTCCAGCCCCACCCCTGCCATGGGCAGCGACACCTTCCACAGCCCAGGTTGCTCCAAGCCCCATCCAGCCTGGACCCTGTGTTTGTCCCACAGTACAGTCTCGCCATCACTCCATCCCTGGTTCTTGGCTCCTGTCCCCTCATTGTCTGGCCAGCCGTTCTCCCAGCTCTCCTGGAAGTGAGAGGAGCCAGTACAAGCCAACGTGCTGTGGCTTGTGTTTGCTGTGTGTGGGCACAGAGAGCGGAGCACAACCTGAGGGTGCTTAGATAAGGTCACTTCACACTTCCCAAAAGGAAATCTGGAGCTCCTGCTGGAGATTTGTTCCCCAGTCTCCCCAAGTCTGTGATTTTCTCCTTCAAACCACAGTTTTCCTTGGAGCAGTGGGTGACACTGCACGTCTCCTGGTGCACTGACTCAGGGCTTGGTGGCTGCTCGTGCCTCGGGGATTCCGTGATCCCGGCAGCCACAGGGATGGTGGGAGCTCTGGGCACGGCTGCCTGCACTAACACATGCTTAGTGCCGTCCCAGTGACCAGGGCTGGGATCTGATCTCAGCAGGCAGCTTATGCAGCTCCCAGACTGTCCCTCTGTCTGCTCACACGGTTCATTTTTGTGACAACCTTTGCTTGCAGCAGCACAACAAAGGGGACGCTTATCCCGACCGTGTTTGTGTGATAAGTGCCGAGTTAATGGCACACGAAATTTGCTGGCTGGTCCTCTGCAGGCCTGGGATCTAATTAATCTCTGGCAAGTCCCCCTGAAATAGAAGCAGTGTTGGCCTGCACATGTAGCTGTCGAGACCAACTAATTGGAGCCAAACTGTACAGCGAGACAGGAGGGAGGGATCGCTGCAGCACGGCGGGGGTTTCAGAGTTACAGCGCTGAAGCCTGAGTTTCTGCTCCATTGGAAGAGCACCATTTGTGCCATCGCTTACCCCAGTCAGAGCTCAAGAAATATTTGAATCAGAGTCACAAACCTTCCTGCAGCCACACAGGAGCTGGCTGGGGAACAACCTCTAGACAAACCACCCCATGGCAACATCTGTCTCCAATAAGTCTTTACAAGCTTTGGCTCTCAGCAGTTTTATATGACAGACAGTCAGATCAGTGTGAATATACTCCACTTTTCAAGGGGTTCCACTTATCAATCTGCTCGTAATGGGACATAAAAATCAAACCCCAACACGACTGAATGGGAAACACACTCTTTGCTTTCTGTTTCCACTGGGGTCATTAAATTATCCAGCCACCTCCTGCATCACTTGCTGCCTTAATCATCTGGATAAATTAATCCTCATGCCAGGCACATGCACAGAGGAGGGTATAATTTTACCTCCCTTTGCTCTTGGGCCCATGAAGAGTCCCAGTCTTCACTGCAGGGATAGAGCGAGGCCTTGTTCTCCCAGGGTGTCTGTCCCCCCACGTGGTGCCCGGGGTCTCTCTGGGTGCAGTGCCCCTGGCAGGGACACGTCTCCGTCCGGTGCCTCCCTGTGCTGGGTCTCAGGATCCCACCAGGCACTCCTGGATGGCCGCAGGGACAGGATCACACACAGTCACTGTCACACCCAGCAGCCCCTGGAGCCTGGCTGACTCCCTCTCTCCCTGAGGCAGCTCCTCCCCATCCCCAGGAGCACCAGCCAGGTGTGCACAAACCTGCCCTCACATCTCCTGCCCCAGTGCTGGGACAGGGAGGGGACACGCCTGCAGGGAAGTACAGGCAAGTGGTGGGAAGGCTGTAACAGCACACAGCCAAAGCAGTCCAGTGTCCAATCTTTATAGAAGCATGGAATTACAGAGTTTTTAAGGTTGGAAAAGACCTCTAAGATCACCAAGCCCAACTGTCAGCCCAGAACCACCACCATGTTCACAGGAAACCTTGTCCTCGAGCACCACAGCCACACATTTTTTGAACAATTGCAGGGATGGTGACTCCACCACTTCCCTGAGCAGCCTATTCCAGTGCCTGACAATACTTTCAGTGACGAGATTTTTCATAATATCCAACTTGAACCTCCCTTGGCACAACCTGAGGCCATTTCCTCTTGTCCTGTCGCTTGTTCCTGGGGAGTAGAGCCCAACNAAACCTTGTCCTCGAGCACCACAGCCACACATTTTTTGAACAATTGCAGGGATGGTGACTCCACCACTTCCCTGAGCAGCCTATTCGTGCCTGACAATACTTTCAGTGACGAGATTTTTCATAATATCCAACTTGAACCTCCCTTGGCACAACCTGAGGCCATTTCCTCTTGTCCTGTCACTTGTTCCTGGGGAGTAGAGCCCAACTCCACCTCACTACAACCTCCTCTCATTTTAAGCCTTTCACCCCCATTTCATCCCAAATCCCCAGGAAGGGAGAAGGGAGGAAAGGTGCCCAGCCGTGGTGCCCGAGCAGGCAGTGTTTGCACACCCTGCTCCTGGGCCCGCCTGGCCTCGCGCCGAGCCGGGGTAAACAAAGCGTGTGCCAGTCTCTCGGGAGCACAACCCGACAGAGCTGAGCTGCCAACTTGGCTGCTGTCCCTCTCTCCTCCCGCTGCTCCCGAGCTGTGCCCCACAGGCACAGGGAAGGCTCAGCCCTGCTGAGCCCGGAGCACGGTGCCCACACGAGGCCTGGCATGGGCTGCCAGAGTGCAGCCAACGGGGCAGCGATGGGAATGGCAGCAGGTGGGATACGACCTTCCAAAGCCGTATGTCAGGTCAGAAGTGGGTGTAGAAAGTAGGGCTGCTGCCAAGACAGCCCACAGAACATGCTGTCCTGTGTGTCACGGATTAAAACACACCCCAGAGGAAGAAAACACCCCAAAGGAAGGGAATCTGGTTTGGCAGCAAGAGAGGGGAAAACTCAGGTTGTCTATGAAGACTGAAAACAGCTCCTCAGCTTTTCCCCCTCACATGTGCTTTCGGGGAAATGATGAGTTTAATTTTCCGTGGACTCTAGTCCAGATGTAGGAGGAAAGTTCTGGAATGTCACTAGGGAAGGTGTACAGGGAAGGTATCCTATCTTGGGGCTCCAAGCCGTGCTGAACACCTCAGCTGCTGAGAGAAAGCAAATACACTTCCAGAGGAGGGAAATGGCTGTGCTGTGGCAACAGCACTGACAGCCAGTCAGCAAGCCTGGGCTGTAGCACTGTAGTCACAGCGGCTGGGTGATAAATGATATTAATTAAGCAGCACATTCCAACAAGTACAAAGGAGCTGAATCTCCAAGTGAACCGCAGGCAAGTGTCCCACACAGCCTGCAGTGCCTGAGCTCTGTAACACGTGCTGTGGTCGTACCCGAGGGTGGGAAGTAGAATTAGAAACAGAAGTGGGTGCAAGGGACATACCAAAAACTTCTCACATTCCCATCAGGAAATAGTTGCCATTAAATTCTGGTTCTCCACACTGCAAACAAAAGCGGGGGTTGCTGATGCCTTTGTTTACCAGCAGGAGCAGGAGGGAGTTTCAATCGGATCGTGCAACTCCTGAAACACAGGAGCAGAGGCAAAGGGAATCTCAGGCCAGGGCTTCTGGGGCTGCACCGAGTCACAGAGCAACAGAAGGAGAAACCCTGATCTCCCAGGGACTGATTTGGTCACAGAGATAAAGCCTTACCACGAATATGGTCAACCCGAGGACAGACAAACAGAAGGGATAAGAAGTGATAAGGAGCCTAAAGGAATGTGAAGATCAAAAGCCACTTAACCAGAGCTGACTGCCTTCCTGCACAGAGCAGACCAGCCAGGGAGTGACCATGCTCCAGTTTAACTGATTCATCTGCAGTGAGAGGGAGAGAAAAATGTGTGTCTGCAGGAACAGAG
Source organism: Scytalopus superciliaris (assembly GCA_013400415.1). NCBI lineage: Eukaryota > Metazoa > Chordata > Aves > Passeriformes > Rhinocryptidae > Scytalopus > Scytalopus superciliaris. The sequence goes on along the minus strand of VXBX01007775.1, from coordinate 26,338 downwards.
TGTGCAAATCCATCAGGACACTGGCAGAGCTGCAGACAGGTCTTCAGAGAGACGATGCTCTGTCTGTGGGGAGCCAGCCTGGCTCAGAGGAAAACATCTCAAATAGCTGCTGCCATCAGCATGTCTTTGTCCATCCTCATGGATGAGCTGGCTGGCTGCACTGGAAACCAGAGCTCCCAGGCAACCTGGCCACAGTTTCCAAAGCTTTAGAGTCAGTAGCAAAGGCAAAGCTCTTCCTAAGCTTCTTACCCTTGTGTGTGATGTCTGGAGCTGGACCATGAACAGCTTGGAGCCTTGTTTAGGCTCAGATGGATCAACAGTGAAACCAGAGCCCCTTGACCTTCAGCAGCTCTCTCACCCTCTGTCTCTTCTTGGGAGCTCCTGTCAGCACCGGAGAGATCCTGGATTCATTTTTGTGTTGATGAGGAGCAAAGCAAGGAGGGTCCCAGGTTAGCAACCACCCAGGCACGCAGGATTTGCAGTAATAGCAACCACAGAGTCCCCCCACAGTATCCCCAACCAGCAGAGTCTCCTGAAGCCAGAGAAACAGCACACAGCTCTCCAGGCCTCACAAATTACCTTCATTATCTCGGCCATGCTTTCCCTGCTCTCCATCTGCTCTGAGCAGTGGGAAACCAGCGGGGTTTGAAGCCCTGCCTGCTGCCGAGGGAGCTGGACATGCAGCAGCCAACCCAGCCCGGGGCTCACAGCAGGAGCCACAACGAGCTGCAGCAGAGGAGGAGGGGGCTGAACAACCCCAGGGAAGCACAGGGGGAACAGGGTGCTGGGGTCACCTCAGGCTGTGACACGACTGTCACTCACACCAGATACTGCACCCCTGAGTTCATGGAACTCCTGCAACACAAATCCTGTGCCTGCTTCCCCTTGGATGCTGGCCCGTGGCAAATGAAGTCTAAATTTCCTGTGAATGGAACTGGGTTCTGGAGAGCAGCTTTGGCTCATGCTGGGCAGCAATCTGTGCACAGATCCAGGAGCTGATGGAGCTGCTGAGCAGAGGCCTCAGCCCTTGGAGCAGTCCTGGAAGAAGGGGTGGGCAGTGTCCTAATTCCACTGCGGTGTGCTGGACAATGGCACCAGGCAGTGAGGCTGACAGGAATACCTGCAGAGGGGTTTGGCAGCTGGGAAACGTGAGCCGGCTCCCTTGGATCTGCACAGCCAGAGCTGCTCAAGGACAGGTTTTCTCAGACTCTTGTCATTTGAAGAGAGAGGGGAAAAAAATACCTGTGGGTCAAAGCATCCAAACAGCCTGGGAACTACTCCAGGAGAGTCCTTTGCTCTGCCCTTTTGGAGTGCTGAGTGCCTGGGTGCAGCACTCAGAGCAGACACCAGACACTGTCCCACCATGGCACATCTGCCCCTGGAGAACATGTGTGTCCCCAGGCATCCCAGCTGGGATCTCCAAAAGCTCATTTCCCTGGCTGTGTGGGCAACTCCTGCTCCTGAATTCTCCAAGTGAACACCCCCAGCTCTCCCAGCCTGTCTGAAAACAGGAGGAGCCTTAGTTACCTGAGAAACTTGGTAAACCAGGATCAGGATAAAGCAAGCAGGGGAAAGCACTGAAACTAGGGACTGAACGGTCTGATACAAGGCAATATTGTGTTAAAACAAACAAACCCTCAGGAGATCCTATTCAGGTATGGAAACCCAAACACCCACAAACTGTCCTTTTGGAGTGCCATGAGCCCCCTGGGCTGCCCGGTCCCCTGCAGCCCTGCTCGGTCCCTGCCCCTCTGTGCCACCAGCCCCTGGCAGGCAGGATCCCGGGAGCAGACTCTGGCAGGGATGTTTATGCTTTGCTGTGTCCTCAGAGAGCGTTCCAGGCTCCTGCTCAATCCATGTGCTGAGTTACAGCTGCTCTGGGCTCTGACGTTCTTGGTGTTCTCACTGACGAGGGAACAACAATTACTTGGATTTTAAATAACAGCTCAAATCCAGGAGCACGAGACCCAAACATCAGGGAGGAGAGCCTGTTGCCAAGCCACCCTAATCCCAGCCCTTTCCTCCCCTGTATTTAGCATTCCTGCTAATGGAATTTGGACTACAGCTAATGCTGATTAACATTTCCATGTTAGTTATTTCACATAATCCTTTTGCCAGCTGTGGCACAGACTAGAAACACACCATTCACCCTTGTTCAGTCTTTGCTTCCTGAGCTCCTCCCAGCCAAACCATTGGGAACATAAGACTACTATGTTTAACTGCTCCTAACATGGATCAATTCCTGAATACAGGAACGGTGTCCTTTCCCTCTAATCTCTGCCTGGATAACAGGATGCTGATTGCAGGCGAGTCCTGGGCAGTGGGTGCTTGGGAGGCAGGAGTGAGGATGCGAGTGGGACATTTTTGGGATGGAGCACTGGTAACCGCCAGCCCATAAATAATCCGGCTAATTTTACACCTGCACTCATTCCTTCCTGCAGGGAATCCAGCACGGATAGACCGACGCCTAAAATTAGAGCAGGTTACAGACATGATCTTTAACATGTTATAAGTAGAAACATGCCAATGGATGCGGCGTTCTGATCCCAGCGCCCCAGCCTGATTCCACTGGGGCGGCGGGAACATTCCAGACACCGCTCGGGCACCTCTCGTGTTTGGTTACAGGGCTCGGGCGGCCTCGGGGCTGCCCCAGCTGCCACTCGCCAGGGCACGGCGTGCTGGGGTGGCACGGGAAGGTGCCCAGACTCGGAAGGTCAGCCACCGAAACTTCCAGTCCCCTGTGTCAAACACCGGCTCTGCCGGGTGAACCTGCCCCGCTCCCGCCTCGGCTCCGCCTGCTCCCGGCACCGCGGTGAGGGATGCGGGAGCCCTGGGGGAGGGATGCGGGAGCCCTGGGCGGAGGGATGCGGGAGCTGGGGGTGGCTGGGCAGAGCCAAGAGGGTCCCCAAACCGACCGCTGGCAGCTCCCCGAGACATGAGCTCTGTCCTACTGCACGTTCTGCTCCATGTCCTCTTCCCTCCATTGCCCCTGCTCCAGAAGTACTGATTCCATCTCCTCAGAGGACTGCCACGGGCACCTGTTTGGGATTACTCTGGGCTAACTGGGTCCTTTCCCTCATTTAAAAAAAACAATTGCACTTTATGATGCACCAGTTCTTAATCAAAATGTATTTTTCTGTATCATTAATTCTCCTAGGGTGAAGAAAAACCCCATCACGAACATGTGTGACTGCATCTGTCTGCAAGATAAAATCCGAACCCACTGCGATGCTGACTTTGCAGAGGGACCAGCATGTTACTGCTCTCGACAGGTGAGGCTGCACAGGTTCAGCTGGGGCAAGAGGCACTTCAGAGCGGCTCAGGGGGAAGAGCTGCTGCTGTGAAACTGCTGTGAGAAAGAGGGAACACGAGGAGCTCCTCCCCAGCCGCTCCCAAGGGCTAATTGCTGAGTGCACTGGACCAAGAGGCACGCGAGGATGGCCCAAGCCAGTGATTATCCCTCCTGGGAGCAGGATCGTCGCCTCCCCCGCGGCGAGATCCAGCGCTCAGGGCTCGGTGCCGAAACCTGCCCAGGACTCAGGGCTGGCGAGGGCTGCCAGCGGCAGGAACAGCCCAGCCAGCCCTGGGTTCCTCTCACTCCCGGGGTCCCCGGGGGGCACACGGCATCACTCGTGCACGGAGCGATCCGGGGAGCGAGCAGGGGAGAGTGGGAACCCGCTGGCAACCAGCACAGCCCAGTCCCCGCCGTGCCCCGCTCCTGCTCCGTCCCGGTGTCCCTCGGATGTCGGCCCGCACTGGAGCAGCAGAGCCAGGCAGGGAGAGCACCAGGTCTATCCCACCCCTGATAACGCCAGCAGGGCTCTGGGGCTCATGGGATGATGCTGATCCCGTTTCCACGGAGAGCTTAATAGGGATGAGAAGAGATGGAGAGAGGGATGGGAGCTTCCTTAGTGCCATTCAGGGCTCAGGGCCGCTGGATAACGAAGCCCTCTTGTTTGTAGGGAAAGGGGACGCCGGGTTTCCACTCCCCACCCAATTCATAAACAAAAGCAGTGATTGCGGCCGCGGAAGCACCGGGTGAGAACGCGGCTGCAGCTCCGCAGGGAGGCTGTCCCGGCCCTGGAGCCGGCACACACCGAGCTGTCTCTGGGACAAAGGCATTTCCCTCTTACCTCGGGTGTGCTCGAGGCTGTCCCAGGGCCAGGAGCCGAGGCAGGAGCACTGCACCCTATCCCAGGAAGGGTTTCCAGGCTCGGGTGTGCCCATAGCACACCGGAGACCCACAGATCCACATCTGCTGTGCTGGGGAGCTGGGAAAGCCACGGGGGGCCAATGCACAAGGAAACCACAGCGAGAGGAATGCAGGCAGGAAAGGGGCCATGTTCCACCCCAGACTCCACTCCAGTGAGCAGAAGTCTGTGCTGCAGCCTGAGAGGGCACAGGCTCCACAGCAACAACATCCAGCAGCAACCAATGCAACAACGGGAGAAATACCCTCAAAACAGCAGCAGCTTTGCCAGAAACTGGCCCCAGTCAGGAGCAGCTTGTGTATTTGCTCCCAGAGCACACACTGACAGCACATCCCCCCCCTGTGCCCCTCTGCCAGTGTGTCCTGCCCACCACGAGCCTCGCAGCGCTCCTGCCTGATGCTCAGCTGGGCATCATTCACCTGTTGGCACACACCACCTGGGACACCACGGAGAGACTTGGAGCCACAGGCAGCCTTCCCACCGAGCTTCCCGGCCTCACCTCAACATCCCCGATGCGCTGAGGGCTCTGGCGTGGGGGACAGGCAGCTCTGGGGCTCGGGGTAACACCAGCCCATGGCTTTATGGCAGTGTCTCTGCCAGCCCCAGGGCAGCCTGAAAGGCACCTGCCTCTTCCCTGTCTGCTGCCCCCAGTCATCCCAGATATGTTTCCAGGCAGGAGCAGAACAAGGTTTAGAGGGCAGGGACCCAAAGCTGTGGTTGCCCAAGGCATCACTCCCAGCAAACCCCGCCCTGGCTGGAAGGAGGACTGGCCTGCATGGCACCTGGGCAGGGACACTCCATGGCCACAGAACCCCCTGGACAGCACCTTTCCCAGCCCTCCTTGGGCACGGAGCCCCACAGGGACACACCTGAGCAGCTTCTCCCCCTGTCCTGGCTGGTGGCACCACAGAGGGCTTGGGGCAGGCAGGGTGGGCACACTGTGCCATTGTCCCTGGCTGAGCCCACCCTGGTGAGGGGATGAACCAGGTCTGCACCAAAATGGCACAATGAGTAACCAAAGCTGTTTGAGGGCATGACAGCAGCTTGGGAGCTTTTCTGTCTTTTAAGTCTCATTTTGCTATTGAGGGAGCCAGGACTTCCTCAGCTGGGCCCATGTTCACCAAATACAGCTCTAAAACCTCCAGGGCAGGGGGATGGCAGCCCCTTCCCCCACTCTGCCTTCCTACGGAGAAACATCCCTGAGGACCCTTCCCTGCTCCCCAGTTCCACCACCCCAGCAAGGAGCTCAGCCCATCAGCACATCAGCTCCCTCCTTCCCGGGAACAGCAGCTGGATCCAGCGCCCAAAATCCGGGTGGAAAATGGGCCATGTCAGAGCACGTAGGGCAGCTGCCAGGAGAGGGCTGAGAGGCCCAGACGGCCACGTGCCTGGCACAGCATCTCCTGCCCACGGAAAGGTTTGGGGCAGAGTCACAAGGCAAACAGAGGAAGGAAAGGAATGTGGGCAGGTCGGGGCACCCAGAGCTTTCGCAAGCCCTGGTTGCTGCTGCCCTGCTGCGGGGGCAGCCCAGAGCTCTGCGTGCTGCAGTTAAACAAGGACAAGCTTTTACCTCCCCGAGGCTGCACCGAGGGAAAACACCTTGGCTTGTCTGCTGGTCCAGCTCAGCCGGGACTCCTGCCTGGGGAGGTGTGAGGGGCCCGGTGCCTCCCAGGGCTCTGGGAGCCTCAGCCCTTCGTGCAGCTGCCGTGCCGTCTCTTCCTGCTGTGCAAAAGTGCTCCGTGAGGTTGGAAAGGCCAAGACCTGCACTGACTCTGGTATCCCAGGACTTTGGGAATCCCATCCTTTGGGAGGATGAGGAGTTTCCAGAGAGACTGTTCCGCAGCAGTGAGGGAGTTGCTTGAAGTTGGCAGAGGTTCGGGAACATTTGGAAACCCCGTTCTGCCGGGGCAGGTGGCCACATGCTGGCATTTTGAAAAGGAAGAATCTTGGGGTAAAACATTTGTTTTTTATCCCACAATGTTCTCCAAATTTAAAAAAACAAATCCAAAAAACCCCAAAACTTCCTAAAATGTTGGTGACTGCCCTGCTCCCTGAGGCCACACTTCCCTGCAGCTGCCCCTGGGGCCACCAGGGATGAAGGGAAGGAGCAGAGAAAAGAGAAAACGACAAAAAAAAGGACAAAAAACCTTAAAATTGTGTGGCACCAAATAGTTCAAGTGCACCACAGTCTCTCACAGAACTTCTCCCACTCCACAGAATCCTCGGGAATTCAAGGCTGCTCCTGAAGTGCTGGCAGCAGGAACACGGCGGCACAGGAGGCAACGTGGGCTCCTGCAGGAACCTCTGCTGCTCCTGAAGGAACCTCTGCTGCTCCTGAAATCCCCAAGGCAAGGAGGGCTGGCCTGGGCCACCACGCTGTGACCCAGCTTTGATCTCTGGGGGCTGTGGAGGAGGGAGCTGCACCGGTTTGTGTTTGCAGCTGACCTGACCCAGTAATGACATCCCTGTCCAGCCCTGGCACTGGGATCCTTTCCCAGATGACTGAGTTGCTCCTGGAAGGCTCTTCTAAGGAATAAACTAATTAGCCAGCAGCCTTCATGGCTGCATTTAGCAACCCCTCAGTGCAAATTAAAGGTGACAGCAGCATCTGAGCCAGAGCTGCTCTCTGGCCTCACCGAGCCGGCTGCTCCTCGAGCTCCTGCCAGGGATGGGAGCTGTGTGGCTCCTGTGGCACTCCCACCCTCCACTCACTCATGTGCCAGCAGGGGCTGCCCAGCCAAGGGCTCCCAGACCCCCAGGCAGCTGGTGGGACTCACAGGTGATGTGAAACCACGGGAATTCCATGGAAATCAAACCTAACAGTGCCATCCAGCAGCAGCCACTGGGTCCTGGAGGAGACACAGCTCCTGGCAGCCCCTCCCGGCCCAGGGCAGCTGCAGGAGGCTGATTTACTCCGAGGGAAGCCGATTACAGTTCCCTGACAGGCAGGAAGGCCACACAGGCAGCAGAGCCCACCGTGGGGCCAGAGGCTTTGGAACTGCTTTTGCTGTGGGGGCATCGACGGGTCCTCCGGGTGATGGGCTGAGGGAGGGAGCATCCTCTCTGCTGCTCCCTGCATGTCCTCCCCAGTTACCTCACTAATTCCAGCCACTAATTAACAGCAGGGAGTAGGCAAGGCCATGGCACAATCCCACCGTGGCATCAGAGCACATGGAAAGCCTGGCAAGCACCTGCACTGAAAAGCCTATTGCAGGTAAGAGGGAGTCACACGGAGACCTAATGGGCTTTGGCTGCAGCCCCGCGGGGGGGACCCATTAGCTCGGTGTAAGCTCCTTATCTCCTGCCGGGAGCTCCACAGGAACCCCTGGCAGCTCCTTCCCTCCCCCTGCACTGGCACAGCCCCACGTGCCACCGTGTGATGTCTGTGCTCCCAGCACAGCACAGACCCCGGCAGGGCACGGGCTGCTCTGGCACGTCCCAGGGCACCACGGGCATGGCACAAGCAGGACACAGCCAGAGAGGACAGCAGGGAAGCGTTGCTGGGGCAGCACCCACCCGATGGCATGGGGCAGCACTCACCTGCACTGATGCCATGGGGCAGGCTGTGCAGGGCTCACGCTGCTGCCTCCCCTCCTCTCCCATCCGCCCCGAGCAGTCGCTGCAGGGCTGAGGCAGCCGAGCTCACAGTGAGGGCCCGGCCCTGGGGATGGAGGAGCTCTGGGATCTCATCTGGCACAAACACTGCTGTGCTGGGCAGGCTCTAAATGGCAGCAGGAAAACAGGGCGAGGATGGACCCGGCCCTCCCACCCCTCAGCACAGGAAATCACCCTCAGATGGGAGCAAAGGAAGGGAAAAGGTGACCCAGCATGAGGGGCAGGAGGCAGAGCCGGCACACTGAGCACTGCTCAGCACCACCCTCCAGCAGGGTCACTCTGGGAGGGACATCCACCATCACTGCCCAGCCACCACCCCCGGGTGAAACCATTCTCCGTGTACAAATACACCTTCTGCAGGAGGAACTTGGCCGGCCCAGGGCACCCACAGGCTCAGAGTTCACCATCCACCTCTGCAGGGATCCACAAACCAGACATGAGGAGGCTGGCAGAGCTCCAGTGGCTCCATCCCCTGTCCAGCCCAAGAGACTTGGCTAAGGAGGGGGCTGAGTCCCCACCATGACCCAGCCTGGGAGCTGTGAGGGACAGGCCACGCTCGTCCCATAGGGAGCAAAAGGAGCTTTTATTTGCTTGGGTACAAGGCACGTGTTGTCACCCCTCACCTTGTGAGAGACACAGCCTGTACATCAGCAGTGCTTTAACTCTGAGCTTGGCAAGAAATGGTGATCTGAGAGGTCTTTTCCAACTGAAGTGACTGTGAAATTGCTGTCTGGAAGGCGATGACAGGTGCCTCAGGCCATCAGGGAAGAGTTCACCCTTGCCAGGAGGAGCTGGAAGGAGCAGAGGCAACACAGCACGGGGCACATCCTCTCTCTGGGGAGGCTGAGCACGGCAGGAGCAAAGCCCTGGGAATCTGCCACTCCTGCATCCAGAGCACCCCTTGGCTGGGAGGCAGGGGCAGGGCTGCAGGGCCTTCCCTGCCTGAGGACAGCCTGGAAAACAGAGCAGGTGGTGTCTCCTGAGCTCAGCACAGCAGAGCAGGGAAGGAGGCTCAGCACATCCCTGCAAGCAGGGGGAGCGTGGCTGTGACTCCCCCCGGGACACAGGCCATGCCCAGGGGGCTGTGGGCTGGCACCACCTCCAGCTCCTGCTCTGGGTTTTCCAGCAGGACACCAGGGAGGTTCCCACATAACGTGACCCCCAGAAGATTCATCCAGGTTTTGGTAAAAACGCTGTTCCCTGAAGACAAGCACTGACAGCAAAAGGTTGTTTTCACTCTTGGGGCAGTTGGCAAAAGACAAATCCATTGTTCAGACCAGAACACAGTCCTGGCTTGTGATAAATAACTTGCAGTAGCTAATTAACCTAATTAATCTGTGACAAGAGCAGACAGTGACAGGAACACCACCAGAAGCCAGAGGAGCACCCACCTTCCCATAGAGCTCCAGGCCCCCCTTGCCTGGGCAGGATTCCTGGTAGGAACCAGCCTGGGAAGTGCTGCAGCTGCTCCCAGCCCTGCCTCAGTTTCCATGGCACCTTCCCCTCACATCATTGCTCAATATTGTTCTTTTTCCATTCAACAACAGATCCTGCTGGTCTTTCACACAGCTCATTATCCTGCCGGACCATCCCTGTTCCGGCCCCGCCCTCACAGACCCGACCCGCTGGGTGGGTGTTTGTGCTCGAGGGCACAGGGACAGGGTGGGACATGACCCTGCTGCATTCCTGTCCGGGGAATCTGCTCACACCTTCCCCCAGCCTGACCAGCCCATCCCCATCCCCACACACAGGCAGCTCCTGGGAAGGTGCAGCCCATGGCTGGGGACATGTGGCTGCAGGACCCTCCTGTGCCTCGGTTCCCACAGGAAGGACACAATCCCACCCCACCCGCACCAGACCAGCCCTTGGGCAGGACAGGGCTTGGATCACCAGATACTGTGATTTCCTGCAGTAACATCTGTGATTAAAACCTGGTATTTTGCCTGGAAACAGCAGCTACTCAGCCCAGAGCCAAGTCATGCAATACCATTAGCAAGTGACCCCAAACCCCTCATTCCCATCCTGGCCAGGACACTCACACAGCAGTGGCTGATACAAACAAACATCAGAGACCACATTTGAAATTAAAAAAGTTTATTTGCAGCTCTGTAAAACAGCTCCATGAAAGACCAACATTTCCAAACACTACGAGATGAGAACGTGTTTTTCTACCGTTAGAATATAAAAAAAGTCACAGTCCTTCAACTACCCCAAGAAAAGCAGACATTTATGGACCAAACATGGAAACTCCAACACCAACAAGTCAATGAGTTGAGTCAGACAGTCAATAGCACCAACACAGGTGACACAGCCCTCGTGGGTCTGTCCTACTACAGAATCAAGCGGGTTAGTGAGGCCGAGCCTCAGGTCGGAGCAGCCCTACGAGCACTGAGCTCATACAATGACACACCAGAACACCCTCCTTTCCATCCTTTCCATCCTTTCCATCCCACCGAGGCAAACAGCGAGCCGGGGACAGCAGGAGCTCCCGGCAGCTCCGAGCCTCCACCTCGGGACAAGGAATCTTCAGAGCTTTACATGCCAGTTCCATTTCACACACACAACTTTATTCACCTTATGCTTACAGGGCCTGTGCAAGAGCTGTGCAATGGGGAGGTGAAGGACAGATGCAGAAGTGGCCGTTCCCGGGATCCTGGGGGGATCACACCGCTTTCCGGTGGTACTCCGGAGGGGCCACTTCATAGTCACTGGCACTGAACAATGCAGAGGAATTCTTTGCTAAATACCTACAGAAATAACAAACAGATTAAATTACCTCCTTGCCCGAATTCTCCACTGTTCAGATCCAAGTGAGTCATTAGGTGTTAGTCCAGACCACAAGGCAGGATCTGAGGAGTACAAATCTCACACATGCCCCTGTGTCAGGCAATGCCACATTTGACACCTCATGCCACAAAATCGATTCCAAACAAGCTGTCAGACTGCTCTGGCTCCAGGTGAGCTCAGGGAGGTCAGGATTAACAGGATGAAACAGTTGACATTTGAGGTTTGGGCCGCTGCAGTACCAAGAATTGATTTACCACTGCTGATCTACTCAAAGGAGCAGGGACAGAGCACAGGACACCAGGGAGTTCTGTCTGCACAGACAGGGAACCTCCAGGGCTGAATGAGTGAGGTCAAAACAAGGGATGGCCAAGGGTAAGTGTTATGTGCCACTAACTCCCATCAAATGGGTTCAGGGATTTCTGGTCATTGGCTTCACATTTCTGCCTTTACAGCCCAAGCTCTTCAGCACCTGCATTTACCTCAGACTGACCCCAAAAACCAGGATCTACTAAGGCTCTTGGGCTATTCCAAGGCAGGCTTTTAGGCTGACCACTCCAAGCCCTGCTGCAGAGCCATCCTGATTTACTGAGGGTTTTCTTTCAACTTCCAATTGTTCATCCAGTCACAGAATCCTGAAATGGCTTGGGTTGGAAGGAACCTTAAAGCTCATCTCATTTAACATTACAGCCTTTTATCATCATTCAGGATGGTGTTTCCCTCCCTGATATCCCACTGCTCCAGGGCCCTGCAGACTCTGAAGCTCCAGTGACTGTCTGTCCCAGAAAAAACATTCGTAAAGTTCATCAGGTTTTGAACATTTGCTCAATTGTTGTGAGTAACTGTTGTGCAATTCAATAGCTTGCTGGAATTATCATCTGCTTTTTATAGCAACTATAAATAAATGTTGAAGCATTTATTTTGAAACAAGTAGCAGATCTGGGCAGTTTAGAAGTGCAGACTGACAGAATCCAGGAATGGTTTGGGTTGGAAGGGACCTTAAAGCCCATCCAGTCCAACCCCTGCCATGAGCAGGGACACTTTCCACTATCCCAGGTTGCTCCAGGCCCCATCTAACCCAGCCTGGCAAAATTCCAGGGATGGGGCAGCCACAGCTCCTCTGGGCAACCTGTGCCAGGGCCTGCCCACCCTCACAGGGAGAAATTTCTTCACGATATTCCCATCTATCTCTGCCCTCTGTCAGTGGGAAGCCATTCCCCCTTATCTTGGCACTTGCAATAACCTCAGTGTAACAGGAGAGGAACAAACCCAGTCTTACTGTGCTCCTGTACAGCAGAGTCGGAGCTTCACCACGAACATCCCACACACAGGCCCCAAACTACACAGCAACTCACTGAAATCAGGCAGCATTACAACAGCCTGTGCTCCCTGAACTTGCCCCTTCTTGCTGCAAGACCTTACCAGTACTTACTTCAAGAAGTCATGCAAGTAGTTTAACAGCAAAGCCAGACTCTTCTCATCCAGAGGTGTGTAGGCGAGCATGGCTCCGATCCGCACTGCTCCAAGGGAAGGAGCACTTGTTACAAAACCAGCTTCAACAAGTACTGAAGCACAGCCCAGAACTCCCCAGTAGCAGAGAAAAGCAGCCCAGGAACCTACTCTGATATGTACAAGCTCAACCACACTGTGAAAAGTCCATTTCCATTCCAATCCCCGCAATGGCTCTGAGCATTTTGGATACATGGAGTAAGGAAAGAGTGAACCCACAATTCAGAGCTGCCTGCCACAGACTCAAGAGGGGAAAAGAAGCATTTGAACCCTTCCAGCTGCCCCTCTTCACCCTCCCGGGGTGGTACTCACCAAAGAGCCTCAGGAGATGTGGGGCACCATAGACCTGAGACATGGGAGCATCCGGGTGATCCGCCAGGATCTCGGCGTATTGGGGCCGCTCAAACTTGTAGAGCAGTTGAGTTCCCAGCATGACATTGAAATACTCTTTAATCCCAGCCACCACCTCGTTGACAGCGTATTCCCTGGGGACAGAGGACACTGCCAGCCTTGCTCCCAGGGCTGCACAGACACAGCAGGAGCCCTGGCTTGGGGAGACCAGCAAAACCCCGAGGATCTTTTACAGGCCTTCAGACCTCTCAAGGAAATTTGTCTGGAGACCTTACACTGTACAGCCACGGGGAGTGAGGCACTTCCAGACCTCCCTGAAAAATGGGCTGATCTGAACTCAGTAAGGATTTAGGCAAACCAGGAGCAGCCTTGTTTTCAGACACCCACTCAGAGAGATGAACTCTTGGGGCAGCCCCTCAGAAGCAACAGGCAGGCAGCATTTTAGGGACGCTCACCAGCTCTTCTGTCTCCACCAAAGTTCACCCCAACTCACACCACTTTAAAAGTACAGTATTGAAGTAACTGGACTGAACTGCTGCTTAAAGAGAGGGACAGCTCCCAATATTTCAGGCACCTGATCCCTCCTTCCCAGGCCTCTCCTGCCATGTTCCTGCAGGCCTCCAAGTTCACCCTGCCTGTACAGGGATTAGTGACACTGAGAAGCCCAACCCTCACTCCACCCTGAGAACAGACATCAGGACAATTATATCAAAGAAGGTTAAAACACCCTGACAAGTCAATAACCTGCCTCATCTTGAATGGAAGGAATAACTTCCCCTTTCTGTTCCCTCTCCCTTTCAAACAGGAAAGCTTCCTTCAGAATAAACACACTCTGTTTTGGCCAGTGCTGGCTGGGGGCTAATTATAAATGAGTAATTAGCTCTGCCCATCTGCATCTTTTACAAGTTCCCATGCACCTCCCTGGCCCCAGCCCTGTGCCTGGGAAGGAACCCAGGGGCTCCGAGCTCACCTACCAGGCAGCTTTTTGGGGCTCTTTGTATCACCTTCCTTCAGGAAAAGGCTTGGGGAAAGTGGGGGAAGCAGAAATAACATCCGGAAAGCAGCAGTGCAGTCTGGAATTATTCCCTCAAGAATTCTAAACTCCTCATTCACCTTGGTGTTGGAACAGGACTGGACACTGGGCTGGGCCCTGTTTCACAAGTTTACTCAGTTTTCCAAGTCCAACAATAGCAGCAAAAGAAGTTCTCAAGGCTGGAAATGAGCACTACTCACTTGTTATCAGTATTTCCTCGGGATTTTTTGTAGTTTGCATAATCCTCTAAAATGGAGTCAACATTCTTCTTGGCAGGAAGGTAGAAGAGCTGCAAAGAAGTAAAACAAATACAAGTTGTCTAATTTTTGCAGACATTTATACCCAGAATGTTTCCATTTGACACTCGTGCTGCTCAACAGCAACCTGAAGATGAACTGCTGAATGAGAGTTAAACGGAGTCATGCCAAGAGTCAAAGGTACACGAAAGGCCCCGTGTCTGGGATGGCCCAGACTGCTGCCTTGCCAAGTCACCTGCTTCTGCCTGGTGATCAAGTCCCAGTCATCGACCAGCCATGGCTTCAGCTCTTCTGGGATTTTCACCTTTACTTCAACTCTGTTCATAAATGTTTCTTCCTGAAAGAAGCAAAGCCAGCTCGTTACTCCCTGCCAGTAACTGTGAGCACAGCCCCCCTCCCGTGGCCTGCCCAGCCCCTGGGAGAGACTGGAGAACACTCACACTTTCCACCGTTGGATCTACTCGAGCCCTTTTCTTCCTGGGAGGCTGGGGAGTCTCACTGGTGCTGCTCCCCTCTCCAATGCCTGGAGCTGTGCAGAACACAGACTCTATCAGTGAGAAATTCCAGGAGAGGTTCAGAAGAAGGATTTAAGACTCCGATTTCTGTTTGGTTGGGTTTTGTTTTAAATGTTATTTGTGTTCTGGAAGTGCCACATTTGTGACAGTTTAAACTGCTGTACTGAGGCTTACCTGAAGGTGGAGGTTTCTGCACTAAAACCAAACTGTCACTGTCTAATATTCTCTAGCAGAAGTTTTGGGCCCAGCAGCTCAGCTTTGCAGCTGTGTCACATCTCCAGCTCAGTAAGAGAATATAAGTCTGACTTATGAAGTTATTTCAACAGATCCATGGAGATACCACTTGGCTTTTAATTTGCAAGAGGTCAAAATCCTGACAGACTGAAACAAGCAGATTTTGTACAAACCAGAAACGTGGGCACCCCTCCTGGGCAGGGAGAGACCAAGGAGTCCCAGAGGGACAGCACAAGGGGACAGCAAGTTATTGGGGCAGACTGAAGGTCTTTCCAGCCAAGAATCCTTCACTAAGGGTATCCACTTACACACAAAATAAAGACATACTTACTTTTCTGCTTGTTCTTTTTTGTTTTCCTGAAAGAAGAACACAAATTATTGCAAATGTCAAGAGAGTGTTACTTAAGGAAGCCAGAGCAGAAAGCCAGAAAAACTGCCCCCTAAGTTCAGCACAAGGAGCAGACACTCAGGGAGGGGCCTGGGGAGTGCTGAGATAAAAACACAGGCAGCAGTATCAGCCATGACTTCGCCTCACAGTTATGGTATTACAAGATGTTTCATGTAACAGGTTACAATTCACCTTTTTTGGGATGTTTTGTCCTTCCCAAGTGCTCTTGGAGAACTACACTAGATTTGTAAGCATTTTATTTCTGTGTTTCAAACAGAATATGGGACAAGGAAACAGAAGTGCTGGGAATTACCAGATAAATCCCAGTCAAATGAATCAACTTCCAGTAAAATACTGAAACCCACCCAGTTTTGCCACTACAGCAGCAGAGGGAAGTTTCAGTAGCATTTTGTCTATTTACTACCCATTTTCCTAAAGTTTTAACTAGAGTACTACTAGTCATGTCTCAATTTTGTCACTGCTAACAGCAGGCCAGTTCAGCTGCTTAAAACTGGCAGTTTGTGTGGATAAAACTCACTACCAGTACAAGATTATTTGCTTGGAAATTCACCACTATCTCAAGTGACTTGTTTTGAGGCTCTGAGCTGGGTTTGTCTGGGCCAGGAGGCAGGCAGAGTTCCTAGGAAAGGCTGAAGACAGGAAGAGTAAGGGTTTTTTTAAAAAAAACATCAAGTCAAACAAGCATTAGGCTGAAACTGGGGGCAGAATAAAGCTCTCTCTCCAGGAAGAAGGACCAATGGCCAAGTTAAGTCACTGAGAGTGGACTGGTGTATTGAAGAGAAAAGGCCTTTCTTCCAAACCTAAAGTGAACAGGGAGAAACAGGGAGTTGTTTCCAGAATTAAAATCACACCACAAAAATAACGGTAAGCATTAGAACAGAATCAGAGTTTTAAACACTGGACGAGAAGGTCAACATAATATAAACAATATAAAGTCCTTATCAAGTATAAAGCTGAACAGCACCATGCAGGTGCCTCATGCTGCAGATAATCCTTTCCTGCAAGGACAAGTGGAATGCAAGTCCTGCAAGGACACGAGATTGAACCTAGGAGAGGTTAAACACATCTTGTTGTGCCTCTTCACAGCAATATGAGGACAGAAGGCCCAAACTTGCACTGCCTTCTCTTCCCACAGCCCAGCTGTGCATTCCCCTCTTCCTCCCTTCACTGCCACTTTTCACTGAACTGGACAACAACACTGAAAAGCAGCATGGAAGTCTCAAGGAAGCTTCTGTTGGAAGGAACTTTTGCTAAAAGCCTGAGCAGAGGTGGAAGGTGCTGAAGATCTCACCCCTGAAACCTGGAGGGGGAATGTGGAGGTATCACAGCAATAAAAGGTGAAGCCTGAAGAACTGATCAATCTTTCCCCAAGACAGATGAAAACCACCAAAAAAGCCCCAAAGCAGCAGACATTAAAATGACAGGAGTCATCCTCCTCCTTCCTCACCTCTTCAAAAAGAGAACAGGCTGCCAGAAGATGATGGGGATGCCAGAAGTCCAAAGGGTTCAGAAGTTACTGGATAAATATAAGACAGTCCCACACAGGGGTATTAAACCATGGCATGGACACAGCCTCCAGCTCTGAGGTCCCTTAATTACAGAGTGCTGGAAGCAGAGAGGGGTTTGGGGAGAGCATCTCTCTGGCCCTGACTCACTGATTCCCCCTGAGCACACATTACTGGTGGCCAGAGAGAGGAAGAGGGGAGGGAACCCCCAATAGCTGTCCCAGCCCTGGACAACTGGCAGGGTTTGGATGGTGTTTGGCATTTGGGGGG
Organism: Scytalopus superciliaris; assembly: GCA_013400415.1. NCBI lineage: Eukaryota > Metazoa > Chordata > Aves > Passeriformes > Rhinocryptidae > Scytalopus > Scytalopus superciliaris. Next base: position 9,645 of record VXBX01007775.1, on the reverse strand, counting down.
CCTGGGAGAGCCACCAGCTGTGCCCAAGGCAGCAGGGGATGCCCTGAGCCAGGCTGAGCCTTGGCATGTTCAGATTAAGACTTCTGTTACATGGAAAACAGCTCCCAAGTGGAGATTCTGCTTGGAGAGCACCTCTGCTGAACCTGCATTTAGACGATTTCAAACCAGATGCTCTTCTCAAATTTGTTATTCAGTGCCACATTTCTCTCCAGAACACTCTTAGTTACTCTTTATTTTTCAAGCACCCATTAACTCTGATTGTTTCCTGAGTTTTTGTGAGTTAATCACTTTAGGCTCATGAAATGTTGAATAAACTCTTAGAAGCTGGAACTCAGGAGAGCTACATGTAACAGTCAGGAGAAGGGAGTGTCTTAGTGTGCACATATAAGAATAAAACCTACTAGAACCACACTTTTTTCTGTTACAGCTTCATCAGGAGATGAACAATTACTTTAAAACCAAACCTGCATATCATGCATATTTCTGTTTCATGAAGTGCTGCCTCAAACAGTCTCAAAGCTTTAGGAACCCGTTGCTGCAGTTTGCAGAGCAGTTATTCTGAACAGACTGAAGTAAAAATACAGCAGAAAAAGGAGCAAGTTCAAAGCTCTCGTTTCCCACAGCAGCAGGACAGCAGCCTTGCTCCCAAGGCTCCAGAAAACTCGGTGTGTTACTGGTTTCCATGGAACTCCAAGCGTGGAGACCGGTGGAACCTCCTAGAACAATCCAGTTCCAAAAGTCTGGAGTCAGCTGGAAACAGTGGACATGGTGAGTGCACTGGGCTGCTCACACTGTACCCAACCAAGGGGGTACCTGCCAGAGGAGCTGCAAACTGGCCCTTTGTGCTGCTTCTAAAACAAACCCACCACCAAAACAATCCCCTGCTGCCAAACTTATGTTACCCAGCTGAGACCTTTGAGAGCCTCTCCAAGAAATGCAGGGAAGCCAAGAGGTCTGGCTTGCAGGATGCAGCCCCGTGTGGCAGCCGCCCCTCACTCACCGTGTGGAGATGGCAGGGGTCTCCAGGCAGCAGACAGTGTGGGCTCCATCCCGCCGGAAGAACCTGCGGGCGAGTTAAGGACGGGAGGTCAGACCTGGGGCTCAGCCCCCAGGTGAGCCTGGCTCAGGGAGGTGCCTCTCTGGCAGCACACTGGGGCTTCACTGAACATTCCTGCAGGGCAGCTTGTGCTCACAGTATCCCCACGATCATTTTTCTGTCTGAAGAATAACGTTTAAAGTATAAATGAGCTTGCCCTCAGATCCTCCAAGAATGCTGCAACAGATACACTCTGAGGCCCAAATACACTGCCAGTGTTACTCTTACAGAACAGTGTCATCAGTTTCTCCCCCTGCCCGCCACCAGGACTTCATGTATCTACAGTGAGCTTAAATTTACAAGGGAACAAGCCACAAGTTTGATTTTGGAAGGGTATTTGGGGATTTCCCAGGAGTCATCTTGCCTTTATCTGTGAGCAGATGTAAGAAGCTGTAGTTTGGCCAACAATAAATCACAACCCCACAACCCCAGCTCAAAGCATTTCCCCTCCCTCAGCCTTCAACTAGGGAAGAAAAATAAGGAGACTTTGCTGGAAGCAGCACAGGTGCAATTTAGAGGGAAGCACTGGACATGGTATTGGCCAAAGACAAGGAGCAAGATCAGTGCAACAACAGGGGACCTGTTCTAACCCACTGGCCCCAGGCCAGGCTGCTGCTCCAACAACAGCAGCTTTCCCTCTCGCCCTTTACCACTCAGAATCCATCACCAAAGAATTAGTTTTTCCCATCAATGACACAGAAGTTTCAGAGAATTACCTTATGCCTGCCTTGCTCTGCTGGAGACAACCATAAGGGCTCAGGACAGTGATGGCAGCAGGAAGCCAAGCCAGGCCCTTTCCAAAACTTGTTTCAGCCAGGAATGAAGTAAGACCTGATAATGTGGTTTAAGCTTTACAGTTTCACAGGGGCTTAAACCAAAGCAATTTTTGCTGTTGAGTCTCCCTTGGATACAACATCAGGCGTGGTTGAGAGGGTTAGGCCAAGTCTGACTTTAAGCCCAGGTTAACACTTGGTGTTTACTCAGCCAGAGAGAACAACTCACCCCCTGCTCTCAGCCTGAACCATCTGCATGACTCAAGCTGGAACCTACTCTGCAATTGCTACTGCCATGCTCTCTGTATGCAAACTACACATTTACAACTGAGTCATCACCACCTCTGTCAGACTTACACCTGGAATGAACTCTCCTCCCACTGACTCAAAATGGGAGATAACTCAGGTGCCACAGCCCCTTAAGCAGTCAAATTAGCAATGGCCATAATTTAGATCTTGTTTAATTAGATTTCAAGGACATTCATTATCAACTATCTACACAGAGATTTGGGTTGGGTTTTCTTCACTCCCAAATGAAGACACAGAGAGCCTGGTCCCTGTCAGAGGCAGGCCCTGAGCTGACAGAGCACACCCTGACCTGGTGTTGGAGGCCCTGAGAGCCCCCAGCAGAGCACAGGGCAGCACCCACCAGCACCAGGGATCAGCCAGACCCACTGGCTCTCCACTCCAGAGACCAGGAGCCAGTCACAGCCTGGGCCAGGCTTTGACTAATGCCAAAGTGAAACTGCTTCAGGATCCAGAGCAAAAACCCATTACCCGACCCCACCACTGCTGCCCTTCTCAGGTCAATGATTCATGTTTCATAACAAAGCTGCCCATAAATGACACATGAAATCTGAGGCTGCTGCCAAATCCACTTCTTAAGAACTGATGCCATTTCAGCAGCTTCCTCACGAAGATGGGAATTGTAAATGGAGTCAGGAATTCAAAACATGCCATTAGTAATGACCATCTTCATAATTAAGTGAAACACTGCCCCAAGCAGAAGAGTGTGGTGACAAATGAGCAAAGCAGCAGAGCTGCACTGCCTGTGTGAGAACCTCCCACAACACCTGTCCTGAAAACCACAAGGATGGAGTGAAAAATCTGACAGTCACAGCCTCAAATTAATTGTAGCTGATCAATGTCTGAGCCTGCTTCTGGTCTCTTAAGATGCAAACCCATTTTTAATACAGTGTGGGTTTAGTTTTGTCAAAACCAGCCAAACACAGACTCTTCCCATGCAGTTTTGATACTTCTACAGTGGGCACTTTATTCCAAAGTGCTTGCAGAGCCTGGGAGAAGTGGGAAATTCTGTATACAAACTGATTTCATTGAGATACATGAGAGTTCTGAGGCATCACCACTTTTTGAGTGTCAGGTCACCAATTTGAGAGGAACAGAGTGTGAAAAATGTAGAATGTGTCTACTCAGGACCTCCACTCAGTTCTGAACTCTGCAGCATCCAAAGGCAGTTTAATAAATACCTATATTATTTATTAATAAATAATAAAGGCCTTTTTGCCATTGTGAAACGCAGCTTTGGCATGGGCTGCGACACAAGGAACAGAGTTTAGCCTGCAGACCCATTCTAAGGAAAATCCTAAAGACCAAGAGTAAAACAGACAAGCAAAGGTGTTTTGGGTGGGCCTTTGGGGGCTGTTCTTTGCTTTGTTTTGAATAAAAACCTTCTTACACTTCAACATTCTTCTGCTGCAGACCAGACGTCTTCTTGCCCGGAGCAGCTCCTCTCATCTTCCCCTCTGCATATTGTTCCCTTCAAAAAGAGGAAAGTCATAAATGAGGATTTTAATGGAAAAGAAGCTTTGTTTTTTGAAAAACTCACTGACTTCCCTTGATGTGTAGTTGTTGGACTGAAGCTCTTACAAATATTTTCTGAGAATGACTTTAACCAAACTACTCACTGATTGGCCTTTTGAAGCTCTTTTTGTTTCTGCAGGTTGGTATCCACGTATTTGAGCACTCTGCTTTCTGGAACCCATTCATCCCAGCTGCAAAAATGCCAAAATATCAGATGATCACTCAAAAACATCCAAGAATAATTGCATTCTACACACAACAGTCAATTCAAAGCTTCACAGAATTTGGGACTGAACTGCTTTTGCGTCAAGTCATGGGCTGGCACAGCTCAAGGTGCAAGTCCCCAAACACATTCCCCACTGACTGGAGCTGGAATGATTTTTCTAGGGAAAACGCTCAGTCATTTCCAAAGAACTTGAAGGATGGGCAATTTAGGAGGGAGAGGACTGTCTTTAATCCAAAAGAGGCATCACAGGAAAAAAAAAATAATATTCCATGCTTACTAAATTATGGGACACCTGCAGTCATGACATACTATGAAGCAAGTTTCCTTTATCCCAACATTTTATAGGTTAACAAATTCAGCAATAAGATCTTACTGTAAGGAGAAGAGCTCTGATTTCTGTCTGTGAAGGAAACCAAGATGGAATGAATATTTGAAGAATCTGAACGATTTAAGAGAAGAGGTGTTGGGGAAATTGCAGCAGTTCCACTCTGCCAAAGAGTGGATCACCTGAGCAATCTGACAGTTTATTTCAAATAAAACACATTAAAAGTGGCCAAGACATCCTAAAGTTAAAGCTCTCTGTAGAGTTCCGTGTCATTTTCCAGCAGCTGCCAGACTTGGAGCATCGGGTGGCCGAACCAACATTGCTACAGAGGCACCAGGACTTGAGGGTGTGAAGGCAAGGCAAGCTCAGCACCCAAAAATTCCAGAGGAACCTCTCCAGCTGTACCCAGAGTACCATTTTAGGGTAGTGCTTTGGTCAGCTGTTTAATTCTCTCAGCCCTGCCTGTACAGCTGCAGGAGACCTTCATGAAGTGCTGTGTGACCAGCTGACACATCACACCGGGGGGGAAGAAACCTTTTTGGTGTCCTGACTGTTGATACTGGCAAAAAAACAAGGAAGCCAAGCAATTAGCAGTTACAGAAGCCCAAATGAAGGAGTCACATTGCCCCAGCTCCTCTTGCAGCAATGCCACTTTGAATGCTGCTAATTGGAAGCTGGAAGGCAAAGAAACTCAGCACAAGCAAGAAAAGCAGGATCAGGACACCAGTTCTGGCCCCTTCCTCGGGATAAACACGGGCAGGAAGGTCCAAATGTTTGCTGCCTCATTAACAGGCAGCAGCCACACGAGCTAATTATGCTCCTGTAGCTGTTTACACTAAGCCAGCCCCAGTCCTCTGGCAGGAGGGTGAGCAGCTGCAATTAAAGTCACACAGAAAACATGAAGTTCAGCTTTGAGTCACATCAGTGAGATCAGGATAGTTGTGACTGAGAGTCTGCAGCACTGAGTCCAACCCAAACAGGAAACTGCTCTCTGAGACTTCCCAGGCTGAAGAGCTGAAGCTTTAAATCACTAAGAAAAAACTCCACTTTTCCTAAATTCCAACTGAGGGGCACAAACACGATTCAAAAAAAGGGGAAAGCGCATCCATACAACAATCTCCTGGAAGTTTTCACCTTTAATGGGCTCAGCATTTATTTCACTGAGTCACCCTGAATCTTCAGCAATCCCTCCCCTGGAATCCTGCTATTTCTGCAGGAGGCAAATGGATCTCCAAGTTTACTTTACCATGAGAGGCTGGAACTGAAGCACAGGCTGTACCTGCTGCTCTGCAGGGCTAACCCAGCCAGCCTTCCCCCTGCTGAACACACCCCTCAGCAGACTGTGCTGCTCCCAGATTTGCTGCCAAGTGTGATATAAAAGTCAAGTCCAGGATATTTGAGTGGAGTTTTGCTCCACTTCAGTAGGAGTTGCCTCTTCTACCAACATAACAAGGAAGTTTTCACAGCAGACATTTCTGTCGGGGAGGAATTACAGTAACTGTTTTCCACCCTGAACAAACAGACTGCTACAGAGCATTCCCATCACTCTGCTGACACCCCGAGCTCTGCTGGAGATGGTGAGTCTGGGGCAGCGTTTCCTTGTGCTACTGTAAATCATCAGCTCAGGTATAAAATCATTTGGGTCAGTCCCAGAGAATCTCCCAACAACAGGCACATGGCAGTGCTGGCCTACCCAGCTCACACACAGACAGAGCATTTTCCTCTAATGGAAAACGGAATTCTGCTTTCATCTTGTGCAATACTTACTTTTTATTCCAACCACTGTAATGGATAAAGTATTTCACTTGCTTGTCCTTTATGGCAACCTTTACACACTGGAACAGAGAGGAAAGGTCAGTCAGTCCCAAAGAGAACAAGGAGACTGGAATGAGTTTTGCTTTTTTAGCTTTCAGTTGAAGCATGAAGAGATTTCCATGCCAGCACCTGGAATAGTGGCAGCTATTCCCCAGCAGACACTGCTCTCTGACCCCCATACTGCCCAGTGATGGGCTGGGAAGGGCAAAGCTAAGCTATCCAGAGGGATACCTTCCTTCAGGAGCTGGATCAGAACCCCTGAGGATGCCCCAGGAGTAACCAGGCAGCCACTGTCCTGCTCCAGGTGAGCCACTGGGAGCTCATTCCCATCCAGCCCCACCTCAGACAGGGCAGCTGCTGGAACACAGGAGTATCCCAGAAAGTTCCATTTTGTGCCCACCACACATCCCTGAACTTCTTGACTATACAAACTAAATCCACCAACTTCAGCACCTCATCCAGAAAGTCCAGGTCCTGTTCTGGAGATGCTGAGATACAGGTGCCACTTCAACAGTGACAGAACGAGGGTGCTGTAAAGCATGAAGGATGACCTTCTGTGGCTCCAGCTTTCAGCCCCTCCTTAAGGAGTTTTGTCCTCACTGAAGTAAAAACTACTCACAGAAGTTATAATTCCTGTTTTCTTGCCATGCTGAATCACCTCTAAGTGTTACACAGTGCTCTGCTAGACAACATTTTCTTGAGACCACAGTGTGGTGTATGTACCCTTTTTAATTAAAAAAACTGCCAAGAGAGAGGAACATCATATTCCAGTAACCATCTTCAAAATGCCACATACAGAACTTAAGCTCAGGCTCACTAGACTTGCACCCAGGAGTAAGGTTATCCTACTCCTGTTGGAGCCACTACTGCACCAGTGGCTTAGTTTGACAGCCTGAAGTTAAACCCAGCCAAGCACAGACTGAGCCTGTCTCTACTTGTTTTGAAGAATAAAAGGGCTGAGCATGAAGCAAAAGATGACTCAAGTGTATTTCTGTAGCAAAACATTTTTCTTGCTGGAGGTCAGAAGTGTTTTAAGTGACTCCCATTTAACTCTGCACTGCAGAGATGCACAACCAGCTCCTGTTTGCCACAACTCCTCACACTCCTCTAACACAAACAGATGCTTCCCTGACAGTCCTGCTGTGGGACACCCAGGATGTGGTCAGGAACAAAACAACTGATGAATTGAGAGTCCCTGAAGAAAAAATAGATCAAAGGAACAGGAAGAAAGCAAAGGTTATTGCTAATTACTACTTACAAGGCACCTTTTAAAACTAAACCCTTTTGACTAAATAAATATAACATCTTACAATTAAAATTCAAGTTCATTCTGCCAGGACAGGAACCCAGAAGGATCCACTCTCATATAAACAGCCATTCAAGAGCTCCTTGCCAGCTGGGAAATGCCTTCCAGCACCAAGCTGGCAGAGCCAGAGCCTGGCTAAAGAGCAGGGACACAGCACAGGGCAGCACAAGTGCTGTAGCAGCTCTGGGCTGTTTAACTGACACAGGTCTATCTGCACAAACCCAGAAGTCTCAGTTCCTCTCCTCTCTGGAGGCACTGGCAGGACACAACCCTGAGCTCACATCCCCAGCAACCCCATCCCCAGGGGGGAACAGAGGGCAGGCACCAAAGTGAAGGTGGTTTGGCCCAGCCCATCCCCTGCTGGTGCTCTGGGATTTGTTTCAACACCAGAAGGATTATTTCTCATGAAGAGAAATGTCAGGGATTTCTTGCTGCCCCCCTGCCCACCCCTCTGAAGCTGCCCTGTCACTTAACATTTACTGACACTAAATCCTAGTGGATTTAAATCCCTGTTTGAGGAGCCTCAGGAATTTCTGCAACTCCTCTAACCCACACAGCTACAAGAGCCCTTTTTTCTATTTCAGAAGGCAAATCCAGAGCTGTACCTTCCACAAACCTGAGGCAGCAGCATTACCCTCCAAATCACAGCTCTGCAATGCACATTTGTGTGGTTAAAAAGCCAGAACTGGGAATGCCATTTCTTTCATGACTGTAATGCAGCCTTGTCTTCTGCAGTGGTGATGTTGGAGACCACGGACTGTGCTCAGCCACCTCCACCCCTGAGAGAGCCCAAACTGCAGCTGAGTCAGCAGCATCTCCAAGTCCTGCAGGCACAGATGCTTCCCAGTGTTCAGGGAATGTCTGCCAGACATTCCAACATGTGAAACCACCCAGCCTCTGGTAGTTTACCAGAGTAACTGTGCAGTACCACAAGGTTTACATTCATTTTCATTTCAGCCCTTGATCCCACCCAGCGAGGCACAGCAGGTGAGCTAAACCAATTCCTCCCTTTCCCAGGGAACAGGGAGAATCACCTGCAGGAATGAGCAGCCACACGTACCTTTGCTTCATAAAGGAGAGGTCCATGGAAACAAAGCACTCGCTCACCTGGAAGAAAGATCCAGACAAACATCTTAGAACACCAAAGTGCTATTTCCATAACATGTGTGTGCTGTGACACTGCATTTTGATCCTGAGCAGGAAATTAACTCTCCTCAGAGATCCCACCCCTGCACCTTAAGTTTCTGACCCAAGAAACCCACTGTCATCTGTGCCCCTTTTCCTGCAGGAACAACTGGTATTCCCAATTCAGTTCAGTCAGGGACCTCCCCACCCCCCATTTCCCTATCCACGTGTGGGATGGAACAGTGCTGGGCCTGTGGATCACCAAGAAACCTGCTCACTTTGTGGGTTTTAGGTAGGACAAGACTGTTCTTCAGGCTGGTTTTTCTCCTCAATGGCAAGGCCTTACTGTGTGGTTACACTGTGGGAATTTCAATGTACTTAGCACAGGATATCTGGGCCCAGATGTTTCCTGCTGGAAGCTGCAGTGCCTCACATTTTTAGGGAGATGAGCTGCAGAACTGCAAAATGCTTCTGTGCATCAAGAAAGCAAAAGGCTCAGAATGGCTCTCACAGCAGTGCCCATTTTGATACCTGACACAGCCAGTACTTTCATTTAAAGAAAGCAAATGTCTGTATAATTAAGGCCAACAATCAGAGGTGACATTATGACCCTCACGTGTCACAGTGCTCACTAGTGCTGTTGGAAACACGTCTCTATGTCAGCTGTTGTGCAATATTTTCCAGGTGAGACGTCCACAGTTACTGGGAAATATTTGTTTTTCAAAAAACACTCAAGTGTTTTGCATCCTTTGTTTCCACGGTACCCTGGCAGGCTCTCACTCCCTCAGTGCAGCCTCTCCTGTGAATCCACGCACTGCAGCGGCACAGACACACCTTTTCCTTACCCCAAAGGCCACCCCACCCCATCCCAGGCTGCTCCAAGCCCTGCCCACCCTCCCCTCGGACACTTCCAGGGGTGGGGCACCCACCTCACTAGGCCATAATGCTTATTTCTCTTTATTACTATCGACAGCAATCATTACCTGACGGTCACAACATATGCACAAAGGGCCTCATAGCAATCCCAATTCTCCCTTAGCCACCGAAATGTGGTGATCTGTGGGCAACACGGACCCTCAAACACAGCTGGGACCCCCCAAACACAGCTGGGACCAACCAACACAGCTGGGGGACTCCCAAAGATGGAACCTCCAACAT
>VXBX01007774.1:12301-27823 GCA_013400415.1 Scytalopus superciliaris | reverse complement strand
GCAGAAAAAACCGTGCCTCGCCATTGCTGCCTATCGAGACTTTCCACTGTGCCTTTTGCGATCAGACTTGCCTATCTCACATTGGCCTTTTCAGCCACCAGCACGCTTGCAGCAAGCGTGGGTAGAGGTCTTCCCAAATCTTCATTCGCGCAGCCTAGCCATGACTTCTTGTATAAAAGCAAATGTTTGAAATCAAATGGCTGATGCAATGACTCTGCAATGAGAATGCAAACATTTAACTCAGAAGACAAGAAGTTAAGCAAAATCAGTCTTATCCTTAGAGATTGAATCCATTATTTGCAATCTTCTAATCATGTATTCCATGAATGGGACAAATTTGATGTATACTTCCATTTTAACTGGGGTAACTAAAGTGATAGCTTGATTTGTATGTTTAAGTGAGTGACCATGATCTCATAAACAATTGTGCTGTCTTTAGACATAAGATTTTCACAGAATCATAGAATGTGCTGAGTTGGAGGTGATCCACTAGGATCACCAAGGCCAACTCCTGACCCTTCACAGGACATGTCAAGAATCCCACCATGTGCTTGAGAGCATTGTCCAAATGCTTCTGGAACTGTCAGGCTTGGTGCTGTGACCACTTCCCTGGAGAGCCTGTTGTGGTTTTTTTTCACCCTCTGGGTGAAAAACCTTTTCCTGATATCTAACCTACATACATACATAAGTTACTATCTTTTTCAATAGCTCTTATTTTCATCAGTAAATATCAAAGTACTTCACAAGTAGATGAAATAAAATGATCATTGGGGAAATTATTTTTTTTTAAAAAGGAGTGAAAATAGATGCAAGAAATTGGGAATTTAGGAAGCAGATTTTTTTTTTTGTTATTTTCTCTGGTGTATATTCCTGTAGGTGTTTCCTTTTATTACTAGTAGGGGGAGCCCCTGGCAACATTATGTTAACAGTAGAATCCATATTATTGCATTCATATATAGAGAGATGTACATATATAGATATAAAGAGATATAAATATATACATTAAGTTAAAGAGTAGCAAAAACCGCATAAAACTTTATATGTTTAAAAGAACAAGGAAGACTTTCTGTGACACTTTTCTAGTGTGGACTTTGAGCTACTAGTGATCTGTAACTCAGGGAAATCCTGAGATGGAAGCTGTAACTCTGGTTTCTGGTTTTATTTTGTGAATTTGCATTGAACAGATAGAAACTCACTCTTCAAGTAAGAAATAAATAAAACTGCTAGATGTTGAGATAAAAATTTCTGCTGAGATTATGTGCCAGACATTTTTATATTAATTTCATAAGCTAGGTTTTTTTTGTGACACTACTTTCTTTCAGTGGAAATAAGATTGCATGTTTAGGTCCTGAATAGGAGATAGTATATGAGGGATTCAGGGCCTAAAATAAGCAAGCAGCACATTAGGTGTAGAGGGGTTAACATGAATGTAAGATTGTAATGTGGTTAGAGATCTTTACATATGCTTTGTACAAGAAACTGAAACATAGAGATGTACATATGGTTGTCCATCATGGTACCTGAAGAGGTTAAAGTGAAGCTAGGGTAGCCAAAGGCTAGTGGTTTTGGAAGAGCCAAAAGGATGAGGAATGTATTTATGAAACTTTTGAATCACAGAGAGGAGGAATTTGGAAGGACCTTGGGAATTATCTAGTTCAACCTTCTGTACATAGCAAGGTCAATTAGAAAAGCTTGCATAAGACCTTGAAATGACTGTGAAGTACATCATTGTACTTGCACTTGCAACTCTGTGTGTTAAATTTCCTTTGTTACTGTTTTAGTCACTCTCTGTCAGAATATTTCTGTGACCTGCCTGTGCTTTGTAATCATGAATAACTAACTTGTGTTGCTTAGTGATACTACCATGATCTTACTTTTATTGTGCTTTATATCATCATTATATCTGGTATAACATTTACTTTCTGGAAATGTGAATATGACAAAAGGCAGGGGGTTGTGTCTCAACAATTGTTTTAAAATTAATACTATGAGTGACTTGGTTGAAAAGATGCTGCATTTACTTTCCAGTAAATGAATAATTAACAAATCAGTGGGGCAATAGCCTTTTTTTTTTTTTTCCCTCCGTAGCTGTAACTACACCTATGTACATTTAAATGTAAATTTGCCCTCATATTGTTAAGGAAAAAACTGGGATTTATGTATTATTTAGAAATACCCTCATGATGCATTCAAATAGTACACTGGTAAGCAGCAAGAAAAATCTTGGAAAGGCAGCTAAGTGACTAGACAGAAAGATTATGAGTTCAAAAAAATATCTGGAATGTTAAAAGGAAGCTTGACCTTGACAAAAATGAACAAAAAGTATGAATTGCACTAGTCATGTATCAAGGACATGTACAGTGCCAACCATAATTCTAGAAAGGTATCCCATGTTGGCTAATGAGAGATATTATAGGCACAACTAGGATTGCATGGGTTAGGACAAAGGATCCCAGACTTAAGTGAATGCACTACTGGAGAAAGCAAAACTTCAAGGTCCTGTAAAACTGAGAGTTGCTCTTACTTCTGAATACCTGATATCCCTACTTGCAACTGCCAGACATAGACAGCTGCTGCTGATGCTGTACTTGACCAAAAAAAATTTGCAGATGACAAGCTCAGTAAATAATTGTTATCTGACTTTAACAAAACCTGCAAGATAAAAATGGTAAAACTTTGTCTTATTTCAAATAAATAAAATACTAGCATTTCTTTTTCCAGTTCTGCAGTAATTTAATTTCTGAAGGACATCTGTACATAAACACTAGATACTTACATTCACATTATTCTTGCGTTTTTGTTCTGTACATAAAGATATCTGTCAGCACAAAGGAGGATATTATATAAAAAATGTTTTAAAAATTTAGAAATTAATTCCGTATATCGTATTTAATTTTCCATTATATGTGGCCTGTTCATGCCCATAATATTGTCCTCGTTTCCTAACTGGTCTTAAAAGAACAGGCTCTGAAAGTCTTGTGTGGCTGCAAGTGGGGTTTTTTTGTTATTTTCAAGCAAACATTGGTCTAGTAAAATGTGTTACTGTTCCTTCAAATTCTTCATTGTTATAGCCTTAAGCCATTAGTTAAAACCAAAGAAGGACATGAAAAAAACATTAAAATTAGGCTATTTTATTTCATCTGGAAAATCACATGCTTCTCATCTTTTAAACTCAGCATGGAGTTGTAGACTAAATTTAACCTTTCTGTTTCGTAACAGGTTCCTTCATGCACTATCATATGCATTAAACTTCCTTTTTCAACAGTGGAAAGGCTTATTAATTTTTAAATAAGCTTTCTCCCTCTGAAAATTCTCATGCCTTCTTCCAGTTCTGCAGATTTATCAGCACTGCTGATTGTGACAGTGCTGGTGATGCCATTCCCATCACAACTCCTGGCTCTAACGATGACAAAAGCAGCAACTTTTTTGCTTTGTCACTGTAGCAGCAGCAGCAGCAGCAGCTTTTTTTCTCCATCTGTAAGGAAGGTTTATTATATATTTAAAGGATATATTCACTGCCCAGTGAAAAGCTTTCATAAATTTGGCTTCAACAGTTCTATTCCAGCTCCTATCATCTACACCAGAGACTTTATTTAGGTATGCTGAACACCTTTATAATTTCAATACCTGGTATATTGATGATATTTGTAGGATCTCTATCACACAGAAGTTTCCAGGAATTGCTAAATCATATCCTATAGAAAGAAAACACATAAATACTGCCACAGCACATTTTTAAAGGTGTAAACTAGCTTAAAATAAAAATCTTTTCATATAGACAGAATTTTAAATAGTGGTACATATCTATTCCAGGAAAAGGCTAAGAATATAGTAATTATCTGATAGGCATTGTAGTTATTTAAATGTGTAATATATGACTTCACATTCAAAGTATCTTGACAATTTTGTCTCCTGATCAGAAGATTGCATACAGTGGGAGTTCTAGAAATAGCAACTTCTACAAATAGAGGCTTCTGCAAATAGCCACAATTAGTGGCTTTTACATTCATTTGCAAAATTTTATTTATAAACTTATTTAGGCAAATATGCAGAAACTACTGAAATTACACAAAATTTCCATTTGAAGATTCAGGGTCCGTTGGGCTGGTTATCTTTTTAAGCTTTCAATTTGTATAACAGCCTGTGTTCTAGAAGTCAAAGAGGAAATAATGTGGAGTCATTCCATTTTAAAGACAGCATGGAGATAAATACCAGGACACCAAAACACTATTTAGACATTAAATAGCAGACTCAGGCCTCTGGTTTAACAGCATATTTATCACTTCTGGAATTAAATCCCAGAGGCAGGTGTCTCTAACAAGTAAAACCTGGTTGAAAGGACTTTCACTGACCTCTGGTCTGATAAAGGCGGGGAGGAAACAATGGTACAGTCATAAGACCATGGTGATGGTAAAGGACTGTAGCTGGCATATGAAACTGTATTGTCCTTCAGGGGGGAGCGTGCTGATTTTGGCTGGGATAGAGTTAATTTTCATGACAGTGATTAGTATGGGGCTGTGTTTTGGATTTGTGCTGAACATAGGATTGATAATCTAGAGATGGTTTTGTTATTGTTTAGCAGGACTTACACACAGCCAAGGCCTTTTCTACTTTTCATACTGCCATGCTGGCAAGGAAGTTGGGGCTGCATGGGAGGCTGGGAGGAGACACAGTGAGGACAGATGACCCAAACTGACCAAAGGGATATTCCATACCATATGTCATCCTGATCAGTATATAAAGTGAGAGGAAGAAAGAGTAAGGGGGACATTTGGAGTGATGGTGTTTGTCCTCCCAAGTAACCGTTATATGTCACTGGGCCCTGCTCTCCTGGAGATGACTGAACACCTGCCTGCCCATGGGAAGCAGTGAATTCCTTGTTTTACTTTGTTTGTCTTCACAGCTTTTCCTTTCTTTAATAAATTGCCTTTTTCTCAACTCACAGGTTTTATGGCTTTGACTGTTCCAATTCTTTTTTCTGATTCTGGTGGTGGGATATTGAGTGAACAGGTCTGTGAAACTTGGTTGATGGGTGGGGTTAAACAATGACAGGGATATGGACAAAAAAATAGAGAACTACACAGGACGCCAAGGTTAAGATAGTGATTTGGGGAAGTGAACCCTTTCTTTTTCATTTTTCCATTACTCTGGATCACTAGTAAAAGCCACACTACAATTTTGTCCCTGAGGAATTTAGGAAAGGACTGAAACTGATGTGAAAATATGATTTCCTAGGAAGACACTGGGTGATTTTCTGAGGAACTACAGGATATGATGGTGCCTTCTTAGTATACATCTTGTTTTTATACCTCAAAGAGCACATACAGTTCTATTGTGGGAGAAAAAATGCACTCAGAAAGACTGAATGTATATATTCCTACAGCTTTGATATAAAGTAATGGGAAGTAAAGAGAAGAACGTTTAAGTTCATATTTTCCATACATGTTTATTAACTCTAAGGTTGTTGCCTGAAGAGGGGAGATAGGCCTTATCAATCTCTTCCTCTGTCTTTGTTTAAGGTGAGTCACTACACAATGATCAGCTCAAATCCTCAGGGTAAAGACTGTAACCCTAAGAAGCATCTTAATATGAGCCAATTGGCTCAGGAACTAGTTTTGTTGAGAGATTCTTTATTTCCAGATTCTACACCTGTCTTGTAGCCTTCTGTTTTTTGACTAAGATGTGTTTTCTGTGCACTGGCAGCACTCAGCTCAGGCTTATCCTTGGGTAGCCAGGAATTCACATCTTGAAAAGGAATTCACATCTTGAAAGTATCATTGAGCCCAGGTAAACAATCCCTGCAGAAATACTTCTGGCATGTACTACATGAAAATGCAAAACAGCACCCACAGTATGTTTTAAAAGTAGATCCTGAAATAGAAGAGGTAGCTGCCCGGACTTCAGCCAAATTCTAGACTGGAGTGGAAGTTCTGCAACACGTTTGGTTTTGGTGTTACTTTATTAGCTGCTTGTTCAGCATACTGTTTTTGACCCTACTCTGAGACACATAAATCTTCCCGAGTTCTGTCCAGGGAATCCAAGACCCTGATTCAAAGCCAGATACAGTGGCAGCTATGCACAAAATTATTTTGCCTTTTGGGAGTCATGCATTTAAAAGCAGCATGGCTGTGCCTGCTACTGGATATACCTTTTGGCTGGATAGAACTGTGGGAGGCAGGAAATGAGTATTAAGGAACTTAATTCTGACAGTTCTTTCAAGCTAGATTTTTTTCACAATGTTTTTCCAGGCCATAGACCTTGAATAAAAGTCAAAAGAGAACCACTATTGGTCAATTTCTATTCTCTTTTTAGGGTTGTGTTTTGTTTTGGGGGTGTTAGCAGTTCTGTCCAATCCTGTATTATGGGGTAGTTGGTGCTGGCATCTGTTGCAAAGTGTAAATGGTTGTTAAGTTTGGGGCTTTCCTGTGTGTTGTTAATGTTGTTTATGGGCTTTTTGGGTGGAGTGTTCTTAATTTTTGTTTATTCTGTCTCTTTAGTGGCTGATGCTTTTCCAGAGGCTGGAGGAGTTGCAGAGTTGGACCAGATGACCTTTACAGGTCCCTTTCAACACAAACGATTCTATGATTTTAAGGCAAAGTGCTGTTTATAAATAAAAATGAAGCAAATTTCTAACATCAACAATCAAAGAAATGCTACAAGTCTGGATGTTACCATTTGAATGGTGGCCTCTCAGATTAAGGAGGCAAGTCTCCTAATCAGCACTACAAAAGTCCTTTACAGGTAGTGGTGATCTCAACATTTCTTAGTGCTTCTTTGTCAACACATAGTAAAAAGAATGTCAATAATTGCTGCAGTTACTGCTATACAGAGACTTCAACAGTCTAAAATCCGATGGATTAATTTTACCTTTTTCCATAGAAAACTGTCTGCAAAAGAAATGATGATGAACTAAAACCAGAACTTTTGCTTATACAGTGGAAATGTAGGACAAGACAACAAATGAACTGGAAATCTGAAAAGCCACATATCTAAGTCACTAATGTATTTTGTAGTGGATATTAGAGATATCATCTTGTGCCAAAATCTGTGGCTGTGAAAAAATGTTCCATTGTCACATCCTTCAGAATGTAGTACGTCCTGTAAAAAAGGGACCTGTACATTACTTCAAAATTAAAGAGAGAGATTGAAAATATTAAACTGATAAACGGACATTCTGCTAACTTGAAAAAATACAAATAGGAGGAGCTGCTTCACAAAAAGAGAAGGACAATAAACATTACTGGAGCTGCTATTTGACCAAAGGATAAAAAGAGAGATAGAGGTAGATGCTGTCATTAAATGTGGAATGTGGATTCAGTTCCTAGCAGGCTGACATACTTTCATTTTCAGAAATACGTTAAAGTCATCCAAAAGAACCAGAGTAATGTAATTGGCTTGCAAATATGATTGATATAGCTCTTTGAACTCAAGAACTTGTGAGAAGAAAGGGAAGAGAAAGCTGTTGCCAAAATATGAATCTCAGTTGATTGGTAGTTCCAATAATGACAAAGAATTAAAATATTAATATAAAGTCCTTGACAATTAAAAAGAAAAATATGACATTCCAGTAATCAATGCAAAACACAAAATGTCTTAGAAAAGCAAAGCATGCCAGTAGGTGTCCAGCTTATATAGAATATTATCTAGAGTATTTGAATTTGTCATCAGAGTGCAAAATTATTTAAGATCTGTTGGAAATGTGTCTTTTCTAAAATAAAAATATCCATATATGGGCTTTTGCTTAATGCTGCAGCTTAATAATTAATACTATAAAACAGCTTTATGGTACTGGGCAAAAGCAGGGGTTTTTGATTGTTTGCCAGCAATGCCATAACCTTGGTAATTCATTTGAATTACATCTAGGTAACTTTGCTTGAAAAAAATATGCTTGTGCATTTGTAATTGTCTCTCTCCACATCCATTCAGACACAGTGGTGGCCTGAGTTTGTACTTATAAAACATGCAGCTCTTTCTTAAAGACAGCCCAGAAACAGATCCTTATAGAAAATTAAGGAAAAACCCCACTCCTTTTAATTTGCCCTGTCAATCAAATTCTTTATAAACATGAAGAAAATTATAAAGAAATGAATATATTTCTCAATTCCTTTAGAATTTTATACTCCTAATAGAATTTCATATGTATGCTAAAGACCAATTGAGGAAGTTAGCTCTGGTCTTACTAATGGACATGATACCTACTTCTAAAGAGTTTTGCTACAACAATGCTCAAAAAGCTATCAGTGTCAGTATGTTCACTTTTCATCATGTGACCTGAAAAGGACATGTTTTTTTTTCCCCAGTAAATCGAAAGCCTGTTTTTCATCTAGCTCTGAGCTTCATAAGCATTAGTTATTAGATTAATAACTGTTGTCCTAAAAGATAACACGTGCTGTTCTGATTATCAAACAATGACAAGAGAAAATACAAAACAAACAAACAAAAATATTAAAAAAACCTACCAAAAAGTCCAACAAAGTAATTTCTGCATTAGTGTAGATATCACCAAATGTCTCAAATGACCAGAGCAGTCATGAATTGATATGGCTGCCAAGTAGAGAAAGAGTGAACTTACTAAGATAAGGTGGCCTTACTTTTATTTCTTGGATTTTCCAGAGACTTCTGAATATTGGATGGTCATTTTCTATAGTGACAATGACTATAGTAATTTCCTGCCTATAGTGAAGTCAGTTTCATATTAGACTCTGCAGAGTTCTGTTTTATGTTCCCTTTGTTAATCAGTTAATGAAGTTACAAGAATAGCAGGGGAAGAAGCAAAAATTATAATTTCTTCAATACAAGGAAGACAGAGTAGAAAGAACTTTTGAGAAAAAAGAGACACTGTCTGAACGCAGTTTATGGCTTAGGCAATAATACTAGTATCTGGGTTTTTTTAACTATTGCTTTAAGCCCTGCTCAGTTATTTTTCATGAAGCTGACATGAGTGATGGTTTATCTTCAGGTAAAGCAAAATGTTAGTTTAAGGTGAGAAGAATGAGAAATTTAAATAATATCATTCAGTGTCACAAATGTTAAGAATCACTAGTCCAACCATGAAGTTGCTTCCAGAAGTCTCACTCCTAAATAATTGCAATGGACCCATAGACCTATACAGTGCCTATTAATGTCATAGACAAATAGCCAAAATTAAAGAATAGTGGCTGAGTCTAGAATCAGGCCTTCCACTTGGAAATGGATCGCAAACAAGTTGAAAGAAATAAAAGAAAGAACAAAACAAAGAAAAAAGCAAAAAACCCTATGGCTAGGTACAGAAAAAAATATAAGCAAAAAATAATTCCACAAAAAGCAAAGTATCCAAAAACAAATTAAAAAATCTCCCAAGAAACCCCACCAACATCAAAACCCCCAAGCAAAAACAAAACAAAAAAACCCCACAAGACACTATTTTTTTTTTCTGATATAACTTTAAACACTGTCCTGATGCTTCATATTAAATGCATTGACTAAGCATTTGATTTTACATGCAAGAAACTCCTCTCTAGTTTAGATCTAGCTGTGGAACATTTTGAAATTGTTGGAGCTCTTACATTTATGTTTGATTAAATATGTTCCTGTTATTAAAAACCAATAGCATTCAACAGACTTTAAAATGTTAAACATAAATAGTGTATGATTGCACAATAAAAAGCAAAATTAGTTTTTCAAGCAAAGATGAATAATTCTTGATCATTATTATGTACTGTCACTTATAATTGTAGATCTATTTACTGTAATTAGTACCCTAGATATCTACCTTGTTAAACCAGGGTGAAGTTTATCTGATTTAGCTCCAACATCAGTACATCATTACTTGAGACAATGTGTTGCCATTCTGCTTTGCTGTTGCTTGTATAAAAAAGAAAACATGGACTTTAGAAAATATCTGCTGATACAAGTCACAATTAATAGTGAAATATGCAACAGATGGCGAAACTTATAATGATTCTATCAGACTAACAGTATACTGTCTTCATTTTGGAATTTGCTTTTCCCAAAAGACGCTATTGGTCCAAAGCCATATTGACAGCTGGTGTGTTCCTCATGTAGTTAGTTTGATATACCTAATCTATTAAATTCTGTGCATTTTCCAAAATAACAGATGACAAGTGCAATTGACCACCTGGGAAAATGCATCTTCAGTAGAAAGCTTAAAATTATCTTTTTGTGTGTGTGATTGTAGAGCTATGTAATACTCTTCTGTTTTGTGTGACATTATAAACTATTCATATTCTATCTGGCTTCCAAAAGTATGGTATTTTTTTTGTACACACCTAATGATCAAAAAGAATCTCAGGACAACTAACAGATGCTGTAACTATCATGCTTTTATAAAACTATGGCATGCTTATGAGCTTCTCTCTTCAAATGTGATACTTAGGAATCATACTGCAGAGACTGAAGTATCAGTCTCAAGCAGTGTGGCTGTAAAGTGAGTACAGAATGTATCCTGCAGAAAGGTGTATAATAGATAGGTATTTCTGTCAGGTAAAGCATAGTAAAATATTTGCTGGAGACCATTGTGTTGGTTTGTTGGCTTTTTTCTACATGAAAGCACCATTGCATGTTATTGATGATCCCATTATTAAAATAAGGTATCAAAATTGCTAATAGTTTTTAAAACATGTGAAGTAAAGTTTGTATATGCTGTACATAATTTAGACTTGTTCATATTCAAAATTATTTGACTTTTGAAAAGAAGATATTTTCAAGAGTTAATCATCAGTTTTAAAATACCAATGCTATGGATGATGCATTTGTAAGTATTAATATTAATCTGTTTTTATTCATATCTAAAACAAACCTATGTAACCATTCATTCATAAAACTAATCCCACCAAGGAACAAATCTCTACTATTCAACTTCCTCAGCTTTTCTCATTATATAGCCAGGATAGGGTCATTTTTGAAAAGGATTTAAGAAAATACACAAGTCATTGGACTGTTATAATACATTTGAAAATAAAATTGCACCACCAAAGCAAAACCTAGTGAGCTGTTGACTCTAGTATTGCATGGTAGACCCAAGACTGGGGTACACACTTTTTCTGAGGGCCAGTCCCAAGGTAAGATGTTGACCCTACTCATTTTTCAGGGAGTGACCTGAAGATTAAACAGAGCAGTGTGATCGGGAAACCGGTAGTGAGACATACTGCCAGGGGCAGGGGTGTGAGTTGCAACTGGACATGGGTGGGGAAAGATCTTGAATTATGGGAGTCAAGTAGTTAGGGGATTTTAAAGCTTAAAACTAAAAATTGCTAAGAGGTCCTGGAGGAATTATTATTAAAATTAATGTTAGCAAAATCACAGAATTCCAGAATAGGTAAAGTTGGAAGGGACCACAGTGGGTCATCTGGTCAAACCTCCCTGCTCAAGTCAGTTACTATGTAACTATTGCCAAATATAGCAATGAAATACAAAGAGTCTGAAAATTAATCTCTTCTGCTATCCAAAGTCTACCCATGAAAGTAGTACTATTTTTCTAGGAGAATCATTTACTCAAGTAAATACCAATAGGAGTAAGAACTTTATAATGTGGTCCTGAGTTACTCTGCATATTCGTTTTTTTTAAAAAAACAGCAAGTGTTCCTTTTGTGAATAAAACTTTAATCTTCTGCTCAAAATGTTTCAACACAGAACCAGAACTCATATGACAGTCTCAATATTCAATGGATGTTGAATGGATATTCTTACTTGTTTTATATTTACCTCAACAAAGACTGTGACAAAACTTCATTATTAGTTCCTCACTGTCACTCTTTCTTTCAATTCTCTGCAGCATTGTGCAGTACTCTTACATTGAAAGAATAGTCTGAAGTATCATTTTTCTCCCAAAGGATATTTTTATTTAAAGGCAGAAATCTTACTACTTCCTATTTTTATCTGAACAGGTTAATACAATGAAACGTAGTATGGAAGCTGGGCATGTGGTGGGGTACTTCAGCTCAAATATTTAATATATTTGTCCTTTAATTTCAGTCATTCATTAAAAAATTTTGTTACTGAGAGTAAAAATATCCAATTAATAACTGAAAAGACTTTTGAAATATTGTTATAGGGCTGTCATATATAGTATTTTAAGAAATATATCTGTCATCTTATGAACAAAGGTTAATTCTGTCCTAACCATGTATTTTATTAATAAACTAATGTTTAAAATATCAAAAATAATTTTTAAATGCACTTTTTTCTTCCTGATTTTTTTTTAATTTTAGCTATCTACTGTCCTTACAAGACATATGTGTCTCTGTGGATTCCATTTATGCAGAACAACATTTTTAGCACTTTTATAGAAATCTTTCCAGATAAGTAAAAAATTGGAGTGTAATATTGTATGGGAGTAATCAAAATGGTACTAAATAACATGCTTCTGCTCCGACTTGTATCTATTCAATCTCAGGAGCTTATTACAGTGAATATAAGTCTAACTTAGGAACGACTAAAGCTGCAAGACTAAAACATCTGAAAAAAGGAGAGAGGTTGGAATCCAACCCACAGTCACTCAAGATTAATAACCTACATAGTAAGCAGTGATCAAACATTATGGAGACACTCAGATGCTGTGTTGAAGACTGCCAGTATGTGAACCTATGTAGATGGATGACAAAAAAGTTTTAAATGAAAACCGGTATTTAACAGTTTTATGAGTGGAGTATCTAATAAGGTCTTTATTCCCAACTATCTAGCAAAATAAATCAAAATCACATGTATATTACTGCTTTTGCATTAAAGTGAGTATGGGAAAAGATGACTTTAAGATACTTTAACGAGGAGCTTAGGATACAAACTTAGAAGGATGGATTGTTAGATAGATCACTGTTATTTATCCCTATCTGAAACATATACCTTATTGTGATGAAGATTAAATTTAAAATATATCTGTTCTCCCACTGAGTGAATTTTAACAAAATATAAGTATTCAAACAAACACAAAAAAAGGCTTATTTTCCTATTTAAAATCTGTTTTTTTTCTCTCTAATATATATTTAAATCCTAATAATTTTGTTTTCTTATGAACAAACAAACTGACCCTAACGCTTCACTTCATTGCTCCAGATTTTCAGATTTTGCTTTTCTGATTTCCTATAGTGTGTTTCATATTTGCTTTGTTGTTTTGTTTTTTGTTTTTTTGGTTTTGGTTTTTTTTTTTTTTACTGGCTTACAGGTGTTTTTTGTTGGCTTGTCTGTTTGTTTTCCATAGGAAAGGCTCACAAGTGCTCTTTAATGCTCTTGATAGGATTGCATCGGGTTTACAGACAGAGTACTGCAATATAACCTTAAGTATTTTCAATGTCCTTTCTAATAGAAACAGAATGAGTAAGGATATAGGACACCATTCATTAAGGCACGTCTAAGCTGCCTACATATATAAGGAGGGATCTGACTACAGTTTTAACAGCAGAGCTATTTAGGGAAATACCACAATTAGCATTCCCACCTCTTATAATCTCTGCCTAGGTTTCTGGTCCTGGCCATTGTCAATGACTGACTTGCAGTTCACCACAGCAAGGGAGCTGCTCTACCACAAATAAAACTCCAACTCAGAATCAGGTTGCCTGCGTGCAACTATGTACTTCATGATACAAAATTAGTTTCATCCATTCCACTTGTGTGCAATCGTTACTGATTATCAGATGTCCCTAATATGAGGCACAATCTGGATTTAGATTCATCCTTATTTTAAGAATAGAAGTGTGGTCCTGAGGGGAAGGTGGGGGGAGGAAAGAAAGGGACACGCTCCAGGCAGTGAGGTAGGTGCTGCCGAAGCGAGCACAGAGGGAGAGCTTTATTCAAACTGCTACAACTTAAATAGGGTCGGGGGGCTGGGTTCTGATCCCAGGAGCACCCTGGGAAGGTTTTGGGGAAGGGTCCGGGCCAGCCCCACCCATACAAGGCAAGACCCTTCAAAACTGGGAACACAGAGGCAGGTATATACCATATAAGGAAATGGTACCCTGCTGCAGGCAGGGACCAATCAGGGGTGGGTTACATGCCACGAGGGATCGAAAATTCCAGCAGGGACACACAGTGAAGCAAAGGAAAAACACAGAATGATAAAATCCTCAAACTTAGTACAGCCTCCAAACTGCAAATAGTCCTTAACATACCAAGGGTCCATACAAACTCAGCAAACAGTTCTCAAAGCTCAGGCAGTCACAGATCTGCGCTGGTCAAGCTGTCCTTCCACAACCAGCCTCCCTTCTCTCCTGCAACATAGAAGCAGCTGACAGGGAAGTGTCTCAGCTGCCTGAAAGGGAGATTAAAATCATAACTGCTCAGCACAAGTAACTTGTGGCCAAGGAAAGGAAAGCCAGAGACAACACAACTTCCTGTAGGGTAGTGAAGTTTCCCTTGGTGATGAGATAAGAAATGGTCACAGCATTGTCTTGTAGCCATCCTGGAATGCAAACACTCAGGGGACACTTTTGGGCAGCAGATGTGGTGATGGCAGATGGACCAATGAGCAACTGAGGCACCCTATGTCAACACTCACAGGATTGATGCTGGTGCAAAAGCATATAACAAATTGGTTCATGACATAATTTTGCAGAGCCTTTATAGAACCGCTTATAGCAATAAGACTTCATCCAATACATTCATTGTTCATTAATAATTTTTAAAGGTGTATTTAAGCATAAGTGTGTGTTTGCCTCAAAGAGTACAATAAAAATTTCTGAACATACTCCTAGCTATCAAGGGACCCTGATTACCTTTATCCCCAATAAATAACTGGAAGTTGTATTTTCTCCTTTACTTTTACTTACTATGGCTTCACTGCCAGAGGTTATTCTGATGATAAGAGAGTCAGCAGAGGAAGATTTGGGCTTTTCCTTTGACCACTTTAATTTAGTGCAAACCCACCTTCCCCAGAGAGTGACCTATGCTGATTCTGAGTCAGCCATGGGAACCTACTGTCTAACAATGATGCAAAATAATTTTCCAGTCTAAAGGAAGAGACAAGACCCTACAGGGCTGAGTTTGAAACCTGTATAGAAAAAGAAGCAGTTGCACAGCATTCCTATCTAATATCCCTCACATATCGATATATGCTTTGTGCAAAAAAGAGTGAAGTCTTGCTTTCATTTCAGGGTAGGTACTGCTGGCTGATTTGGAAGCCAAAGCTGTTCCTTGGATAAATGAATAGAGAAAATTTGCACTAACTACTAATATCCCCACATCCCTACAAACAAATAAAAAGAATTGTTCCTGATCTTTCAACCAATCTTAAACTTTGTCTATGTTACCTACCTTGCACATCCTTCTTTATATATCTTTTCATAGTTTATTATTTTTCTCCCATTTACTGCAAAGTCTAGGTCTCCACCAGTTTTAGTAAAAGAAAATAATACCCAGAATCAGAATGGGAAAAAAAAACACTTACATAGCAACAAAAAAAAAAACCCAAACCCAAACCAAAACAAACAAACAAAAAAACAAACAAAAACCCCAAAAAAACCAAACCAAACCCCCAAAACCAGACAAATAACAAACAAACAAAAAAAAACACCCAAAAAACCCCAAACCAAA
>VXBX01007774.1:0-12265 GCA_013400415.1 Scytalopus superciliaris | reverse complement strand
CAAAAAAAAAAAAAAAAAAAAAAAAAGAGGAGTCTGTCGATGTTTTTGTTGGAGATATATGGTTCAGTGTTTCATTTGATACACACAAACATGCAACTCACACATACAAAAATAGTGAGAAAAATTATTCAAAGGTACTGAGTAGCTTGACACAAATACACAAAGAAAGCAAAATAAAGATCAGTAAGACCATGATCTGAATTTTCCATGTTACCAAGTTATAATGGATGCAAGGGCAATGTTTCTTAATGATTGTAGTAAAAGGTTTTAAAATTACAGAAAACTCTCTAGAGGCGGTATGAAGTCATACTGGATCAGCACCATATTAAGATTTCATTAGTTAAATTATACACAGAAAAAAAAATCCCAAGAAAATTTATAAACCACAATACCAGAAAAAATGGACTAGCAGTCACTTAAAAATCTTTAAATCTCAGTATTTAGATTCCTTTCTGTTGAATTTTTTTGAGGCCTGACTGCAGTCCAAAAATAGCTTGCAAGTGCTACTCAGTCTGGACGTTTGGATTGTGAAGTGTCAAAAAGGAAAGTGTTTCATTTGGCATTGTGAGAATCTTAGAGGTACCAATTTGCCATGCTTAGAAGTGACTGCAGAAAAATTTCTTATCTTCTTATTTTTATTCTACTACTGTCTCTTCTTTAATCCTCTCTAATCCACTCTAAAAATTATCAGCTAGGATTTTTCCCATGTCAAGTTTTTGAACTGAGGGTGGTTTTACTCTAGCTTTGTTCTCAGAAGCGTGACGGCCCTTGGATCACTTTTGCAACAGGAATTGAATTTTTCTCCCCCTCTCATAACTCAGAACAAATTTTAAAAGGATTTTGGATTAAAGCCACAGAAGGACTTTATCACCCAAATCTTACCTTACCATTTCAGGAAGATTTCCCACTGACGTGCTGTCTGACCCATAGATGTTGATGCATATAAAACTTAGAATTACCTGCATGGTTAAAGCTTGCTGGCAGAGCCCAAACTGCCGAAACCCCAAGCAGGTGATTGAGCATTTCTGCAATAACAGAAACTGACCTCTAGATCTGACATAGAAATAACAAGGCACACTGTAGCTTTTGGCACCATAAAGATCATAGTTAAAAAGCCCGTGTATAGTGAACATATCATTTGAAAAAAATTCTTAAAATACTAAATCCAGATCTCTCCTGTCGTAGTCAATTATCTGATACATAAACATAACTTTAAATAAGCTGATTTTATGCCTTCCACTTCTTCAGACCTCTCTTGCTTTTGATTACGAGCCTTCATTTGATTTCCTGTAGAACTTTCCTCTTGGGGCATTTATACCTATTTGTTAATTTACCAGCATGAATTTACTCCTTGTCATCCTTGTGCATTTGCAAAAGGTAACCTTATCTTAGCCTTTTTTCTTCTTTTCAATAAAAGTTATTCCTAGGTTGTATATTTGACTGAGATCTGAGCTCAGGAGCTTTACCTATAGCTGAACTTGCTAACATGAAATCCTTACAGTTCTGATGCATTGATTAGGCTGGGCTGTGTTGTAGCCTCCTCTGCGCCAAACGGGGGATCGTGTTGATAAACACCAACACCATAGCCAGAATGGTGAATAATTAAAACAGCTATGATTGAGGATTGTTTAAAGAACTGTTGTTCTTTAACCATCTGTTTTAAGCAGCTGTTAATTATCCTAATACCATACAATTCATGGTCCACAAAGTCTCAATGATAATGCAGTTCTGTTCAGGGTTGTTATTGGGACCAGTACTGTTTAACATCTTTGTTAGTGACATGGACAGTGGGTTTGATTGCACCCTCAGAAAGTTTGATGATGACACCAAGGTATGTGGTGTGGTCAACATGCTGGAGGGAAGGGATCCAAACTTGGGTGGGGGCCTGTGTGAACATCATGAAGTTGTACAAAGCCAAGTGCAAGGTCCTGCATATTTGTTGGGCAAATCCCAAGCGAAAATGCAGGCTGGGTAGAGAACAGAGAGCAGTCCTGAGGAGAAAGACTTGAGGGTGTTGATCAACAAGAAGCACAGCATGAGCAGCCCTTGTGCATTTGGAATCCTAAAAGTCAAATGTATCCTTGACCATGTCAAAAGAAACACGGCCAGCAGGTTGATGGAGGTGATTATCCCCCTCTACTCTACTACTGTAAGATCCCACCTGGAGTGTGACATCCAGCTCTGGGACGAACCTGTTGGAGCAAATCCAGAGAAGGGACACAAAAATTATCAGAGAGTTGAAGCACCTTCCTTTGTAGATAGTCAGAGACAGTTGGAGTTGTTCAGTGTGGAGAAGAGAAGGCTCCAGGGAGACCTTCTGGCAGCCTTTCAGTACCTAAAGGGAGTCCACAAGAAAGCTGTAGCGGGACTTTCTGCAAGGAGGTGTAGTGCTTTGACAAGGGAGAATGCCCTCAAACTGAAAGAGGGTAGGTTTATACTATATTAAAAAGAAAATCTTTATTATGAGAGTGGTAAGATACAGGTTTGCCCAGAGAAGTTGTGGATACTTCATTCCTGGAATCATTTGAGTAGGATTGNTAAAAAGAAAATCTTTATTATGAGAGTGGTAAGATACAGGTTTGCCCAGAGAAGTTGTGGATACTTCATTCCTGGAATCATTTGAGTAGGATTGGACTTGAAACAACTAAGTCAAATATAATGTGTCCCTGCCCATGGCAAGGAGAGTGGAACTAGATGATCTTTAAGGTCCCTTCCTGCGGTCGTGAGGGGAAAGTGGGGGAGGGTAGAAAGAAAGGGACACACTNTTTTGCAACAGGAATTGAATTTTTCTCCCCCTCTCATAACTCAGAACAAATTTTAAAAGGATTTTGGATTAAAGCCACAGAAGGACTTTATCACCCAAATCTTACCTTACCATTTCAGGAAGATTTCCCACTGACGTGCTGTCTGACCCATAGATGTTGATGCATATAAAACTTAGAATTACCTACATGGTTAAAGCTTGCTGGCAGAGCCCAAACTGCCGAAACCCCAAGCAGGTGATTGAGCATTTCTGCAATAACAGAAACTGACCTCTAGATCTGACATAGAAATAACAAGGCACACTGTAGCTTTTGGCACCATAAAGATCATAGTTAAAAAGCCCGTGTATAGTGAACATATAATTTGAAAAAAATTCTTAAAATACTAAATCCAGATCTCTCCTGTCGTAGTCAATTATCTGATACATAAACATAACTTTAAATAAGCTGATTTTATGCCTGCCACTTCTTCAGACCTCTCTTGCTTTTGATTACGAGCCTTCATTTGATTTCCTGTAGAACTTTCCTCTTGGGGCATTTATACCTATTTGTTAATTTACCAGCATGAATTTACTCCTTGTCATCCTTGTGCATTTGCAAAAGGTAACCTTATCTTAGCCTTTTTTCTTCTTTTCAATAAAAGTTATTCCTAGGTTGTATATTTGACTGAGATCTGAGCTCAGGAGCTTTACCTATAGCTGAACTTGCTAACATGAAATCCTTACAGTTCTGATGCATTGATTAGGCTGGGCTGTGTTGTAGCCTCCTCTGCGCCAAACGGGGGATCGTGTTGATAAACACCAACACCATAGCCAGAATGGTGAATAATTAAAACAGCTATGATTGAGGATTGTTTAAAGAACTGTTGTTCTTTAACCATCTGTTTTAAGCAGCTGTTAATTATCCTAATACCATACAATTCATGGTCCACAAAGTCTCAATGATAATGCAGTTCTGTTCAGGGTTGTTATTGGGACCAGTACTGTTTAACATCTTTGTTAGTGACATGGACAGTGGGTTTGATTGCACCCTCAGAAAGTTTGATGATGACACCAAGGTATGTGGTGTGGTCAACATGCTGGAGGGAAGGGATCCAAACTTGGGTGGGGGCCTGTGTGAACATCATGAAGTTGTACAAAGCCAAGTGCAAGGTCCTGCATATTTGTTGGGCAAATCCCAAGCGAAAATGCAGGCTGGGTAGAGAACAGAGAGCAGTCCTGAGGAGAAAGACTTGAGGGTGTTGATCAACAAGAAGCACAGCATGAGCAGCCCTTGTGCATTTGGAATCCTAAAAGTCAAATGTATCCTTGACCATGTCAAAAGAAACACGGCCAGCAGGTTGATGGAGGTGATTATCCCCCTCTACTCTACTACTGTAAGATCCCACCTGGAGTGTGACATCCAGCTCTGGGACGAACCTGTTGGAGCAAATCCAGAGAAGGGACACAAAAATTATCAGAGAGTTGAAGCACCTTCCTTTGTAGATAGTCAGAGACAGTTGGAGTTGTTCAGTGTGGAGAAGAGAAGGCTCCAGGGAGACCTTCTGGCAGCCTTTCAGTACCTAAAGGGAGTCCACAAGAAAGCTGTAGCGGGACTTTCTGCAAGGAGGTGTAGTGCTTTGACAAGGGAGAATGCCCTCAAACTGAAAGAGGGTAGGTTTATACTATATTAAAAAGAAAATCTTTATTATGAGAGTGGTAAGATACAGGTTTGCCCAGAGAAGTTGTGGATACTTCATTCCTGGAATCATTTGAGTAGGATTGGACTTGAAACAACTAAGTCAAATATAATGTGTCCCTGCCCATGGCAAGGAGAGTGGAACTAGATGATCTTTAAGGTCCCTTCCTGCGGTCGTGAGGGGAAAGTGGGGGAGGGTAGAAAGAAAGGGACACACTCCCAGGAGCGAGGTGCGTGCTGCCGAGGCAAGCACGGAGAGAGAGAGCTTTATTCAAACTCCTACAACATAAATAGGGTCGGGGGGCTGGGTCTGACCCCAGGAGCACCCTGGAAAGGTTTTGGGGAAGGGTCTGGGCCAGCCCCAGCCATACAAGGCAAGATTCTTCAAAACTGGCAACAGAGAGGCAGGTATATACCATATAAAGGAATGGTACCCTGCTGCAGGCAGGGACCAATCAGAGATGGGTTACAGACCATGAGGCATAGAAGTTTCCAGCAGGAACACACAGTGAAACAAACGGAAAACATGTAGAATGATAAAATCCTCAAACTTCGTACAGATTTCAAACTGCAAACAGTCCTTAACATAGCAAGAGTCCATACAAACACAGCAAACAGTTCTCAGAGCTCAGGCAGTCACAGATCTGTGCTGCCTTCCACAGCTAGTCTCTATTCTCTCCTCCAGCACCTTCCAACTCTAACTATTTTATAATTCATTGGTTTATGAGGATAAAAGGAACTTATGGGATCTTATTTTAGAAGGTTTTGTTAATCTTTTTTTTCAGTTTGAGACTGCTGACTACTAGTGTAATCTGCCTTGCTATGGTCATGTGGAATTTGATATTGATGGCTGGCTGCAATAATATGTATCAGCTAAAAGGTAATAAGCAGTGGTTTCAGCTACAGAAAACAACTGCAAACAACTTCTGCATGCCAACAGGTGGCCTTTAATTGCACACAGAATAAAGCAAAGAAACATACTCTCAGAGGTGTTTATTCTAAGTAAGCAGTAGTGATTGCTGCTTTCAGGTGAGAGGTGAGAGGCTCTAAGTCTAGTGTTAGTCACTGAGTATTTCTTCCCTGGAGTTAGCCCATCTGACTGCAGATGAAAGAGTACTCTGCTTTCTAAGGCAGTTTGTAACAGCCACCTCCCTGCACACCTGGGTGTTCAATGTATTCTCACTTAGATTCAAAGGCAGTTGCCCAAGACCTTTATGAAGCCAACATCTTGGGCTCATTTCCTGATAACTGCAGCTGTTCCAATTTGCAGGAATCTTTGCAAGCTACTTGGTGGATCAAAAAATATGTATAGTATTAAGGAAAGATCCATGCTACATACAGTGAAACTAATAATTCCTTAATTCAGTAAAAAAAAAAAAAAATTAGAGAAATTGTAGGATCATTTTCCCACTTTCATTATGTCCCACTGGCATCCCTTAGACTTTCAATGACTAATATATGCAAACTTTTCTATTTCTCAGCAGTTTACAGCTAATCAGGCTACAACTTCTTGAAGAATTTCTTCTCATTAATCCCTAAATGAAAGACATCGTAGTGTCCAATGTTTATTTCTATTCCAATTCTATTATTACATTTCTCAGCTAAGCCAAATTCTTCTTCCCAACGTAACATACCAGAAAATTTTATCAATATATACCTAAATTTTGTGCCAAGAAAATAAAACAGAAGAGTGTACTGTATCACTCCATGGCCATTTCTTGAGGGGCTCCATAGCTAGGACATAGCTAGGACATATGCTTTTGCCATTACCAATTAAAAACTCATGACCTTGACCTGGCAGTGCCAGGTTTCAGCATCTCCATGGATGTAGCTCTGTGTCACTTGTTTAACCCCTGCACCAGAGCCAGTGACTACTGTCTCCCTTGCTCTATCTTCAACTCTGGAAAGGCAAACAATATATGCAACATTTGGAAGCCATACTAAGAGCATCTGAAGTTACTTGGCTTGTTCAGTCTGGAGAAGGGGAGACTGAGGGGAGACCTTATAGCAGTCTAGAGCTTCCTCATGAGGGGAAGCAGAGGGACAGGCACTGATCTCTTCTCTCTGGTGAGCAGTGTCAGAACACGAGAAAATAGCATGAAGCTATGTCAGGGGAGGTTTAGATTAGATATTAGGAAAATCTGGTTCTTTACGCAGCAGGTGGTTGAGCATTGGAACAGCCTCTCCAGGGAAATGGTCATGGCACTGAGCTTGCCAGAGTTCAAGAAGAGTTTGGGCAATGGTCTCAGGCACATGGTGGGGTCTTGGGGCAGTCCTGTGCAGGCCAGGAGTTGGACTTTAATGATCCCTGTGAGTCCCTTCCAACCCAGGATATTATATGATCCTATGATTTTTTTCCCCCTGAATTTTTATCCCTGTCTAAAAGGAGAACTGTTCAGTTCACATAGTTTAGTCCTAACAGTATAGAAGCAATTTTTTTAATATATTAATGACATGCAATAAACTGTCAGTGAATTACATGTTAAANCATTGGAACAGCCTCTCCAGGGAAATGGTCATGGCACTGAGCTTGCCAGAGTTCAAGAAGAGTTTGGGCAATGGTCTCAGGCACATGGTGGGGTCTTGGGGCAGTCCTGTGCAGGCCAGGAGTTGGACTTTAATGATCCCTGTGAGTCCCTTCCAACCCAGGATATTATATGATCCTATGATTTTTTTCCCCCTGAATTTTTATCCCTGTCTAAAAGGAGAACTGTTCAGTTCACATAGTTTAGTCCTAACAGTATAGAAGCAATTTTTTTAATATATTAATGACATGCAATAAACTGTCAGTGAATTACATGTTAAAGACCAACAAAAAAAAAAAAAAANAAACTGTAAGTGAATTACATGTAAAAAACCAAAAAAAAAAAAAAAAAAAAGAAAAAAAAGAAAAACAATACAAAAGATAGACCAAAATACTTGAAACATAGAATGTTTACAAACACCTACAGCTTTATAATAACCCTTCTATAACTAATCCCTGAAAAGTACAGTCACACACACACACACCCACACACACACTGGCTGAAATTGTGTAGGTGAGGTTACACCACATGCAGATCCTTCTGTACAGATGTGGGTGCACTAGCTGAGCATGTACCCTGTCACTGCTGGCACCCCACTAAGGCACCAGCTATGAGCAGGACCCCTATGTAGACCCACATACACTGAGAGGAAAGGTGATCCCCCACTGTTCCTGTGCTGTTGGTCATTGGCAAGTTGCAAGCTGCTTCTGTGTCCCAAATGAAATGCTGAGTCTGGCCCAAGTAGGGCTGTGAATGCCACAGGTGATGTCCTGCAGTACCCACTCAGGGTCACTGTTCCTCATCCTGCTCCAAGGCCTCTCTCTCCACCTTTAAAAAATTTGTTCATTTTATATTTGCTTTCACGTTGAATATTTTCCAACTCTTTGTACTTCCCTGGTTAATATTTAACATGGCTTCTGGTCAGCTTCCTTTTTAATTCTATCAATTTAGGCCAAGCCACCTCTCAGACAGTTTTGCATGTTTGATTTACATACACATTCTTGCACTGACATTTCTGTCTTAAAAGCTGCTGCCAAGGATGGACTCTGCATTCTTGCCATACACAGAATGGAAAAATAGCATATGCTGACCAAATAGCGTATGCCTTCCCTCAGCCCTTTTCATTAAAAGCAGTGGACTGTGGGCCATGTCTAGTCTATTTTACTGCTAAGGGCAAACTGTTTGTATGTTGTTTCTTAAATGTAAATGGCATCCATGCTATTCTAAAATCACACAGCACTAGCCCTGGTTCAGCAGACATGTTAAGATCATTGTTTTCTAGACCTATGATTTTCTGTGCCAATTCTTACAATACTACTGGGTTGAGATTGTCAGGTTCCTCTACTGAAATATATTTTTTAAAAAAAGCTTAAATACCATTCTCATTACATATGTGATAATTTTATCTATTTTTGTATATGAACTCAGTGGTTTACTTGTCTGTATTGTGTAGTTCTCCTTATTAATATCTGATACAAAGGTTTTGGGATATCTTCAGACAGCTTAGAGTCATATTACCATTACTACCTGGCATATCCTCATAGCCTTCCACCCCAATTGGGCAGAAAACCCAATTATATTATTCTTATTTTCTTAGGAGATTAAAGGACAAAAAACCCAACCAGCCAACCAACCAGCCAACCAACCAAAAAAAACCAACAACAAAAGCAAACCAAACAAAAAACAAGTAAATCCCCAAAAAGTTATTATTTCTTTTGCAAAGACTTATTGTCATTCTTTCCAAGTCTGTCTTTATTTCTATTTTTTAATCTCTAAGAGTCTTTTTAGATAAATATTTTTTTCCAATGTCTTTAATCTCTCAGCTTACTCCTGATACTTCTTTTGACTTGGTGTCTTGCTAGTAATTTGTGTCTTTGAGTAAAAATCAAACATGGAAAACATTTTAGAAGACTTTTGAAAGTTATAAGCTTTTTTATTTTATTTTCAATTAAGAAATAATTAAAGTGGCCTTATATTATTACCTGCTTAATACATTTTAATATATCCACTCTTGTGTGAGTTGAGATATTAATGTCCTTGTTATAAGTAGCATAATTCTATACATGCATTTATGATAATTAGACATCTAAGTGATCTGTCCTTTGTAAACATTGGAAAACAGAGAAGTAAGTGGTCATCCAAAACCTTCTGTGAGTTTAAAGTTTTTGTTTTTTTTTTTTAAACAGAGAAAGAAAATCAACAATCATTATCACCAAAGTTATACAGCAAATTTGCAGCAAAGCCAACAATGGAGACTCAAAATCTTGAGCTCCTCTTTTATTCATTTCCCTTGCAGAAGTGAAACTTCCACTTCATTTCCTAAGGTCATTGGTATTGATAGAATAGCAGTATTTATTAGTGGACGTAGTGAAGGTTGTTCTGGCAGATGCCATAGCTAGACAAAAGCAATTACAAAGCAAAGTTTCAGACCCTGAGAATGGGTTTCAGATGCTAAACATGGGTTTCAGCCTCAAAGCATAGGAGATTAAAGAAGACAGTTTCCTCAGGTCTACAGCATTTATGTGCATAAGTAACATCAGCATGAACAAAACAGGACACAATAAAAAAGAGATACTTGGTTTGATGTAATTAATTTGTGTCAAAGATAAAATCCCAGACAAAGAAATCTGTATTATTTCAATATGTGATTGTTCTTATTTTCCTTTCTCTCAGAGAAAGAGCAGCAAGGAATTTTGTTGTTTATGAGACCAAAAAGAAATAATTTCAGGAAAGCAAAGTATTTAATGAAAGCACAGAGAAAATACAGTTGGAATGAGAAGTACATGTGGACCTCTGTGAAGAAAAAAAAAAAAAAAGGACGGGGTTGGGCGTCAATATGCTGTAATGCACTGATTTTCATACAGGTTTAAGGTAGGAATTAGATCAGAAGAGATAATTCCCAAGGTCCTTTCTGGCTTAATTCTTTGTGAAATGCTGCGAGTTGGATGCATTAATTCATCAGCATCCACAAGAACAGACTGGAAATGCTGTGCTCTCCTTAGTAACTAGTTTCCTCCCATCTTTTCTGTGAGTAGCTGTAAGCCCACTAAGTCATTGTTTTCCTGAGGTCCCTCAATCACCTGTGACATAGGGCAGGACAGGGAGCACAGGAGGGTGAAACCCAGCAGGAGAATCAGATGGAAAGGGGGTCCTCAGGGTGGCTGTAGGAGTGGATCTGTCAGGTACCTAATCCATATTTTGAGATGAGAGAGCTGTGAGATAATAGCATGAACAACTTCAAACTCAAATACAGCTGAAAAGCTCACAAAAGATAGAAGATAAATAATGAAACTTCAAGAAGGTGGAATGTGGTAAAAGCAGCAGACATCTTTATGATCTTTAGTTTGCCTGGATCATTGAAGTTTTGTGCTACTCCCTTCTGCCCCACATGTCATATACCCTAAATACTTACAAATTATATAGAAGAATCAAATCACATTGCTGAAATGTTTGCAACTATGCGCACTTCAGAAAATAAAACGATGCATGTATAGCACAATTGGCATTGCAATCCACAGCTCTGAAGGATGTTTGGAATGAATATCTTACTTCTAGCCCCAAATCAAACAAAACAGTAAGTAGAAATTAATATAATATAATTTACTTCATGTGACTTTTATGAACTCCATTAGAAGTTAAACAATTCTTGTGTAATATAATCATATGTAATGTGTATAAGTGTACTTTTTTATTTTAAAAGCACTTCAGTTAGATTTCTTTAAAAAAACCCTCAAATATATCAAAACACCAGAAACTCAGAATTAATTACAAAAGCACTGTTGGGCTTACTGGGTTTCTCTGATTTCTTTTCCTTGGATTTCAGAGTGATTTCAATATCAAGGAAGAAGCAAACAATTACTATGTCCACTGTATCGGATAGAGTTTCCCCACTGCAGACCATGTAGTGCTATGCTTTGTATCCGTAGCTATGACTGTATTAATAACACACCAGTGTTTTGGGTGTTGCTGAGCAGTACTCTCTAAGCATCAAGACTGCCTCTCCAACCTCCCCACTGCAGACCAGAGGTCAGGCTCAGGCAAGAGCTTGCCCTCCAGATGTCCAAAGTGACATTTCAGCTGACCCTATTCTCTCATGTCATGATCACTAAGCCCAAGACAGCCTCTGACCACCACTTCACTCACCAGTCCCCTATTCACAAACCAAGTCCAGCACCTTCCTTTTACTCACCAGATGTGTCAGGAAATTTTCTTCCACACACTCCTGAACTGTTTCCTCTCTGCTATGTCATATTTCTAGCAGACATCAAATAAGTTGATGTCCCCCACAAGAACAAGGGCCAGAGATTGTAAGACTTTTCCCAGATGCTTGTAGAATATTGCATCTGCTTCAACATCGTGCTTGGTGTATATCTGCCTTGTTGGCCTTACCCTCTAATTCTTACCCATAAACACTTAACCCTCCCATCACTATCATTAAAGTCCAGACAGTCAAAACACTCCCTAACATACAGGCCTACCCTACTCCCCCTCCTTCCTTGCCTATTCCTTCTGAAGGTTTTATAGCTATCCCTTGTAGTGTTCCAGTTGTGAACATTTCCACCATGTTTTCATGATGGCAATTATGTTATAGTTTTCCTGCTGTTCAGTGACTTCCAGCTGCTCATTTTTGTGGCTGTGTGCACTGGTGTAGATGCACGTCAGTTGGGCTAATAACCCCACCACCTTTTTTGAAGTGGGCAAGCCCTAATTCCTATGTGACCATTCTCAAGCACTTCTGTGGTTTCCTATCACATTAATAACCCCTGCATCTTTACTGCTGCTTGGATCTACGTTCCCTATCTTCACTGAGACAGCAGACTGAAGGACCTTGCTATCACACTGTCTCTCAAACACAGATGTGCTGCCCTCAGGCTTATCTGTAGCAAGCCTGGTTTTAGCCCCTTCCCCCTTCAAATCTAGTTTAAAGCTCCTTGTTAATGCCTGTGCAAAGATCCTTTCCTCCCTTTAAGACAGATTCACAGAAGAACCCTTTATTTACTAATGTAAAGGCCCTGGTACAAGCCACAAGTTGCCTGGATGTATTTAAGACTCTCAAGAGTTCCCACATGAAACTTTTTCAGAGTCTTTGGTTCTTTGATACCTTGATTTCATGTAAAGAGAACACACAACATGCTTTTCCTAAGAGACTTCTTTTAATTTAGTGAGAAAATAAGCATTTTGGCAAAAGGTTTTACAGGAGTAACATACAATCAAGGAGAAGCATTACACTAAGGCACCCATCAGACATCAATCTCATATAATGTCATCATCATCATTTGAGATTTGAGAAGGGCTCTCCCC
>VXBX01007773.1:629740-641205 GCA_013400415.1 Scytalopus superciliaris | reverse complement strand
TGAAGGTTTTTGTGCCTATGGTAGATAAAAGTCTTGTGTGATTAATCATTGTGACCAAAAAAAAATGAAAACAAATGGATCCAAATATGATTCTCACTCTGAACATCAGTAATGAAAATAGAGAAAGCTTTTTCTAAAATTATATTCAATCAGAATTATATCAGGAGTGCCTGTAAAAAAGGATCTCTCCTTGTAATCTTGCATCATTAAGTTTTAACATGAACAACTCATGAGGACAGTTTCTTTTATTCCGATAATCTTGCAAGTATAATAATGCTAAAGAAGTTTCATATTCAGAAACATTTAAACTGACAATACAAACCAGTTTATAAAGCTATTGCTCCAAACAACTCTTATGAGTCTTCCAAATTTCTTACTCTAACACAACACATCATCAGGGCTCATTACATGCCACGAATGACACAGTGCAGTGACTGGATATACTTTTTGTATCATACTAATTTTGAGAGACTAGCACTCTCATGCTACTTCACCTCAGTAAAAGCTATATTTGCATTAAATTTTATTAACTGCTGCATCAATTATTTGCTCCAACTTGTATTCCACATTCTTTTTACTGTCACATCATTTGCCTCACTGGACTTGGTTGAAATACTGTAACATCAGCAAGATGTTCAGATGGATTTGGTAAAATATCATTACAAAAATATCTGCTTATATCATACTGAGAATAAACAAAGTTTTGCTCAGATGTTTGATTTATGAAGCTCTATATATAGCCTTAAAAAAATAGCATATGCCCAATGCACATGTACTTTCAGCAGTGTCAAAAAAACCCTGTTCTGACAAGCTGAATGTAGTAACTTTGTCCTGCATAATGCATTTAAAAGTGTGTAATCACCTGATCTTAGTGCAAGTTCTAATGTGTCTATTCCAAAATCTCTAGTTGTTAAAACATTTGGATGATGTCAGCAGTGATTTGGGGTGAGGAGCAACAGGGGGAGGACAGAGAGCAAGTCTAGGCTATCTAATTGCATTGGCTTGAACAGGATCAGTGATAACTCTTCTCTAGCTCATAGACTAAGATTAACACATGAACCAGAAGTAGCACTTTGTAAATGTCTGAGTAGAAATACTTACAAAACTCAAACTCAATTGATGTCATAGGAGGCAGACTCAGAATGTGTCAGTGGACCCACCATAATCTGTGAGTTTTCTGCTGAAGATAGTACAAATCCTACAACTTCTTCCTTTTGTCAGTTGATATATAGGGGATATTTCTGGGTGCTATTTCTATTGACTTAAATATTTTACTGGAAGTTAATTTTTTTTTTCTCTCTGTCTAGGGTGCACCTCTTCTCTACCTTTCTATGATTTCCATCTTGATGCCTCCTTTAAAAAATAACTAAATAAAAAAGAGTTCTCTAATAACTACTTTGTTTCCCATAAAGTACATTGTCTGATACTACTTGAAATTCTTTCTTGGACAAATTCTTGTCCTGGATGCTTGAAATTCACAGGGCAATATTTTTCCTTTAGTCTTAAAACTGTAGGCTCTATTGTATATTCACGTATATCTAAAGCACTTTCTAATGTGCTATTAAAAGAGTTTAAAATTATTTTTTGTGACTTTACAGTATAAATTATGTATGTCAGTCTCAAATATTTCCCAGTAACTAATGCATCATTAGCAACTTATTTTCAAACTGATGTCCCAGAAGATGTAAATTTTCAGGCAAATTTTTGAATATTTTACCATGAAATGTCAAAAGAAACTGACATATTATGGGAAACAAAGGTGCCCTCAAGCAGAGTGGTTACCTTGTGTTTTTCTCTAAGACATCAGTTTGATATTTACAGAAAAAAAAATGACAGTTTAATTTTTGTTTTGTTGCATCCCAATTCTTTGAATGCTGAAAAATATCAAAATCTTTCATTTAACTTTTGTTTAAAAACAGAAGTATGTTATACTATTTTTATGCATCCAACACTACTGTGATCTTCATTTCTAATTTTTTTCTGACAACTTGTAAAGATAAGATCACTTTTTGTTTTGTTTTGTTTCAGCTGAGCCTTAAGATCTCCATATTTTTACCTTTTCAGAGGCAGAATTTGAGCAACTTACTTTCTATTTTTTTGTATTATCCATAGGCAGTATAAGATCACTTGTGCCTTTCTGGAAAAAAAAATGCAAGGCTGCTGACAGGCTTTGACTTTACATACATTTTGGAATATCTTACCCAATGAATTGCAAGATTTTCGCTGTTTGGCCTTCCTTCTGAATTTAAGGAGGCATGTGTGTCTTTATCTGGTTGTGTGAATTAAATAAGGTGATGGTAAGGAGAAAGGTGATTAATGGAAACATAAAATCACAATTTGTTTCTTGTGTTTTTCATTGACATTCAGTTAATGCTAAACAGGACATTTAGCACTTGGCCTGCAGGGCTGCTTGTCTCATGGCTGACAGAATCACTCAAGGCTTGTGTTCTCTGTCTTCAGCTTGGAGCTTTCACTCTTTGAAACGGAGTATAAAGGTGTTAGGAGGCAGTGAACTATTACAATGTTTGGGCTTGCAGAAACCTTTATTTATTTTAAATAATTTCCATGGAATTTTCAAACATGTTATTTGATTTCAGGAGGAACACTTCTGAGTCTGAGCAGCCCCATCCATCACTTAAATGGTGAGTAGAATTTTCTTATGGAGTGGAATTAAGACTGGTCCTTGCCATTGTCTCTCCTGTCAGCAAATGGGGAGCACAGAGGTGGGGAAGAGTAAAGAGTCTGTGTGACACTGTGTGGCCCTGAAGTGTCACCTTTGGGAGTGCTTGGGGAGCTGCAGCTGGGGCAGACAGTCCCCTGTGCACACAAGGGAAGATGGAACCTGGCACTGATGTTGAACAATGACCGTCTTGTCACAGCATTGCTGCTTACTTCACCTTATATAAGGTCTCTTGAAACTTCAGGAGGGTGTTGTCATTCATTGATCAATGCTTAACTAAATAGGCATTAGGTCTTTTGATTTTGTTTTTGCTTTTATCTGTACTAAAAATGTCTTTTTACCTTCTGTGAGGGATGTCACCAGCTCTAAGAGACTGATTTAACACTCATATTAAAGAAAGTGATTTGGGACTTGATCAATGAAACACCTGAGCTAAGGCTTCAATGAGGAATGTGAATCATTTTGACAGGTTGTAAATATTAAAATTGATATGAGCTCAGAGACATCATTTTTTTGTTAACTGGAGCAAAAGAGTCAAGCTAGAAACAGATTAGAAATTGAGTTGGAAGTAGCAAATGTTGTCAAGTTTACTTTTCCATGACTTATCAGATGCATCTGTCGCTGTCATGAAAAAAAAGGACCTGGATTTGTCAAGAGTGAAGAACTGCTATGTAACAATATGACACAATAGTTTTTATAAAAGGGGAGAGGGAGAGAAAGGAGTGTCCGAAGGAAGATGAACTCCTATGGAATAAAATAGCTAAGTAAATTTTCTGATTAAACCAGCAATATTTGGACTAAAACACTTAGAATAAAGAGAACTCACAGAACTCTGAGTCAATGGCAATGTTACAGTCTTCAAAAGAGGCTAGGATTCCCAGTATTACTTTTTTTGCAGCATGAAGCATCAGGGAAGTACTGAAAAGAAACCACCACAAAGAACAAACAAACAAACCACCCCAAAAACAAACAAACAAACAAAAAACCACAAGAAACTCCACATTTCATTCTCTGAGAAAGGGGAGATATTAAACAGCATTTTGTTCATTAAACAAAATAAAACTTATTAAGTTCATTTATGGGTGATGTATTACCAGACTGGGGGAGAGGTACACTGTTTTGAGCAGAACCTATCCTAAGTCCAATTCCCTTCAGTGTTTTATTAAGGAGGCCAGTGTTGACATTGAAAGCACTTCTTTCCTGTTTGCTCGTGATGCCAAGCCTAGCAGGGCTCCAGTTATTTCTGAGATTGAAACTGAAAATTTGACTTGATAGTTTCTTGATTGTTTGAGTTTTTTCCAGTGTTTTTTTTTTTTTTTTTTTACCATTTTTTGATTGTATCCTGCTGACAAATGCTGTGCTTAGAGGAGAACAGCCCAGCAATAATTCTTGATAATGTAGAGTTTAGAGTGAGTTACTGATCCTACATCGTGGTGCTGGTTTAAAAGTAAACTGATGGGAGAAATGAACCTGACTCAAGAGAGATTAAAAGTCAGAGTTACAACTTACTAAAAAGATTACAATAAATACAATGCTACAGAGAAAAAAATTGGGTTTAACCCACAAAACCCCATATGCATAACCCAGCACCCTGGGGCACGAACAGAATGGTGTTCATCAGCCCCTGTGCCGAGTACCCCACTGTCCCCCTGAGTACAAAGTAAAAGGAAAGGAAAACCTGTTGGTGAGGATGATGGGTGCAGTCTTGTTGAGGTTCTGGCCCTCCTCTGGATCTGACACGTGGTACCAGAAGTCCCAAAACCTGAAGATTATACACACTCAGGTTCAGATGGGAATGGCCAGTACCTCCTACAGGGTGGGTAGCTTCACAATGGGCGATTTAACTCTGTTTATGGGGTATTTTTGGAATCTGTAATAGTCTAAGTCATTGCAATTGCCTATTCTAGTGTCACCAGTAATGACTGACATTTTCTGTTAATTTTTTGGTGTTGATATAAAACCTTCTGTACACAGCTTCCGGGTAAGACTTACCACTATGGACATTTTTGACCCTTACCATAGGCCACGTGCTGTAAAGTAAGTAGGAAATTCTATTGCAGGAAAAAATATTTTGAGTTTTGAATGTATTTTGATGTATTTTGATTTTTTTCCAGCAAATATTTGTCTCATCCATATGTAATATAATCTTGATTATGTAGCAGATCAGTTTGTGATTAACAAAAACCCAGATTGCTTTCTATAAGGTGATGTATTTGTTTATTTGCTGCAGTTTTCATGTGAAATATTGGCTTTTTTTTTAATAGACTCAACAGGAAAGATGTGTTTCTTGAGGGGAGAAACTTGCTGGTCTCTGTTAGGACAAAGAGTCACTGATATTTCTTTTTTCATGTGAAGACACATTTTCTGGCAGGGACAGATAAGCAGGGCAATTAGAATAACCACCACCTTCCTAGCTACTCTCTATGCATGGCATTCACCTTCCTGAAACTAATAATGGAATTGTGTACTCCAGCTCCAAGGGATGGGCGACAGTTATGGAGCGAGCGAGGCAGGTGATGATGCTTAGCTGTTGAGAGAGGGAACAGCTCTTGAAAGGACAGTGAATTAGACCTGGCTACAGCTCTGAGAACAGGTTTAGCCAAGGGGAAGTTAAGGATGAGAGCTCTTGATGATTTAATGAGACAGATAGTTTATTGTTTTGAGACTGAGCAACTACAAACTGCCATGTTTTAATTTTATGTTTAAAAGTAATTGATTGTTTTTGAAGACTGGACTATAGTTCTTGTTAGCCTGCTGCTGTAGCAGTATTTATGTCAAACAACTGACAGCCCCTTAAAATACACAATATCATTTAGTTGAGATAAGATCAGTACAGCCCATTAAAATTTTTTAAAAGCTTCATAAAAACTAATCTGCTTTGGCCACCGCTTAATTCAGTAGTATGACACGCTGTGGTAGTGACTTTAGATGTTGATGGGCCTCCACGGAAAGAGTAAAATTGCATAGTATGTGTTCTCAACTTCAATAAATTGTCCACTTCACAATGTTTTGACCTTTGCCTGGACTTCTTAGGTGAAGCTAAACTAAAATCAGCATCAAAGTAATTGTGCAGAACTGTGTAGCTTTGGTCTTCTAGGTACCTGACATATTTTTGAGGCATTTTGTGTTAACTATATGGAAGAAAAAGAATCCTACTAGCCATTATCTGCTTACTCTAATGTCTGCAATGTTAACATTGAATAGTGTAGTTTTATTTCAGGCCTCATAAAGAGGTTTTAAATAAAAAGGATAGTCAGAATAGATTTTGAAATAGCTTCAAAATCAGGTTGGTCAGAAGATACACTATTTATGATAATTTGGGGGAGCTATGAGTTTAGGGCTGCTTTGGGGATTGGATTGCATCAGGTTTTTTCTCACCTCAGTTTGCTGTAAAATTTTTCTTTAGCTTCTATAAACTAGAAGAATAAACTGTGGTTCTGTAGGTGACAGTGAAGAAAGCTTCTTTCATAAAAGCTTAATGACCTGTTTTGTTAATAACTTTAGCTACCTGGGTAGACAGTGGCAAATTATTCTAAAACTTAATTTTGTAAGCTTCTCGGGTTTGTTTTGTCTTCAAATACAAGGAACCTTCTTTGTCATAAGTGGCTTATCCTTTCAAAAAGAAATCAATGCCATGGAAAGGGGCTGTACCTTTCTCCTCAGGAAATACATCTGTGACTTGCAGAGGCTGTGCATCTATGGCAGTGATAAATCTGAAAACCTGATACCATGGGAGATAAAGCATTTTAATCTTCTAAGTTGCTTTAAAAGAAGGTACAAGTTCTTGAATTAATTAATCTTTGAAATAAGTTTAATATAGTATAGAATCTACTGTAGGGGGAAAACATTGTACATACTACATTCAAGTGTCTGCCTAGGCTGTTTGGGAGAAATTTGTCATCAATGATACTTCTAGAATTAACAGATATTTGGGTGANTATATATATATACTTATATGTATATTATATACTTTAAATTCAGCATTTTTATGTATACATAGTATACAATATGTAATTCTGCTTACAATGAATAATAATGATATAAAATTAAACTTGTTCAGTTCAGAAAAATATTTATTTGTACAGTATTTGAATGTACCTAAACCCTGTAAGTGATAACCACAGACAATTAGAGAACCACAGAACCATTAAGGTTCATACAGAATCATTAAGATCATTGAGCCTAACTTGTGACCAAACACCACTAAGACAATTAGACCATGGCACTAAGTGCCACCTCTGTTTGTTTCAATACCAGGTGTCATGATTCCAACACCTCTATAAGCAGCCTGTTCCAGTGCTTTACTACCCTTTCAGTGAGGAAATCATTCCTCATGTTCAAGTGGTCCTTCCCCTGGCACAACTTGAGGCCGTTTCCTCCTGTCCTGTTGCTAGGAGGACTGGAGGAGGTGCCTGGGAGAAGAGAGTGGCCCCCATCTGGCTGCAGCCTCATTTCAGATATTAAACGTGACTGGCCCAAATACTGAGCCTTAGAGAACCCCCCTAGTGACTGGCTGCTGAGTGGATGTTTTACTATTCATGACCAAATTATCCTGGTCACTTAGAGTGATAGGATGGAGGATTACATTTAAATGAGGCAATGCCATTTTAAAGCCTACATAGTTTTGCAAAGACTATCTGTAGCTAATAATACTGTGCACATAGAGTTTTAAATATATCTCAGTGTACTGGTTTTGACTGGACTAAAGCTAATTTTCTTCACAGTGGCAAGTGTGAA
This sequence comes from Scytalopus superciliaris, assembly GCA_013400415.1. NCBI lineage: Eukaryota > Metazoa > Chordata > Aves > Passeriformes > Rhinocryptidae > Scytalopus > Scytalopus superciliaris. The sequence continues at coordinate 633,788 of VXBX01007773.1, read as the reverse complement.
ACCATGACAATCAATTATTTGGTTATGGGGTCCAGCTTTGTTGATGCAAAATATTTTACTGTGTCTCAGAAGATTTACCTGTTGGTAATACAGAGCATCATGGCTCTTCAGGGTTTTGTTAAATTAGCCAAAGTAAATTATACTCTTTATTTATTAAATATTTCTTATTTGTTCACATATCCTGAAGGCAAAATGAAATCTTTACAATTAGAAAGGTAATTCTGTTACAGTGTTTTCTTAATTTAAACTGCATAATTATTGATAAAAAGAGAGCCCTCAAGTATGTGTGAAAAAAGAGAGCTGTTTCAGGGATGCATAGGAAAATATTTGCTAGGATAATGGATCTAGATCAAGGAAACATAGGTGTCATTATAGTCATAGCTTTTGATCTACTTGTATAGACCCCATTTACACATACAATATTTAATTCAAATGTAACTATAATATATTTCATTCAAGTGTCATTTAAAAATGGCTAACTTGATGTGTCATCTTGATAAATTAGATGATAAAAGAAACTGGATTTAATTTTTTTAATTACCATCTTGCCATTAGAGATTACGTCAATTTTTGAGAAGTCTAATCAAAACTTTATTTTTAAAAAGAAGCCTCACATGCTGTACATCACACCTAAAAATGATTCCTAATGCAAGCAGAGAAGAAATGAAATGTGTGAGTGATATGTAACTACTTTGAGGGTTGGTTTCTCCCCAATATACTTTGAAGAAATGAATGTTAGAGAATTAGTGGTTAGATTGTGCTGATCTCTGTCCAGAGTTGTCTGTTATGACTTGGTTTTCTTGGGTGACAGAACGATTTTAGGACTTCTTGGAACCTCTGCATAACCTTCATGTTAGTCATGCTTGGTCTTGCTGCCTTCTTGTCACAAACATACTCTTTTCCAGTGACAGGTACTGAGTGCTGTGGTTAAGTTTTAATTGTTGAGGAAGAGATAATAGGACAAATGAACTATGTTCTGGAGGGCAAAGAGGCTATAACATTTTAAGGGAAGGATTTTGTCAGCTGGAGTTCTAGGCCTGGCACAGTTTTAAGTGAATAATTTTGCATCCATGCAATGAAGAGTATGGTTTGCACTAATAGCAATGTGAAAATTGATTCTTTTCCTTTCCCATATAAATGAAACTTTATACTGGATGGATCTAGCAGCTTTATCCTCCATTAAGCTTAATGATAAAGACTGCTGTGCACTCAGAAGGAATTCCTTCCTGCTTCTACTTTCCAAAATATTGGTGAACTTGGAAAGGCCAATACCAGCTCTATATTGTATCAGTTTTCTTTTTCCTTTGTTTTCCTTCTTTGTGGTTGTGCTCATTTAAAAGTAAACCGGCAGGAGAAATGAATCCAGCTCACAAAGAGATTACAAGTCAGAATTACAATGTAATAAAATGATTACAATAAAAACAAGGGTGCAGAGAAAAAAATTGTTTTGACCCACAAAAAGAGATGTATAACTGAGCACTCTGGGGCACGAACAGAATGGAACCTGTTAGCCCCTGTGCTGAGCACTCTGTGGTTCCCCAGAGTACCAAGTGAAAGGAAAGGAAAAACCTGTTGGTGAAGATGATGGTTGCAATCTGGTTGAGAGTGGCAGTCACAGTCTTGCTGAGGTTCTGGTTCTCCTCTGGATCTGACGAGTGGTTTCAGAAGTCCCCAAACCCCAAGACTGTGTATGCTTAGGTTCAGATGGGAATGTCCAGTACCTCCTCCAGGGTGAGAAGTTTCACAATGGGTGATTTATTCTGTGAGGTGAGTCATGGCATACTTTTGGAATCCTTGACGGCCCATGAGCAGACATGACCCCTCAGGCTGGGTGTGAAGGTGCTGATGCCTTCCCAGAGGGGAGTTATCACACCTGAGTCATTGGTGTGAAGACAGGAAACTTTCCTATCTCACAGAGTTCTTAAGCACCCAACTTGCAGCCTGAGGGGTCAGGTGTGCCCTGAGCAGCTGCTGCCAACAATCCATTATTAGCAGTTCACGAGAAATAACATAAAGGGTGTAGAATACACAGTTCTGATTACAGCCACACAGTGATAAATTTGTCCCGACCACTGTAACTAGGACAATGGTTCATAGTTCAGTCACAACCTACTTAAATGTAAAACCTTATCAAAAAGTTTGGAAGTTTGTCTGAAAAATCATTATATGAAGATAAGAAAAAACAATAAGAACAGGAAAAGTATAGGGTAAATAAACAACCTGGGTAGGGAAAGATCAGTTTTTGGAGAAGGAACTCAAGAAATGTTATGTATAGGTCACTATATAAAAATCACTTTGGTCTGGAGTACTGAGAAGGACAGGTGAAAAAGAGAAATATATCTGGTGTTAGGCATATGAAAAGTTGGTCAGCTGATGGTGCACACGGTGATATAAAATCAGCAAATGAAAAGTGTGATTGCTTTGGGGAATGGAGAGGACCAGTTGCTTTAGGCAATAAGAAAATGCTAGACGTGAACTGAATTAGAAAAGGGAAGTGTTGGATGTCTTCACTGATATCTGAGTTCAGCCAAGGAGAAGAAATAGTAGCCAGAGACAATGAGGCTTATCAGATGAACTGCTGGAGGTCTGAATGCTAAGCAAGGGATTTCTGAGGTGTAGATTGTTATGGAACTGTGGGAGATTAAGGGATGCTTGTGTAAAGAGAGGTGATAGAGATTTAAAGGAAATGTTTTTCTACCTTATGTATAATTAGCTCATGGAAATTATTGCTTAGTGGGATTAAATGTCTATGTGGGGTAATGAGAACATAGGCAGTTCCATTAGATTGAACAAAATTAATCAGGCCTAAAACTCCTCGTACCTGGAGGCATAAAGCAAGCAGTAATGGTAGGGGCTAGAAAGAACTATATTTAGAGATTATTTTAGTGGACTGAATTCTGAAGTCTAGCCTTAGCAGGTCCTTGACCAATGTAAATCCTAAATGCTAGGCAGATCACATATAATGTCAGATTTTATGGGGATCATCAGAAGTGGTAACGATGATGTGAAGTTGATAGTACTGCATTGTTAATCAATTTTTCGTTTTTCTGGTTGATCTAACAACTCTTCAAGCCATCTAAAAGTAATTTACACCTAAAAATTCTTTACAGACTTGATTTCAAAGAAAACAAAACAGAAACCTTAAGAATAGGAGATTGAAATAGCAAAGATTATTTTGGACTCCCATTGCTTTATAAAACTGATTGTGAAGGATGACTACATAAAATAAACATAATTTTGATGTATTTAGTTATATTGTACAATATTATTTCTAATAACATAGGAAATAGGTAATTTAGTCATTTAAACAGTTCCGAAGATTTTAAGACTCTTAAGTGATCCAATTCACTCATAGTTTATTCTCCATCTATTTCTGACATTAAACTTAATGGTTTTGCTTCTTTCATCTGACAATACTTAAAAGCTTTTTACAAAAATTTTACTTTGTTCTTTCAGGCTGTGCAAATATAACTCATTTAACTCCTGTAGTAACACTCTTCCTCTTGACTGTTATTTGTTTAGGTCCCTAACATGTCCTTACAAAGGGAATACACTACTGGCTTGCTGAATAGTGCTTTGGATGTTGGATTGTGTGGTTGGCAAAAACATTTAATAATCCATTAGCTCCAATTAATGATAATGAAATATTTCAATTTTCCCTTACAAAAAGTATTTGCTTTTCAAAAAGAATAAAAGTAAGCATTTTTCAATAAATTAAGTACTATTAAATGTATTAAATGCTCTAACCTTAGAGGCCAAAAACCATAAATGTTTTCCCCCTTTATATTTGTTCTTCTTCATTCCATAGAAATTTCTTCATTCATTAGTGCGAACCACAAGACTAGGTTGTTTATTGGAAATTGCTGCCATGAAGNCCAAAAAGCACCTGTTCAAACCTGAACAAGAGAAATTTCTGGTTTGTATCACAGTATTAAGTATGGTAGTTCCCAATGTTCTCCTCTATAAATCTGCCATTCTTGCTGGGATACATAGTAACTAGAAGTACTGCCTTCAGAAAACGCTGTTTGGAATGGTCACATGTCACTGT
>VXBX01007773.1:524625-629429 GCA_013400415.1 Scytalopus superciliaris | reverse complement strand
TCATAATAATACTTGGAATATCCTCACACAGAGGTTTTTGTCGGAGGCTTGTTACAGAGATGTTCTGTCTTTGTAATCAGCCTCTTACAGGTGAGTAACAATACTAATAGCATACATGAGACATAAAACCTAATTTTTTGTAGATTTTGTATAGTTGAAGTATGGGACTGATTGTGGCAAATCTGACAAGTTAGAGAAGTCTGCTGATGTAATGGAGAAAATATATGCATGCCAGATAAAAATGTAATCCAGAAATCCCTGCCCTGGGTTGTTTGGGAAGTAGCACAAACAGCTGTGCTCCTACTGTATATTCTTGTGTTTCTGAATTCTTGACCTAAGCAAGTTTATTGCCAAGACCATTAATATGCCTCAGGTAGTTTCCCTTTTTCTTTTACATTAATTGCTGAGTTTTGTTACAAGTATTGAAGCTGTACCCAGTTACTACAGAAAGCAGGAAGAACATTGGTTTCAATATATTTGTTTGGTTGAGTCAGAGGGGAAGGAAAATTAGTTTTTGAACCTCTGACTGGCTCAGAAGCTTTTTTATTCATCTTTTTTCATTTGTTCTGAAATTATCTTTTTTTTTTTTTTTTTTTTTTGGCATCACTGTGAAAAGCCCTGCTTTGTCTACCAGTTTCCTTGAAGTCACTGACACAGATTTTCACCTTGAAAATATTAAAGTCTAATACAGGACAAATGTCTGACCTGCTCTTCCTACTTAGGGTAAAAGTCTTCACTAATCCTACTATGCCAAAATCTTTGTTCCCACAGAATAATTCAGAATCTAGCACACACTCCTTGTGCTTAAGGAGTTTCCTGTTCTGGCTCAAAAGCAAAAAAGAATCAGTTTCAGCAACAGGTTTCCAGAAAAGAGTTGCCAGAGTGGTAGAGATGAGGTTTTACAAAAGCTTTTTCTTTATTTAGAAATAGAGATCATATTGGAACTTGAAAGGAATTTTAAATGTTATACAACTCATAACTGCTTTTAAAATGCAAGAGCTACTTTCAATAAAACTGTTTGCTAAACAGTTCATGAAATGAGCTGCATATGGTATTTCATTCTCCTTTAGGCTGAAATTCACATTTCTAAAACCTAAAAGAAATTACATTACGAAGATCATAGAACTACTATACTTGGTAAATGTAACAGATTTTGTTTTATACTTAATTTGGGAAAGTCTCTTTTCCCTGGTGTTAGATTAGTAGGATTCAAACTTTGGGTTTGAAATTCATTTATCATATCAACTTTGAATAGAAAACTGGTTGAAATTTCAAAAGGTGCACACATAGGTTTTTGTGAATTTCAGTGACACTTATCAAACTGAAATGATGACAGGAGACTCAGAAGTTCTTATTTGATAATTTTTAGGAGATGATTGCATCAGCCTTGTCTTGATTTACAAATATAGATTTATATAATTCATATTTCAAAGTGAACATAAATACACATTTTACTATCAAGGCACACAAGGTTGATTTTGTAACTTCTTTAGTAGTTCAAGGTAACATTGTCACGTGAAAGGGGGATTGGGAATTTGTCTAACCCTCAGAGAAGGGAGATTTTCTTGACCCTCAGTGATTTATTTGTCTGTCAGTGCCCCAGGGAAGCCAAAACCCCTTATGTCCAACCAGTCTGTCAGCATCCTGTAAGGGGGAACCCTCCACCAACAGGTTCACGGGATCTGAGGGTGACTCAACTGCCCTTTTTGGGGTGGGGACTGAACCAACAGCATGCAGTACCCTCAGCAGGTCCTGCAGAAGTGTTACCAGCCACTGACAGCCTTATAAAGCACCTTATAAGGGGCTCTAAGACTTTAAGGAATAACACTCTTTAATAATACAAATTGTGACAGGTTAATAGGGTTCATGGGTTGTCAGTGATAGTGTCTGACTGCAAAAATGTATTTAAAACACTCTAATAATACTACAAAGCAAACACAAGCACAAACTGTAATACAAAGCAATCTACTAATATACTGTGGAGCAAAGCACAAGCTCTAGTCCTAAAAGCAGCAATGAGTGTGCACAGAAAAGGTTTCTTGCCCAATAGGTGTCCCTATAGGCAGGGGGAAGGCAGGTTCAGCATGTGGACTGATTCCAACAGTTTTGGTAGAGTCTTTCTCCAATTTCTTCGTATTTCCAACTTACTTTTATATTATTTCTTTAGGTTTAGGTGGAGGTTGAGTGACTCTAGTGTTAAATATTTAATTGGGTAGTTGTCCTTGGCATCTCTCTCCCTTGGTAGACAGTCTTTGAACTACAAAGTGTCCCGATGTTCCCCTCCCTGCTGGATATTTATGCAGGGGGACTGTGGCACCTTCATGCTACTACGCTCTTCCTTCCATCCCCTGTGGCAGGTGCTTATCATTGTTTAGGGAACCTTTGTGGGCCATGTTGACTGTGCTCCATCCAGGAAGTGGCAGCTGCACTTTACCCTGTAATTCCTCGTCTCTATTTTTTAATTCTATCCATCATTCCAAAAATATGCATGTCCTTGTACTTACCTGTAAAATTTCTTATATATATATAACATATTCAAAAGAAGCTTTCAATATTTCCATAAAGATTCATTGCTAACTATAATAAAAAGTATATATTTATATATCACTATATATACTCTATATACTTTTAATTTTTTCACTTTAAAACTGTGGTTTTGAAATAATGTCAAAATCTTAACTACCTTTTTTGAGTCATTTTTAAACATTAATTTAGCCTAAAGATGTCTCTTCTTGCACATTGTCATGGGCTTCTGTGAGGAAAAAATCCCTGAATTTTGGTAGAAGTGGGGGCTACAGCGTGGTGGCTTCTGTTAGAAGCTGCTACATGCTTCCCCTGTCCTAGTGGAGCCAATGGTAGCCAGCTCCAGGAGGGACCTCCTGCTGGTGGCCAAGGCTGAGCCTATTAGGAATTATAGAAATGCCTGTCTGAGAACATATTTAAAAACAGAGGAGTATTGCACAGGTAGAAATTGCACCCTATAGAGGGGTAACCCAAAGGACAGCAGGAAGAGAACTGCTGCTCAAGGGGTGGACTCAGGTTAGCAGCAGCAGCAACAACTGACTGCAACCCCCTCGTTCCCGGTTCCCCTGCATGGAAGGAGGGAGGGCTGGGGGAAAAGTGAGTTTAAGACCGTTTTATTTCTTACTCTTTAGCTCTTATCCTGTTAGTAATAAATTTAAGCATTATCCTCCATTCTGAGTCTGTTTTGCCTGGGAAGTTAATTAGACCTCTGCCCGTATCTCTGCTCTTGAATTCTTAGCTGGTTTTTTGTCTTTGCCTCGGGAAGGGGGGGCCTGGAGCAGAGCCGTTTGGGTAGACACTGGGTGTTCAGCCAAGATCAAACCACCACACACATTTATTCATCTATTTATTAAGATGTTTTCATAAATATTCTAAAATATCTCTTTGGATTTTCTGTTGGAATGAGATTTTTTATTTCTAGGAATTTTTCCCCTTTAGGGAGTAGGAAAATAGAAGTATTGTAGAACACAAAAATGGAACTAAAGTGAAAAGATCTTCAGGTCATCTCTTTCTTTTCCATACTCTACAAGCTTGTATGCACAAATACTTCTGTGAACTGAGTAAGTCACTTCAGTTGTGTACATGAGATTACATAATACCCAATTTTACCAGAAAGTTTTAATTATCCTGATTTCTTTCACTGAAGTGTTATGTAGGCAGAAACATCAGCCTACTCCCTTCAGGATCTGCTTCCAAGTAGAGCTAGCTAAACATAGGATGGGGAGCAATGCATATGAACATATAAAAATAACCTTGATAGCACAGAGTCCACCAAAGTAGAAAACATCAGGAAGGTGGGTCTGTGTTTTAGTTAATTAGAAATCAGTTTCACATTTGGATTTTTTTTTCTCTTAAATAATGCTTCATTTAATTTCCCATGTCTCAGAAGACGTCATTGTGCTGTTAAGATGACTGCCTGTTTGATTATAAACTTCAAGAAATTATTCAGTTCTTTCATGTAAATTAATTTCTCTTCATAACTATATGAAGTTATTGAATAGGTTTTGGATTATATAGCAAGATATTTTTTCTGATGATGAATTCAGTTTGTAGTATTTCATTTGATTATTCCACTTGAAGTCCTTTTTCACTTGACTTTATCTTCTGCATCACTTGAAAGTTTAAATAAACAAAATTTTCCATAAGCAAAGATCAGAAATAATCATACTCCTTTAGTAATGCTCTTATTAGTAATATCCCATTACAGAACTTCCCATTTTCAGTTCATGACACAAGTTCATGCACACTCTGCCACAGAGAAAACCATTTACAGGCAACATTTTGATGGAATTCTGGACCACTTCCTTCCTACGTGCCACTCACATCAACCAACCCATTAACACCTGCTGAACCTTCTCCCTATCAGTCATCAATCATGAGCAATCAGTCAGGTACTTGATAATTAACAGAGAGAGGGAAAACACTTCACAAGGCTAAAAATACATCTTTATGGTAGCTTCATGCATAGTCAAATCACAACAGGAAAGGTTTAATACCAACCTGTACACCTGTAAAACAAACCCCTCAACCTGGAACCCAGAAGTACATGTAACACAGACCTTTGAAATGATTGTTATGTCCTTTACTTGAATTGCAACACAGCAACTGTGGTGCAGAGGAGGAACTGAATTCTGTTAAAAGCTTGAAGAGGGGCAAAAGATGCTAGAGGATGACTTTGAAGCCTGCTGTTGTGATGCACTTCTGTGGTCCTTGTAGAGTCAACATTCTTAAAGGAAAGCTCTACCACTGAAAAGGCCTCAGTTTGCACAGTTCTTTACTGTCTGGAGGTGTTGGATGCATGTGCTGGAAGTGCAAGACAAGTATTTGTAAGGATCCCCATTCTAAGAGGGCTCAGAGATTAAGGCAAGGGCTGCCAAAAGAGATCTGCCCCAGCCTGTTGGTTTACTGAACACACACTGATAAAAATAGGATCTGAGTTAAATGAATCAGGTTTTGAGTTGACGGAATATTTTCACTGATAAAATGAGTTTAGGGTTAGCTCGTTTGATAATTTACAAAAACAGAATGAAATTAAGATGTACTGTAGAACTAAAAGGCTGCTGGAAATCTGCTATAAGGATATTTCTTTTCTGCACTCAAGCTAAATATCCTGCTTATTTTGAGATTAGTTCTCTTTTTGATGTTCTGTGGTATTGCTGAGGGTAAATATATGAAAATTTGCATTGTGTGCATCACTGGTGCATTAGGTGTGAAAATGAATGCAGAATTTTGAGTCTTTCAGGGATATTATGTTGAATGCCAATGTTAGTGCTTCTTTTTGGTTTTAACTGGGGTGTTTTATCAATCTGTGTCTGTGAAACTGTATTGCATGCAATGTAAGTGTCTTAAGATATGAAGAGATCTCTCTCTTGGCACCTCACTCCTCACCTTGTCCTATTCAGAAGTTTCTGTGATGACTTTCCTATCACCTTGGCTAGTTAATGGGACTTCAGTGTAGGGCACTCATAGTCCTTCTTTTCAAGTAAATTTTTTGATTTTGTTTGTTCTGCATTTCTTGACAATACAAAAGAGTTCAAGCAGGGAAGTAATACTTCTCCAACAGGTTAAAAGCTGGTATTCAGCTACTTGTTTGGCTTTTCCTTCACTGAATAGGGCCATGTTTCCCAGACTCCAGAGTGTCATGAAAAGCACAGAATAATTATGTACACAGTGAAAATAGGAACCAAAATTTCCTCTGCACTGTGGACTTCTCTATCAAAATTTGAAAAACAGGCATGGAGTAAATGTGGCCAGGTTTGAAGTCAGGATTCCTGAATGCACAGAATTTAGTGAATGACTTTAATATGGCACTGGTAAAACCTCAGTTTTAAGTCTCAGTTGTTTTATGTCAAACCTGCATTGGATGCCCTGCAATTTTATAATATACACAAGTATAAAACTGTTTATATATATTAGTTTTAAGTATCAGAAATATATAATGAATATATCCCTCATGCAACACTAACCAGTTGAATCTTGTTTTTATATTTTATTTTAATCTTTTAAGTTGCAAAGCAGATGCAGCACACAAACCTCCCTTGCTCTTGCTCTCCCACTGCTTTCTCCTGCTTGCCTCTCTCCTCTCGTTTAACATGCAAACTGCAGATGAAAACAGCAAAGTAGAAGCCTGGAAAATATATTGATACACATGCATATTTCATGAATTTTCCTAATTTCCTGCAGTTATGAGTTAATTAGGTAATTATTCCACCCTCTTTCATTGAATATGATTTCTTAGTTCTTCCTCTTATGACCAGTGATTGCCCCAAGTATCCCTATCATCACTATGTAAATACAACAAAAAAAAAAGAAAAAAAGAAAAAAAAAGAAACAAAACAAAGGTCCACATGAAAGCTTTTCAGTGCTGGTCATGCTGAGAGTGAAAATGAGTTAATGTTCTTTGGATGGGTATAGTATAGCGGGGACATTCACTGCTCCCCTCAGCTGTTTGGTTTCAGAAGGGAAAGACCTTCCTATTTACACATTAGCGTTCTGATGCTGTTTGTTGCTTTCCAGCAAGGAAAGAACGCAGCAACTTATGCTTCATTAAATTCCAGAACAACTTAACATGTAGAATTAGAATATGTGATAAGAAAATTAGTGCTGCAAGTAAGTCATTATGACACAGCTTATATTTCAATTTCTTAAACTCCATGTAATAGCTTCTTAGAGATGTGACATGCTGTCATGAAACATTTTACTTCCAATGCAGTTTCCTGTCAACATCGTAAGTGTTTATTGTCTCAGTTTAAGTCTAATTGTTCATAAAACATTGCTCAAAAAAATATTTCTAGAGGACTTGAAAGAAAGCTATCAGTATTGGGCACAAATTTTTACTTAATTAAAAGAAACAGAACTTTAAAGAACATTTAATTGCAGACTGTGTTGCAGTGCTTTTTCAGGTAATAGTTAATATCCATGAATAACCAAAGGTGCCAGAACTTCTTGTGTGCTTTCAAAGGGGTAACTTTAATTAGGAATGAGCTCTTAAAGACCTTCTTTATTCAAAGGTCTAACTCTGTGACACACAGAGAGTGCAACGGTATCTCTCCAAATATCAAGGGAAAAAGCAAGGGATCACAGCTTTCATGTCTGATCAAATGAAGTATTTCTGTTCACTCCTCCAGAAGTTTTCAGGAATCAAACAGGTGGGATTTGCTTCTTGCTCCTGTGTGTTTTCCTCTCAGTCTTTTCTCTCCTTTACTCCACATAGATGCTCTGTTTATATGTGTGAAATGAAACTGGGCACTATCATGGTTAATTTAGTGTTGGAACTGATCCTCTGAAATAATTGTCTATTTTGAAAGTCCAAACCTTTATTTTGGTATTATGGGTGCCAGTGGCTCTTATTTCGCATGACTGCAAATTTAACAAGGATTGAGTAGAGAAGGATTGATTTAGAATAATGATGTCTCTTGGAGGCTTGGTGGCAGCAGATCTAGCTTGTTGCACTTGGCATGTGGTTTTGGGAGAGATGTTTCCAGTGATAGGTTCTCTGGGAGGTGAAGGGATTTGCATTCCTGCTTTTCTACCAAAGCCAGTAACTTGTGAATGATGCAACTTAAAGGATCATACATTTAATTAATGGCTTGAAAAGAGAAAACAGTCCCCAGATCATTATTTTACACTTTACTCTCCTCAAACAAGATGGTCATTTTCTATAAGAGAACCCTTGTGAAATTGTTTAGTCTTTCCTGCAAGAAAGAAGGTTCAAATGTATGCGATTTCTGCTTGGTACATCATCAGAGTCCGGAACCTCTTCAGAAAATGGCAATTTCTCAGCTGTTTTCCATCCACCAATGCACAGAGCCTGTTACTTCCCCCTTCCAGTTTTTTATTTTCAGTTCTTTTCACAGATCTGAGTGCTGCAGGTTGCCTTCCATTTTGATCTGATTTTACTCACCCTTTCAGTCAGTGAATCAATCAAGTAATGTTCTCATTTGAGAATGCTAATGCTCAGTTTTTCACAGCAGTGACTTCAGAGAGTGTGACTGTTCTGTTTAGCTTATGGTAAATATTTCAGCAAGGAAAAAAATCCCTTGCCTCGCAGCTTAATAAACTGTCACGGCAGATGCAGCTGTGTAAAATGGATTTGAAATCCTCTTTACTTCCCTTTAAATATTTTCACTTCTGGCTTTATGTTGTTCTTTGCTTGTTTACAGCTGTTTTGAATTCTCAGCCCCTCTGTTAAACATTAGGAATTCTCAGTCACAAAACTAAACAATACAGTGTAAATTACTTTGGTTTCTTTTTGAAGAAAAGCTAGAGCTTGAAGTGGCCAGCAGGACCTTTTAAGTCCTGCCTAATTACACATTCCCTTACGTGAAGGCTGCAGAAGGAGTCTGCAGAAAAGAGTCACAGGGCATTTTCAAAAGGAAACTACTAAAAAGTTAATTATCTGAACATCAACATTTTTAATTTTTCAGTTGGAACGTCCCACTGCAAAGTACAACTTGAGCAGTGACTATTATGGTTCTAAATGGCAAGCTGAAAATCATTAGACTTCTGTTAATGAGGGAATCAAGTTCTTGATACAGAGATGTCAACATTGTATAGAAAACATTCATTTATGTATTTAAATGGTTCAAACATGCATGAGAAGTTTCAATGCTTTGTCATTTTATGCCTTTCTGAAAGACAGTCCATGAGAAGATGAAGAGTGGTAAATACAGCAGTAACATTACTGTAATAAGGAAACAGTAATTAAAAGTGCAACGAACTACAGAGTATAGGGCTATTGAAACTAAAAATATTCTGTGTTTTTGAAAATGTTTAGTGTTACAAGAAGTTGTTGGTAGGGAGGAAAGAAATGGGATTTTGTGTGCTTTTCCAGATGAGTTGAGAATTGTCTAAGAATTCTTTTGATTCTACCAATCACTATGAAACCAGTGATATGAAAAAATGTAACTGGTTTTTAAAGTACAGAATGAAAGCTGTAGAAAGGTTGAGCCTGTGAATAATAGAGAAGATAAACACTAGCTATGCTGAGGAAACGCCCAGGGACTCAATACATTTGTCATTTTGAGTTATCCTCATCAAAAGTCTCATGAAAATGTACTGGAAAAGTCTGTGAAAGAGATTTGGATGATAAGCAACTTCAGTGGTTTCCTGAGAGTTGTCAGAAATGCTGGTGTCATGTTTCCCTTTTTGAGTCATGTAAGAATTAGAAATTCATATAATCTCTAGATGTTTTCAGTAGAAAATGGCAGAGATTTTATTTTTGTTTCAAATGAAAAATATGGGGGGTTGGGGGGGGGAAGAGTTCAAAAAAATAAACTGATGAGACTTTAAAGTTTTAAAATGACAAACAGTTCAAAGCCAAAATTATTATGGGAATCCACAGTGTGCAATAGACAGTTGAAGCAGAAAACTATTCACAGCTTGATGATGATTTTTGCTCTAGCATATATGTCTTCTGTCTATGTGTCCACTGTCTGGAATAAGATTAAATATGCAGTGAAAAGTCCTTCATAAACCGAGAAGGCGAAACTTGTGCTAGGATTAGTGTTACCTACAACAAAAAACTGAGGCCATATAATGAAGAAGAAGGAACATTTGTCATGGCCAATAGTATTTGCATCCCACCTGCTTCTTGCACTGAACCAAAAGTTTTATAAATTTCATGTTCTAGCATCCTTTGGAGAACAGGAAGAAGATAGTGAGGTTTTTTTTTTTGAAATTTGCAAGTTTTTCCAACTACAGAAGGTGGTCTCAGAAAGGTTCTGTAGAAAGATCTTTGAAAATTCAACAGATGGAGAACTGGTTGGGCAAATAAGAGCATGACACTTTAGGGCACTGGCGATACAGTAAGACAATTTTGTATTTAATTCAGAGAGAAAAGAAAGCCATTGAAAAAAAACAGAATTGACAAAGGTACATGCATTTAATGAGGAAAATTGACTCTTTATGCAGCATTTTGAATGGATTTCCATGGTGTAAAATGGAGGAGGTCAAGGATGACTGGAGAAGATTGAAATATGTCGGATACCACACCAAGGTGTTAATTTCATCTGTTCAGACACAAAAGAAAGTCTTTCCTTTAGAAAATTTGTGTAGGAGGATGGAGTGAGGTAAAAATATCTCAGTGTTGTGAGGACTAGGGAAAGATCTGCGTTGAAGGCAGTGCCTGGGTCTTCAGTTTGAATTACAGGTAAAATATTAACAGTATTTATAAAGACTGAAAAATTAATTAGAGCAGCATGGTGGAAATTAGATGCTCGGATTTATTTGTTCTGGCTGTACACTGATACCTGACAACCTAAAAAGAAGCATCAGTAGGAAGTTCACAGTGGGAAACTGGTATACAGGCAAGGCTTTGTACAAATTATAAGTCAGTGAAAATCCTCTTTTCTTCTTGTTGTTGTTAGTGTTGTTGATGATGTTTTTTGTTCCCTGGAAGTAACAAAAATCATAATCTATGCAGTTAATCACACAAGGCACATGCTGGCATGCCTACATTTTTTTCAGACATTCCAGTTTTGGAGAAGCAATGAGCTTTCCTTGCAATGAGAATAAGTGAATGAGAGTGTTACTCATGCTAATTTGATGCTCTTCTTTGATTTTTAGCTCCTGCCATATATTTGAGATCAGTAGCTGTGAGAGACAGAAAATACTATATAAAATAACAAGTAGTTGTAAAAGTTTTATGTAAAAAATACTGAAGAGTAGCTGAGACTTCCCTGAAACATATTTTTTTCCTGAATACCTACAAATAAATTTGGATATGCCAGTAACATGTTTTTCTTTGTTTTCCAGAAATTCAAGTTCACCAAGAAGTCTCATATTTGACTGTCAGTTTGGGACCAAATTACTTGCGAATTTGAGGTAAATATGTATGTTACTGATAATTTCATCAACAAGATTATGTTAGTTTATTGCTCATAGGACCCAAGATTATTAAAAGCATAAAAACACATTTAAAAGAAACCTCTGGATTCTTTTCAGGCCATAAATACAGTTATTTTAATAAATTAACTTCAGCAGAAATGTTCCCAGTGAAATAACAGTAACCAATCTATTGAATTGTCAAGGATGATGCCCTGTGCTGTCACTATCTTCAGGGATATGTCATTGCTTATGATGTTATAGAGACAGTCAGAAAAAGAGATATTGCTTTCATCTTGCATTGAATAAGTAAAAAATTCAAATTCTGAACTGACAGTTCTAGGCCTGCAGTGTATCTGTAACATTTCTGATTTCTCCTGTATATGTTTCAGTTTCAATCATTTTGGGGTAAGTGCTGTCACAAAGTCAGATGTGCAAAGCTCTGAAAGAGCCAAGGGCTTTTTAACAAGAATATTGAACAGCAGATGTATAATGGTAACTAACTACTCAAGAGGAGCCTCTGTAATGGTGCTACATTTGTGTGACTGAGGTCATGCGAGCACAAAACCTTCTGCACTTGCCAAGAATGTGATTATAGCCTGCAGTTCTTAACCTTAAAGCTGAAATTGCATTTTTGCTGATTTTCAAAGGCGAGCAGGGTGAATTTTTCTTTTTGTAAGATGCCTACTTTCAAGAAGCACTCAGTGCAAATGAAACAAACTGTAAAGGTTTGAGCATCCTGAAAGGAAGCAGCAGAGTAAGCTCCTTGTCAGCAGAATGAGGCACGTGCTATCACTGGTGGTGGAAAAAGAGAGGATTGCATGGCCACTTCCTATCCAGCCAAACAGTGCACATTTCCTTCAGCTAAATTGTACATGACACCAAACTAAATCCAGAATTCCAGTGATATAAATATGAATTTCCTCAGTGCTTGTAAACATCTTGATACAACATTAGTGCCATGCAACTGCAAAACACTTTACAGATATACTTGACAGCATAATGTAAGTTAGACCTGAATATATTACACACTAACACAGTGCTATAGTAATTGATTTGGCTATAATTGGACATCTGTTATTGAACATAAAATGCTGGTGAGTTTTGAGTACCAGCTCTGCAACACTTCTGGTGTTTCCCCCGGGAAAAAAAAAAAAAAAGCACATATGAATATTTTTTAGATTTTCTGAGCCACTGCCCTACAAGACCTGTTTGTGTCCTAGCACTTAGTGGTATCCCTTTCCAACATGTGTCAAACTTAACATTTCTATTTTTCTAAATGGCTTTAATTTGCTACAGTTTGCATTGCTGATATTTATGTTTCAGCTAGACCGAACACTCTGATCCCTTCAATAGTGGATGTGTTTGATATTAATAGAACAGACCATGAATTTATTTTCACTTTGCATGTTCTACTATCTTAAAATCTGTGATTAAAAAAAATAAAATCAAAGTATATGCTAATACCTTTACGTAATACCATTACATTTTGACTCATCTTTCAGGTAGGCAAAGGCAGATCTTTTAATTTATGGTAAGCTAGTAGTCTGTTTCAGGTTTTGACTTCTAATGCTGTATGATGTGTCAATATTTCAGTTGCAAAACTGCAGGTGCCCATTTACTTTAAACTGAAAATATATGTAAAGATAATTAACTAATTAAATACCCACTGTTGCATTTGACTTAAGAATTGTTTTAAGACTAAAGGGTTTTTTTATTTTAGTACATATTTTGCAGGATGCAAGTCCAGAGTTACAAGTTGTTCTGACGCTATCCATATAAATTAACAAATATCAGATTTACACTAGCAACATTCTTGAGCATAAACTTAACAGGCACATGATTGAGTTGGGACTGTTTTCATGCTTGTAATCTGAAATGCCTTGCTGATTTACTTTGCTGTGCTTGATTAAACCCTCTTTGAGACCAGGTAGCTGTCCAAAGTACATTCAAATAATACGATATGTATAGAACAACATAAAGTTGTGAAATAATAATAACAATAAGCGGTGAAATATGTTGCCATAGACACTTTTGTATGGTAAAACTTTATGCTGGTTCAATAAAAAAAAAAACTACTTATGGGAAGATAAATCCTATAAGCATTACAACATCCATTGAAACCTTTGATTTGAGTAATCTGTTTCACCTGAACCTCTGATAAACGTTAAGGTGAGACAGCAAAAGAGAATCCAGATTGTTTTCCTCTAAAGTGACTTAAGTTATAAAACTGTGACCAGAGAATCTTTCAGTCTCCAAATGTACAGGTGATTCTTTCTGCTTCTTTGAAAGTTAGCCTTTATTTTTTCAACTAGAAGCATTCTGTGCACTTGCTCAGATTTGCAATTTGGGAAAATGATAGCCAAATTCTTCTACCTTGGATCATGTAGCTATACTCATAATAAATGGTGGTACCTCACATACTTGGGAAATCCATAGAAGGTATAAAAGTATATGCCACTCAGTCAATGAACTTCTCAATGAATGCCAAATCTAGCTTTTGTGTTGATTGTTTATTGTTGTGAGAGTTTTATATATGAAAAATTAGATTCTCCATTATGCTTCATGTTCAGGTGTACACACCTGCTTTCCATGCACTTGCATGCACTGAACGTTATAGGGCTACGTGCTGGGTTTGGTAATGTCATGCAATACAAATTTCATTTAGGAAGGAAAAGCACTCAGGTGTAATGCAGCAGGATTTTAATAAATGTGTGTGGATCATGCCTAGAAATCAAGGAAGTACAAAAAAGGTGACATCTCAGGTGCTGCACAGCCCTCAGCCCTTAGGCAGGATGTGTGAAGAGGGGCATGACGGTTTTGGCTGTGCTTACTGGATATATTGCTCTAGGGACTGTAGCCAGCTGGTACATATTAGTGTCCTTCAACTTCATCTGAATGATGTCTGGGTAGTATAGAAACATACAGAGAATTTCTTTAGATAACAGTCCTCTCAGTGCCAAGAGAAGCTCTGCAGAGCAGAGACCTCAAATCTTTTTTTTTATTATTAGTTTGAAAATCAAAGATGTTTGCCTAGTATATTAAAGGTGGACAGAAAGGTGACAGGGGTCCCTTTTGCAGAAGTTTTGGGTGGCATTGAAAGCAGAACTTAAAGAAACTGTCAGAAGACTTTTGCCTGCAATATTTTCATTCGATTTTGTGTAGCCAGCAGATTCAGACAAGCAGACGAGACTTTGCATGATCTACAGGATCAACCTCTGTGCTTTCTAGAACTTGCCTGTTGTTGCATTTTTATAATGATTCATTCTTGTAAGTTAAAACCCAAAAACAATAACCCCCAAAACTTTACTGACTGCTTGATTCTAATCTTGCTGGTCACTGGAATTTTAATACAAAATAAGTGTGGACAATTTCAGCACTAATTACCCATCCTGTCACTTACATAATCTCGTGTCTCATAGTGTAAGTAAAAAAGAGAGTGCTCTTGGTTTACATGGATTTCATATCCCACTAATTTATAGCATAAGCGTTACTCAGTATAGCCTGACACAGCCCTGCAAATTGTTTTGTACAGCATCACTTTCTTTTGGAGCAGATATCTGTTTTCAATTTGCATAGAGAGTGCCTCGTCTAAATTTATTGCACTGGAGACAAGTGAGTTAGACATTATCATGACTTTACTGGCTGCATGTCTCTGCCTACTGGTTTAGAGGGAACATAAATTTATTTGCCATTAAATCCTATCTAGAGATGATAAAGAGAATTTCATTCTAGTGAAAGTGTTACAAGCAGTTTGTTACATCAGGTTTACGTACAGTTTTGTGGATACATCATACAGTATGTTGTATATAGCACAAACCAGCCTGCTTTGCTTGTCATTACTCTTAAATTTGAATAGATCACTGTCATGTTAGGAAGAAAAGCTTAAAGAAAAAAAAAAAAAGAAGAACAATTATATGTTCTTAACTGTAGTCACAGACACCTCAGCTTAGAGCTTTGCTTTGTCTCCAGTTCTGCTAGTGCCAAATTCTTCCAAGATCTTTCTGCATCATGGGTTTCTTTCCATCATCCCCTAGCTCAAGTTGGGCTGTATACAAGTTCTTACCTGTATACTGAGTCTAACTTGTTGCCGGTCACCTTTGGTACAATTTACTTTCCCTTTAAACTAGGCACATTTATTTTTTTCTGTCTTCCTGGCATGACTATTTCCTCTTTTCTTCTTCTGTTCTTTATCTGTACAACTGAGGAATGAGCACCATTTCTTTTTATGTCTTCATCCTTCCTCTCTTTGGTGCAACAGTCCAAAACCTGCTGGTAACAGATGCTTCCTAATACATGTTTCACTAACAAGTGCATTTGAAATGTCTCTCACTGTCATGAAAATTCTGTTTTAACAATGCTCTTCCTGCGAGGTCTATTAATCCAACAGTAATCCAGTAGACAAAACAGTCAAAATAATACCCTGCACTTGGAACATCTTAATTCTTCAGGTAACCTAGAGATTTATTTGTATAAGTTGTATTCTTTAACTTTTAATTGAGTGGTGATTATTTTAAGACTATGTCAGACAATATAATATGCTTAATGTCAAGTGTTTGTGCAGCATGTGCTGGCTAGATGGGACCAAAATGCTCCAGAGATTAAAGTTAGGCACTCAAAGCTCACAAACTTAGAAGTGTCTTTTTACAGGGTCAATGCCTAAACTGTTTCCACATAACAAAATTTATATAAAGTATTTTACATCCATATTCACACAGGTAAATGAACCATTTTATTTTACC
The DNA here is from genome assembly GCA_013400415.1 of Scytalopus superciliaris. Lineage (NCBI taxonomy): Eukaryota > Metazoa > Chordata > Aves > Passeriformes > Rhinocryptidae > Scytalopus > Scytalopus superciliaris. Next base: position 613,839 of record VXBX01007773.1, on the reverse strand, counting down.
TTGAATTTGCAATATTCCACCAATAACCTGTAATTTTGTTATCTGGTGTGTTCAGGCTTGATGAGATGCCAGTCTTTTGGTCTGTGTCTGACCTTGATGCCTGTGAGAGTTGGTTCTTTTCTTGCCAAGTTACAGAAAACAAGAACTTATAATTGGGATTGTGTCCTTGAAGGAGAAGCATCTTGTGTACACTGTAACTGTTTTGTGGTCTGGCTACTTGCCGACAGCCAGTCAAGGGCAAGTCAAGGAGAAAAAGAGGAGGATGATGAAGTAACAACCACTGACCCAAAAAGGGAGACCTTCAATACACACTGCACAGGTGTAGGCGGATTTCCAGTTCCATAATGGGTGGAGGGATGGAGGCCTCCATCTGATCATGTGCTGGCCACATATGCCCAGATAGACATCACAGACCAAGTGCACAAAACCAGAGTTCCTGCTTCAGGTGGAGGTGTGTGCTGGCACAGAGGACAATGTTGCCTCCCACGGGGACACCTGCAAACCATGTCGAGCCCAAGGATGCAGCAGCCAGGCATTCTTGGGATCTTGAACACATTGGGGTTGGTATGTATAGTACCTGAATAAGAGGTATAGTAACTGTGTGAGTGGTGTATGGGTGTGTGGGAGGTGTCTTGGAATTTGTTTTGGTTTGTTCTGTTGCCTTTTCTCAGTTTGTTTTTTTTTCTTCCCTTTTGTTTGCTACTTCTTTGCAATAAATGCTGTTTACTTGAATTTTAAATGGTGTCACAGTTTCAGCCTGGAATCCTTCTGAACTCTCCCTGGAACATCTGGTATTTCAGTTTTCAACTAATGATTAAACATCTGCTTAATATTCTAAAAAGCACTTTTACTTAACAATTATTTAAAATTAGGTTCAGTAAACATATTAAATTTTCTCTTCTTTCTTGTACCATAGCTCATCTGTTCTGTTATTCTCCTTACATTTTTATTGGAATAATTTTTTAGTGTTTCTCTTATGAAATTATCTCAAAGCATTTTGCATAATAAACATGGATTCACTTTTTATGTCTCTAGCTTGGAGAACAACTGCTTTCACTGACATTTAAAATACAGTATTGCTTATGGACAGATTTTTCACTTGTTTGAAAGAATCCCCCAAAACTTAATGCACATCCTGACAGACAAAGAATAAGAGATGTGTTCTAGTTACCAGTTTATGGCTATGTTTGTATAACCAAAACTGTGTATTCAATACCTTAGGATATTCTCTGATTATATGACGTTTTATCTTTATTTGTTGGTTCTTGGTTCGTACTTACTTACACATACATTAATTGATGGATGCATGGATAAGCTCTGTCATATTACAAGCATTGTATATGTGGGGTTTTGTACAGGGGACTTCTGGCTTAATTTTTTTTCACCATTGTAGTAGGAAAAGATAATTTTCCCCCTTATCTTTTAGTTGGTAGTCTAACATTAGATAGACAGATTGTCTGCCAGTGATTTTAGATACTTTGAGCATATTTTGCTCTCTTTCACATCTTGGATTTATATATTCAGCTTTGATCCCCATTACATACTTACACATTTGCCCAAGGAATGTTTGAGATTTATTATAGTCTGTTACTGTCTTCAGGATCTTGCAGTTTGTTTTTATAAGAAGATAGCAGCAGAAATTGAATTCAATATTGAAAAGCTCGTGTATTGAAATTCTGCCCACTTTAAGGTACAACTTGTATTTATCATAAAAACAGAACATTGGATAGCAAGGTGTGGTGTAAATGTTTTACTGGCATCTCTTTTGGATAGATTTATCAAAGATTTAGAAGCAGCAAAGACATGAATGAGCTATGTGGGTCATCCAAGCAAATTCCTTTGTAACAATATAGTCATACATTTAGAATATGTCACAAGTATTGTAAGAGAAAAGAACCTTATTAACAATGGATTTAGGGATTGTTGTTGTTGTGGCTGCTGTTTTCTTATCTAGACACTTTCATAGACAGGTTTCCTTAGTAACATGAATCTATTAGTTCTAGTCTCAAAGGGTGAAAGCAATTTTAATTTACTAGTTTCAAGAGAACCTTTGAAATATTCTTAGCAACGTTTGGTGCTTGATTTCACACTTGACCCTGCATTTTCTCTACTTCTCTGACTCAAGAGAGAAAGCAGCAATCCCAACTTGAGAATATTCCATTGGGTAGTTCTCTTGTAAAAAGTTGATCTGACCGTTCTCTTGTAGTCTGCCATGTTACTAGTTTGCCTGCTGCTTTCCAGTTATTCTTGATAGTAGAAGATAACACAGAAGCCTGAGTTGAATTGGGACCAGCTTTAAAACTGAGAATGTGAAGGTAGGTTAAGACTGCCAACCTCTTCTTTCCTCCCTTGGCACATAATCCCTCTCCATCTATGTAAAATATAACCTGATTCCCCAACGCTCCAAGCTTTAGTCTGTTACCATAAAATTTATGTGCCTTTAAGTTATCTAAGGTACATTTTAGAACTGAAAGCTTTTTTGTTACCTACATGTTCTAAAGAAGACAAACTTTATTATTCTACTCAAAAAGCCGTAATTTAGATTTCTCTATACACACTGTAATGTTTCCTGAATTGTTCCTATTAAAGGTCAGGTTTATGAGATAATATGCTACTACTGGACGGTTTCAAGCTGCTTTGTGTGCTTTATACATTTGACAGCTGAAGAAACAGCAATTCATTTACACAGAAAATACTTCCACATGAGCAAACCAGAGCATGCCCACAGCCATCGGTAGAAGTGTCTTGGTGGACTGATAATGTTTCAGTGGTACTGTTTTGGAAATGTGTGTGTTCCTAAGCACTGATTACTAGGTCAGGAAACAAGCAGTTTTGGGTAGAAGGGGACTTGCTAGTATTTCTTAATACCTGTCCTGCTTTCTGTGTACAGTAGTCACAGAAAAGGTCAGTTTTGAGATCAGATAGGGCACCCAATGGAAAGGTGATGTCTTTGTTGAAACACATTTGGGGCAATACATGAACAGAAGGAGAGGATGTAATGCCCCAGGCACAGTAAACACCATGTTCCTTGACAGCATGCACTATTTATTCACTGGGAGTACACCATGACAAGGTAAATTACATTCCAGCATGATAGAAATATCTGTGGAAACTTTGTGCTACTGTGACATGGAAGCCTGGGTTAGCTCCTTCAAAGTTGGGGTAGCTGTTATCCACAAGTTGTTCTGCATTGTTTTGTCATAGACATCTGCTAGGAGTGTAGATGTACTTAATTTTTAAGGTCCTTTTTGGCCCTTTACAAGCAGCTCACTGAAGAGCTTCAGTTTGATCTTTTAACTTGGGCTCTTCAGGTGAAAGCAAATGAAAAATCTCATAGGTTTCATTATAGTTTAAGTTTTTGAAAGCATTTATTTTTTGGTGGTGACATTTTGGTACTTATAAACGTGTGTACAGTGGAAGGTTGAAGCAAGTTAGAACTATGGTGTGACACATGAAGTAGCTTCCTGCATTAGCCATTAGAATATCTGTATTCACAGTAATGTGGAAAGGTCAGCTCAATCAATTGTACCTAGATTTCAAATGTAAATCCTCAAATACACTGCTTAGTGACATTTTAGTAACAACCTGAGTTTTCAGGTGACCATAGCACAGAAATAAAAGAAAGTATTTATGAAATGTTGGAACTAAAAGCTGTATCGGATTGAGAGCCAGACTCAGACAGGGCTTTTTAGCTTCTTTGTGTGCTGAAGACTACTTTTGATTTTTCTTTCTGTATTGATGTTAGTTGGCAAGATGCTGTTTTCTTGTGTACTCTGATGTTTCTGGCTTATTGCATTCTCTGGGAATGAAACTTGGACTTTAGAGGAACAAGTCTAGAATCAGAATGTACCCAAAGGCTTCCTAATCATTTGGTTTCTTATAACCCAGAATTTTCTCCCAAAGACTACAAATAATAGTTTTAAAACTTTGCAATATGCTTTTATGAGCTTTAGTTGTATTCCTGAGGGGTAAAACAAGACTTCAGAGGAGGTAAATTTGTCAAGTAAAACCTGTGAAAACTCTGCAGCAATTTAAGGGGAAGCGTTTGCATAAGTGTAAGTCCAAAGACAGAAATTTTAAAAGGGCTGTAAATATTAAGGATTCAATATCCTTTATATAAAATTGCTTTGGGAGCTTTCTGCTTGTCACTGCTCTCCAGAACGTTTCCTCTTGGACTGAAATTCATCTCAGTACCAAAATCCAGGGCAGATCTGTCCACATCACTTGGGGTTTGTACAGATGTTCCGTGGAGATTCAGTGACTTGTATGGTTTGCTCTGTTACTGATCTGGGGACTCAAGGCAGATTTCTATAAACTGATCTTACATGTAGTAACGCCTGTAGCTGGGACAGGCTAGGCCAAGGCTCAGCAGTGCAGGGCCTGGCATAACATTTAAGGATTCTGAAGGCTTCAGTATGCCTTTGAAACTATTAGTAAGGAATTAAGCTCTATGTCATAATGAACTATAAGAGATGGAGGAGAATATTTTCTCAATAGTCCTGTCGTCATCTGGCTTGTTAATGAAGTCAACTTGAGTACATAGGGGAGAAGCCCCTTAAAATATATAAATCAAATTAAATTATTGCAATTATTTGAAATAATGTAACAAAATATTTCAAGTGCATATATATTCCATGCATGTCTTTAAGAACAACATAAAAAAAAGGAAAGTATTTGCTGTGTATCAAAGAAAAAAACCACATTCAATCTGTCAATCTGTAGGCTTTGTGTGAATACAGATATATGTATTTTGCACCCCAGAGAAACACATTAAGAAAAATAGAAAATTGGGTTTTCAAATGTCAGAATGTGGGAAATCTGTGGAAATTTTATTCAGCTCCTCCATGAATCTACAGTTGGAAAGGTTTTAATTGCCACTTAAAATAGTTCCCTCACAGCCACAACCCCTGCCTTTTACACTGTCCTTGTATATATGTAGTCTACATATGCACTTATACACAACTGTACAGTGGCTACCATGGGGATATATGCTCAATATTTGTTTGTACTGGATCATATGGTGCATACCCCTAAGCCTTATTTACTTTACCTTCTAAACCACACAGAGTAAAAAATTGCTGATTTCCTTGTGGGCCCCTTTGTCTCATGCTGTAGCTGTAGTATTGAAATACTTCACAAACCCTAAGGAATTTATCGTCACAGCAATCTCAAGATTTTCTTTGTTTTCCCTTTCTTATCCCTTTTTAGTGAAGAACAAAATATAAAACCAAAAGTTCTCAGTGTCTGGCTTGGGCCAGTTTTCCATCACTTTTTGTATTCATATAGTAGCTTGTGAATTCAAAGCTCAGTTCCTGTTGATTTGAATAGTCGTCACATCAGTTTTATAAACCCCTGAGATTCAAGGGGGAATTTTTTTTCACCTTATGTCCATTTTATTCTTATACTGAGTCTGAAACATCAGTTTTTGGTCACTGAAGACAAGAGTATCACCATTCTTTTTTTTTCCAAAGGACAAAACCAACTCATTTACAGCACTTGGCCTTTTTCTAATGAAAGAGTGTGGGTAATTTTGGCTGAGAGGCACAGAGCAGGGACAAAAAAAAGGAAAAGAACACAGGGCATGCACATGTTGTGCAAGGCAACCTTGAAATTGTAGTGTTTATGCCTAAAGAATATGAGCTGTGTTACACAGTATACACTTTTATTTTATTTCCTACCGTTCAGAGTGCTTTACTTTCCAGTCTTAACCTTTAACACAATTAGTTCATGTAAAATTTTCTACTTTTTTTAGTGAACAGTAAAAGAATGAAAAACTTTGTCCTGTGGAACCACACTGGTCTCCACATGGGACTTTAAATTATATTGCCCTGCTTGATCTAACTCAGCAAGCTGATAAGCTGTTATTCTTTTTAGGTAGACTATCTACTATAGACAGAGGCAACAGGATTTCAAACTGTACTACTTGCTGACAGCAGAACAATATTGAGACTCATGAATGGAGGGTGTAGACTTGGTGGGCTTTTGTCATGCCCTATAAACAGAGGACATCTTAATCAAAATAACAGCATTATAGAATTGTGATTATTGTTTCTGTTAGAAAGATGGGAATGGAAGCATCTGAATATTTCATTATTGGCTTTAATATTCAGAGGAAATATTTATTTGGATTTGTCTGGGAAACAGCACCACACTGTTCACTTTTTCTGAAAGAAATTTTAAAATTATTCTGATACTGTTTGCACTTGAAACTAAGACTAGTGAGATAGTAAACAATAAGATACATAACTGTCACTGAGAAAATGCAAAGCTATGCATTGGGAAACAAATAAATTCAGATAATTTGTAAAGAACATGGCACTGCATTCCAGAAATAAAGGACCAAATTTACGCATCTTTAAATGAGTGATTTAAATTAGCGTGAATGACTTCTTTGATTTAAGCTATATTTAGTGGAGGAAAAAAAAAAAGAACCAACCACAGAACCACAGAAGGGTAAGGTTGGAATGGATCACAGTGGGTCATCTTGTTCAACCTCCTTTCTCAAGCAGGACCATCGTAGAGCCCCTGGCACAGGACTGTGTCCAGACAGTCCTTGAATATCTCCAGTGAGGTAGTCATCACAATCTCTCTGGGCAATCTGTTCCAGTGCATGGTCACTGCACAGTAAAGAAGTTTTTCCTCATGTTTAGGTGGGACTTCTGTGCATCAGTTTCTGCCTGTTACCTCTTGTCCAGTTGCTCAGCACCACCAAAAAGACCCTGGATCCATCTTCTTGACACCCTACCTTCAGCTGTGTATAGACATTGATGAGGTCCCCTCTCAGTCATGTCTCCTTGAGTGTCAGTAGGCCCAACTTGCTCAGACTCTCCTCATAGGAGTGACACATATTAACAATTGATGGCAGTTAAAAGCAGTATAGAAGTTACCTAATTTTTTTCTGGAGGCTGAACTGGTTTTACCTTGCCATAAAGATACAATTCTCAGGTGGTGCTTCTTATGGTCATTGCAGCTACCTTGAATCAAGCAGTGCCTCAGCCAGATTTGAGGATTATTCTTATGAGTACTCAATTCAAATAATGTTTCTGTTCTAGGTGAAATGTTATCATCTTTAATAAGAGGCATCTAATCATCCTTGTTTATTGATGGTGACAGCTTATTCTTTTTCTTTCAATGAGAAAGCAAACTAAACCACAGCAAAGCTGAACAAGCCCCCTGCAGAAGAATCAACCCAAAGTGTTCTAAAATACTGTAGAATTGCTTATTAGATTCAGCTTCTGTGTGTAATAGTAACAACTTTTTTTTTTTTTTGTCTTTAAACTTACGCTGGTGTATTATTAGATGCTCTAGTTAGATATTATGTATTGTCTTCTAGTACAAAATGCTTAACTTTTGTTTTGCTTTCACACTTTCCTATTATGTTTCCACTTAATGCTACGTACCAGCAGGAAGCAATGATAAAACACATTCAGGATTACTTTGATCCTTCTCCTCCCCGTTTGAATAGTCTTGCTTTTGATGCTGTCCTGCTGTTTATTTACTTGCTCACATAGCCTAGGAAGATAAGAGACTCTAAAGTATTGATTCTATTTTTTATCAGCTGTTGCTGAAGCATTTATCAGTGGTTTTTGCTCCTTTCTCAGGTCCCCTGTTCTGTTTAGCATCATCAGTCCTCCCTTTTGGTACTGATTAGTGTATTTCCACTTCAGAAACAGTGTGTTCCATTTATCTTTCTGCAAGGTTCTCATTCTTGGTTGTTTGACATTAAAACATAAGATTTCTGGATTAAAATGAGAGCAACCAACCTCTGTTACTTCTACTTGTGATGTGTTGTTACTGCCTCTGACAGAGCAGATTAGAAGCTACTATAAAAAGTAGATAATAAATTCCATCATATGCCCATTTAATACTGCATTCTGTACCTTAATCAGACATTGGAAAGCAGTTCTGCCAGTGCTGGCATTTAACTGCATTTAAGGAGAATTTAAGTGATCATTGTCTTCTCTCTATTTCATGGTCCAGACTCAACTCTGTGCTTCATGCATTAACCAGAATGTTATTTTTTTAAACAAATGTATTTGTCTATTATTTTAAGTTGCTCAGTGCAGTGTACAAAATGCAAAAGAAATTAAGATGTATGCAAACTCATGAAGTGGAATGAGACTCATTTGCCAATATCAACACACATTCAGACTATCTTGGTCTGCTTTGAATATTGCCTCATGTGAGTAATTACCTTAAGTCAGCCTTTCAATGAGTTGACTGCCAAGGCAAAACCAACAAGGAATGTCTTATGCATTCAAGATGAAGCTCCACAGCATTGTTTCCAGTATTGTTTTTGAAACTAAATTTTCATCCTGGCAGGTGAAAAACACACAGACAAAGGAAGCAATAGTGTTTTTCAGGTGGGTTTGTAGAGCAGTGCTATGGTACATTTCTAATAAGGTGAAGCAATAATTTATTTTTTAAATGGCTTGAAGTTACTGCCATTATGCAACCTATCTCTGTTTCATGTCCTGGCACTTCTAAGAAATAGAAACATCAGTCACCACTCTCTGTCCAAACAAAAAGCCTGAATCCAGTTTATTAGAACAGAATGAATATAGTCTTTAACTTTTCTACAGAGATACTATTGTTAATTAAATCAAAGTCCTTTCCATCTGCAATGCTAACAGTTCTAGCCCTGCATCCATTCTCCAAACAATGTATGACATTGATGGATAAACTCAATTAAAGTGTGAGCATTAGAGAAGTAATGTGGAGAACTGAAGCGATCTTTATCAATCCACCTTTAAAAATTGCAATAAATATTTCAAAATGAAATGCTGAGGATACCCGTTAGTGAGATTGGATGGAAATTCAATTCAATTATTCTAAGTAAGCTTGCTTTTGTTAGGCAATGGCTTTTGTTTTCTCTCCAATTTTGTTATACTGTCTTACAGACAAATTAAAATTCTAATGCAACTAGTGCAAAAAACATTTCTGCTTTTTCCATAGCTAGCAATGAAGTGGAATTCCTTCATAATTTGACATTTTCTTGCAGTTCTTGTTTCTTAAGGTAAAAAGTATTTTTATACAACTTGGACAGTACTTAAGTGCATACAGTAATTGCTGTTAGAGGGCGCTAACTTCTAAAGCAAAACACCAGAACTTAAAAAATACACATACACAGCTCTTACAATCTGAATTACATATCCCAAATGTTAAAACTGTGCCTGGGGCTTGACCTATTTATTGACACTTATAAATTATATTGTCAGCTGGATAGTCAAGGAACTACAAAGTCTCAAGTCCTGTTATGAGGCCTTTTTTTTGTTTTTTTAGTGGTGAAATATCTTTGACTTGGGTCCTTATTGTTTCATTTGTAGTTTGAAGTTTGTTACTTGATTATTGTTGGGCTTGAATATCTTTTACAAGAAAAATCTGCATGTTCAAGACTGAAATTTTTGGAGACTTTCTCAAAATCTTCTCAAAATCTTCTCTTTTAAACTTTTAAAAGAGGACTTTCCTGAAACATACATCTTTAACACTTTTTAAAGTGTGCTGTTCTGAGGCTGAAATGTTCATTTTATGTCAGTGTTATATTTCGGTATTTCTAATCTGAATTTATTAGATGTATCTTACTGCTTGTATCTTACTTTACAAGATTTATTTTGGACTTCTCTGTATTTTAATAGTTCAGATGGCCTTAGATTTTTACTCAGATTCAAGAGGCTTCTGGTTGATTTTGCTAGGGTAGAACTGAACTGAAATTACCCACTTTATATTTTTTCTTAGATAACTGCATTTAAATATTACTATTAGACTTATGCTGGAAATAATTAAAGTACTTCAGATCATATAGGATAACTTTACTGGAATTGAAAAGTTTTAATTCATTAACTGCTGTGAGTGTGAAATTGTAAAAGAAAGGGGAAAGAGCTTTCTAATAGAACATCAATATTGAATATATCGAAAACAGATCCCTGTCCAGTGTTTTTACCATTTTTGATGGTAACATGTACTTTCTCCCATCTAGCCTCCATTTTTTTAAAGGCCACTAAAATGAAAGCAGAAAATATGTCTGTGGATACGATGAGGGAATATATTTAAATTTCTCTTTTCTGAAGATTAGAGTGACACAATATTTTAAACCTACCAATCTCAGTGATGGGTACATGAGGAAAACTTGCATATCTGATAGTTTTTAATTAATATGCAGTTATCTTTGCACTTGGGAGGATAGCCTAGAGTCTGAGGTGCTTGAGTTGGATGTAAAAAGCCCAGAGTCAATTTTCAGTTAAGGCACAGCCATCCTTTGTGGTATGGGCTCAGTCCTTTCTGTTTGTCTCTGCCCTTGCTTCCCATCTCTAAAATAAAAATTATATTTCCCTCACAGAGCTTTTTAAATCTAAAGAACTGCTCATAGTTTTGACAGCTTTGGATACTGTGGTGGAATATCAGGCCTCTGCCTGCATAGACAGATATTAAATTTGGGAGATTTGAGAAAGAATTCACCAGATAACATTAATTGCATCACTTGAAGGACGTACTGATGCAGCAAATATGTATGATAAAATAATGACCTTTGAGTACAATAGGGGTAAATCAGAACAATCTACGTGTAACCAAATTACCTTTGTCACTCAGTAGGGCTGAGTGCGACCCAATTAAATGAACACTGCCTGGTAACATCAGTACCAGCTTTAAATGCACAACTAGCCTTTTTTTGATCTGTCTGATGAATAGACAGAATTAGGCCAGGTTCAGGTAAGAAATATTTACTACTGTAGGTTTTTCTATAGAATTCCTAAATGCCAGGAAAGACAAGAAGGGTTTTAGTTTATTTATTTTTTAATCATAAATACCAACCCCAAATGCATTTGGGAACATGAAATAGACACTGCTTGCAATCACTAAGCCCCTGCTCTGCAGCTCTGAGGCCTGCAATTTCTCTCTGAGGGCATGCTCTTAAAGTCAGATGTGGTGATAATATTTCACTCCTAATCACCTGTCTGGAGCCCAACTTTTACCAAAGCTTCCAAGATAGGATTTTGAACAAAAATGCCTCCTTCTTGCTTCAAAGTAGTTTTTTTGTGTTTTTAACTTGAACATAAGACACTACATGGGAATATTTTGAGATTTGCTCTCTGTTTATGTATCTGATCAACTCCTAATGTGATCCTAGTGGATAAACTGCTTATGATATGCAAAATGAGGCGGTGCAGGTTGTCAAAGTGCTGTGTCCAGATGTTTGCAAAAAGTGCTCTGGAGACTCCTCTGTTTTTCTTTCAGACGTAGGAGAACAGGATTATGCAGTGAACTACAGAAGAGACATAGATGATGATGGATATTTAATGGTATTTACTCTTTCCTAATGTAGATGGTGTTCCACGCTGTCTCCTGTTGACTTTTCTTATGTACATAAATTATGTAATGATATCTGTGCAGAACTCAGACTTCCTAACCTGTGCCTCATTGCTACAGGTTAAAGGGAATTCAGAGTAGGACAAGTGGTATAGTAACACCGAAATTCCTATAAAAGTTTAGATTTTAGTCCAGTTTTATAGGAATTTTTAGTATGTGATAGAAGATGCACAATGGTCTGTTTAATAGAAAATATCCATATTGCTAACCATTTTCATTTCAGGAGAATGTACTAGAAAATTGGGTTGGCATGTTTAAAAAAACAAACTACATGTAAACCAGTTACTGAACCTTTTCAGCTAAGCATTCTTACTGTGAACACATAGCCATACACTTCCTTTCAATCTCTTGAGTTGCTTGCAGACACTGTGGTTTCTCTCTTGGTGTATTGTATTTGAGAAATTGGCTGTAGAGGATATACTGAATGATCCAAGCTTCAAACAAATCTCTGACTTTGCCCCTTTCAGTCAGCCATCTCTGTGGTGAAGTATGACTTGACATCAGCTTATTAGACTTATCTTCTTTTGACCTCTGAAAAATGCTCTTCAGTGAACAAAAGAGCAGTGTGATTGGTGGTTGTGCCTTCTGTGAGTTCCTCATGCTGGAGTTTTGACTGTGCAGGCTCTGGAACAAATGAGCTCAGGAGTATGAACAATAAAAAACCCCAGTTCTCAAAGTTGCAAATCACACCAGTCTCCTTTAGAGGCAGAATTTGCAACTTTGTGATTTTTTTGACACTTCAGTTCTTGGAGAGTGACCTTATCTTTGTGAACTGTTCCTGCCTGAAATTGAGTGCAAAAACTGTGGTCATTCCATTAAAAGTAACTGTCAGACAAATTACCATCCACCTAGCAAACAGTTAGGAAGCCTCTGGTGTGTTTGCCTGCCCAGCCGTCATCCACAGAACCTACTTTATACACGGTGCAGTTCTGCTCTTCAGTGAAATGTTACAGGATGTTATTTGAATCTTTTCTGAAGAACTGCTACTAGGCTGCTGGATGATGAACTAGACATGATTACAGCAGTGGGATTAGTGGTAATAATTCTGTCATTTTATCTGGATTGTAGGTTATGCTTTTTCCCTCAGCACTAGAAGTTCTGGAACGTTCAAGAAATGTTAGAAAGTTTTGGACTAATGAACACCTCCCTAGAAAGATAACTTTCTAAATTTGCTTCACACACCTTTCTACTTTAGTAGTGTCCTTGGGCTTATTTGGATTTCCCCTGTTTTAACCTGTTTTTCTCTTCATCAATACTTGGTCACAAGAGTGTTTTTCGTATTTAATGCACGGGCTCTTTTAAGACAAGTTAGCAGTGTGTTTGCTCTGTTGTGTTTCCCAATACCACCCTCTTTTCAAGTTTTCAGTAACTGCAAAGAAGAAATAGTCAACTGGCTTAGATATGCATGTCTACAGTGAGATGAGTTAAATCCCATTGCTCCTGTTATTGCTGAGGATTCACACTGCCTCAAGCATGCATTTGAACTGTCTGAGCATCCCATGGTCCATCAAGGAGCAATTAGGGTGATTCTGAATATGTTAGAGTGATGTTCTTATTTTTACTGTATGAAGGTTTAAAAAATGATTTGATTGTAAATACCCTATAAATGACATATCAAGAGATGATTCTTCAGTGAACTGTTTTTATATACATGGAACGTGCTTGATTATTAACAAGGTATCGTCTAAGAATAGAGTCATATGACTGGCTATAATACTTTGAACATAAAATAAAGTTTTTAAGGTGCAGCAAAGCACATAACCCCTTGCCTAGCTTTAAACACTCAAGTAGACACATTTATGCCACAGCCATCTTAAATGCAGGTGCTTTAAGTATTTTTACTGAATCAGGCCTGCATCTGTTTACATCAGTTTCCCAGTTTGGGTGTGAACAACAAGTGAACCAAGCAAAATTTGGAAACCTGTACAGGAAAAACAAAAAAAAAAACACCCAGAAGAAAATGAAATTTTGGTCTGCATGAAATTGTTAAACAATCAAAAGGATGAAACAGGTAATTACTGATATTTAGTATAGCTATTGTATGTAGAGGATTATGTAGCGAATAAAAGATAAATACTTTCAGTTTCTAAAAAAAGGAAAGAAACAAAGATTACATTAAATTGGGAACTTATTACCGTATGAAAGTTATCAGTTTGCATACTCCGTCCCAAATGTGCTTGAAGCATGATTGTCTAGAAGACTTAAAAATACATGATCACACTGAAGAAAAAGCATTTATAATTTAAATGAACATAATCAATGCTTGTACCTGTAAGGAGTCAATTTTGCTTTTAAGTAGTTTTATTTATTAAATAGAGTTAAGTTTACATTTCAAGGAGACTTCTGTAAAAGCAGTGGATACAAATAAGATTATATATGGTGTATTAGAGTTAAGAAAGGTTTCTTTATACCTAGCAGGTTTCTTTATACCTAGCAGTCTTAAGAATAGGTAAACCTCTTTGTGAGTGACTGTCTTGAGTGTTCTGATTTGCAGTCTTTCTCATTTCATAGATTTACTTTGGATATGTTAGCTCCAATATCACAACAATTTGAACCAATAATGAAATGAAGTGAGCAAACACAGCAGTGAGGATTTTAAATGAGAAAGAAATAAGACTTCACAGCAGATAGTGTAATAGAAGTTCCACTGAAATCAATAGGCATTTGCACATGGAGTAACTCTACTGGAACAGGATTCTAAATAACCATAATAATTTATTTGGCTAGAGAGTCGAATGAACACCTGTAAACTGCTATTCTGAAACAGGGAAGGTGTTTTTCCAATAAAAGAGTAGAACTCTATTGGTTTTATATTCCATAGCTTACTCAAGAAAAGATCTAAGTACGTTTTAATGGAACATCTGAGGGATTTTTCAGAAGCAGCTTGTTAACATCTCTTTCTTACTCTAATCTGTAGAATAGTTGGAATAGTATATGTAAATAGCTATGAAGTGTCATAAAAGAACCAAGCTACTTGGCTCCTGCAATACCCATGTGCTGAATAGAAAGGGTTGGACCATCCTATTGTATAGAACGGCTTAGGGATTTCATCAGTTTTTCTGTCTGAATTGTCCGTGACCTGATAATGATTTTGTAATATGAACGTGTGTTTTATGGAGTTCATCAACTAATCTTACAATCACGTTAGGCCTGTGGAATTTTGCATGTGCTCCTCTGAGTATAATGAGATACTCATGTTGGTTACTCAAGTCACATGAAAGTGTACCCATCCTGCTATTTATTGACCTAATGTCTGGAAACAAGATGAGTGGAGTAATTGGATCTTTGTAAACAGGGTGCTAGTTAAGAGAAAAATCAAGTGTAGTGAATCCTAAAGCCTTTACAGTTTGTTTTTGAACTCTTTTGTATTGAAAGAGCATCATATATAGCAGAATACTACTTGAGGTAGAAATATAAGCTCTTTCCTGCACAAGAAGGCACAAGCTAGATTTATGAGAAACCTTCTTAATACCTACCCCCCATAGCAACAGCTGATTTGGAATCCTTCTCTGAGAATGATAAAGCTGATTGGGAGGCAAAATGGTCAGTCAGATTTTATAAAGTTTTTCTATTGTATTTCATACTGTCCTTACTAAAATCTCTTTAATAAGCTGTCCTGCCTAAATAGAGAATTCAAATATATAACAGCTTCAAAAGACCTGAGTTGTTGCTCTCTTTTAAAAGTGTACAGGTAGTCACATCTCAAACTATTTTCTTCATATCTACAAAACTTTGGTTTACTGAATTTTTTTCAGGAAAGGATGATTTTAGACCTCTCTGTCTGTTCTTCACTGTCTCCACTATCTTTTGAGTCTAACTAACCAATGTAAGTCAGATTCGAAAGAAGGGTCGAAGGCTCAGCATTCTTAATCTGTTTTGTTTTGTTTTGTTATTATCCCCCTCCCTGAATTGGCAAATGGAATGCAAAGAGAAAAATAAAGAATACCATCTCCAGTGAAAGAAAGCCTGGCAGGACTGATGTGTCCTCCGTGGCAGCAGCCAGCTTGCTGTCTTATGTGTGCTTAATATGTGATGAAAATAAGAGTCAGGATTTATAGTGGTGTTCTGAGAAGGCTATGAGGGCATTGAGCTGTATCAGACTAGGTGTCATTAGTTTCACAGTTGATGGAGGTTTTATTGGTTTTGCCTTGTTCCTAAATGAAAGTTAATATTCTTGAGTGTCCATTTGAATACAGGAACAAAGAAAAATCTTGCTTTATTGCATGTTTCATGATAAAAACTAATTCCTACTAATATCACGACTCTCCCAGTTATGATTTCAAGAAAGATGGGTGAAGTAAATATGTTGGCTAATGGAGTATGACTGCAGAAACCAAGGGAAATACCCGAGACAGTGCTCAGATGTATGGGTAAATCCTTCCTGCTAATGCTTATCCTTTACTACTACACGTCTCACAATATGGGATATTTCTTGCAATGGGATATTTCTGGGGGAAATTTAAACCCTCTTGTACTACCAGCAGAGTGTTAATGAGGTTAGGAAAAAGACGTTTCAGTTCTATTCAAGAAAGAAAAAGACAGAAACTAACTTGTGTATTTATTCACATAAAACAGTCACTGTAAGCAGAATTTTCAAGGTAATACATTTAGGATAACCATCATTTGAAACATACGAGCCCTCTGCAAAGAAAGAGAGCAGTGGAAAGTGAAGGCCATGGGCTGAATTTCAGTTTCTGTTCCTGGGAAACAGTAACTTTTGGCTTCTTTCCCCATACCTCTCTATTTGAATTTTGCTGGATTAAGTTTGTATGAAGGTGGCAGTCCAATCTTCACTTTCTGGAAGGGTTGGTTGTTCACAAGGACCAGCATATTTCTGCATCAGTAGTTTCTTTCTTTCAAGTAGAACAAGGTAAAATAAAATCCCATGCAACACACTGCACACATATGTCTACCCAAAACTGCAGCTGTTGCATTTTCTGCATAGAAGGAGAACACATTACATAGGGAAAATTATGGAAAATTGAGACAAGTATTTAAAAAAATATTCAAAGGTTTATAATAGCTTTTTAAAGTAGGTGATAGACAAAGAACATAGAGAAATGCTAACTAGTCAGAAATATCTTAGGGAAAAGAGAGTGTAATAGCAGGGATCTCTAGAAGTTTGATTTTTAAAAGATTAATTTTCAGTACTAATCTCTCTTACAGAAAATGTATTTAAAATCATTATTGTTGGTTTACATTTGAAGTGATGACACATCTTCAAATTGTCCTCTCTTGCAGTCATCCATTCTTGACAACGATTGCCTGCAGTGACTGCTTCCTCTGTGGGTAGATAAATATCTGCAAGGTACATGCTGCAAACAGATCCTTGGATAATTAATCTGCGGTCTTGTGCATTGTGTGTGGTGGGTTAAATTGCTCAAGTAATTGAAAATCACACAATGAGATTGGCAAACTGGTTTGTAACAATTGTGCTTTGACTCCCTTTTCACTAACCTACAGCTCTTAGGGTCATGGTTGCTCAAATGGAGCTGTTATGTCACTCAGCAGGTTATACCAACATGGCATTCAATTAATATTTGAAAAAGACCAAACTATTTGGTTCACATACATCACAATGATGGCTTGGGATTTTTCTATATTTGTAGATTTTACTATTTTATATATTTGTAGATTTTAATATAGCTGTATAGTTTCTCACCCTTGAGGTAGCTGCTAAGAGTTTCTAACAGTTTCTCACAGTTTGTGCCACGTTCTTGAAATTTTGTTTGACGTTCTTGTCAAGCAACAAGATTTCAGCATGGACATCTTGTTTGGTTCACATGCACCTGAAAATCGTATTGTAGTCAAAACAACATAGAACTGTCCAGAAACCTTGGAGACACTCCAATGGAGCTGTTCTGAGGGTGGTACCAGGGGCAAAAGGTTGTCAAGTTGGATGTACCTATCAGATATGATAGTTAAATAGTATTATAAATTTGTAAGAACCCTGTTCTGTGTGTGCACTTGCATACTCTGTGCACCTGAAAGCTTTCATTAAAGAATTATTTACCTATACTAATATTTCCTCAAAAGCTTTTTTTTGCCTCGATTTTAGGCAACAACACCACTGTATGCTAATGGAACTCAAGCTGAGTGCTCCATCACACATGCTGTGCTGGGACGTACAGTGTGGTTACAGACCTAGTTGGGAAAGGAAATTAGCCGCTTCTTTCACAGATGATACTTTGCATGTAAAAAACAAAGGATAAACTGCTCAAAATGAAGTTGCAAAACTCAAGCACAAAGAAAAGAGGCACAACGAAATAACAATTATTTCCTGGTACGCTGTTGCAATCTGCTTTTTCTTGCAGAAAGGACTTAGGGTCAAAATATTTTCCTCAACAAAATTAAAACTAAAACCAAGTTACCTGTTGATTTCAAAAACTGATTTTTTAGTAATTTTTATTAATTAATGAATTGCTAAGAGATGCAGAGAGTGAGAGAAAAACAAAAAAAAAAAATTGGAAAATTCCAAGATTAATTTTTAGAAGCAGAGAAAAGAACACCACCACAAAACTAATCTTTTTTTACAGAATATCTGTTGGGGAGATGGGGGTGAAAAGGAGCCATTTTTGCCTTTTTTTTCTCTGTCTCTTCTGGTCTTCGATGTTATTTCTTTAGCAGCAGGGGGTCTTAACAGCTTTAGTTCTCTGAAAAGCGTCTGGGATGTTTGGTGTCACTGGTCATGGCAAGCCACACCANTGTTCTGAGGGTGGTACCAGGGGCAAAAGGTTGTCAAGTTGGATGTACCTATCAGATATGATAGTTAAATAGTATTATAAATTTGTAAGAACCCTGTTCTGTGTGTGCACTTGCATACTCTGTGCACCTGAAAGCTTTCATTAAAGAATTACTTTACCTATACTAATATTTCCTCAAAAGCTTTTTTTTGCCTCGATTTTAGGCAACAACACCACTGTATGCTAATGGAACTCAAGCTGAGTGCTCCATCACACATGCTGTGCTGGGACGTACAGTGTGGTTACAGACCTAGTTGGGAAAGGAAATTAGCCGCTTCTTTCACAGATGATACTTTGCATGTAAAAAACAAAGGATAAACTGCTCAAAATGAAGTTGCAAAACTCAAGCACAAAGAAAAGAGGCACAACGAAATAACAATTATTTCCTGGTACGCTGTTGCAATCTGCTTTTTCTTGCAGAAAGGACTTAGGGTCAAAATATTTTCCTCAACAAAATTAAAACTAAAACCAAGTTACCTGTTGATTTCAAAAACTGATTTTTTAGTAATTTTTATTAATTAATGAATTGCTAAGAGATGCAGAGAGTGAGAGAAAAACAAAAAAAAAAAATTGGAAAATTCCAAGATTAATTTTTAGAAGCAGAGAAAAGAACACCACCACAAAACTAATCTTTTTTTACAGAATATCTGTTGGGGAGATGGGGGTGAAAAGGAGCCATTTTTGCCTTTTTTTTCTCTGTCTCTTCTGGTCTTCGATGTTATTTCTTTAGCAGCAGGGGGTCTTAACAGCTTTAGTTCTCTGAAAAGCGTCTGGGATGTTTGGTGTCACTGGTCATGGCAAGCCACACCACAAGGATAGTGCAGAGCCCCTTCCCAGCCATGACTCCCTGGCCTTGGAATAATGAAGGAATATTATTTATTGCATTTCTGTATGCAACATATGCCCTTCTCCCATTTTTTGGGGACTGCAGGAGAGAGTGTTTCAGATCCAGAAGTTAGAAAGCAGGAATTTGATATGTTGAAGTATGATTGTAATTGGAGAGGAGACTTAAATAATGCTTTGTTTAAAACTGAAAATTTAGCTTAATGCACTTTGTGTAGTGTAGGTATCAAATCCTTATATCAACCCTTAAGCAAGAATTCAAGTGAATTCTTATGTCTTGTATAGAGAATTTGTATTTCTTGTGTTTTCAGCTAATTTTTAAAAGCTAACTACAAGGAAAATAATTGAACGGAATATGATATACATATTTTAAAACAAAAGGTTTGGGATTTCTGTTGTTCATTACTAGATATTCAGGAAATAGATTCTTTTAACTTACAAAATCTTCAGAAATCAACAGAGATTAATAGAGAGGTGTTTGCCCTAAAATAATATTTTTTTCCATTAAAAATAAACGGATCTTTTCTCTATCATTCTAATTGAAGGTTGTTTACTTGTATAGTTAATCTGGTGGAATTGTGCCAGTTCATGTATCAGTGTAGCTTCTTTTGTTGGTCAGAAGCAGGGTTATTAATGATAATAAATGAATAGCATTATGAGAAAATACTAGATGCTCTCAATTGTGAAAACCATGTTTATATTGTTTATTTATGGACTGTTTCATTAGAAAAACAATAGAAAAGTATTGTGTTAGTCATAAAACTGCACTGTTCATCTTTGACTAACATGTGCATGAGGAAGGGGAACTTGCACATAGATGTGGGGTGGACACCTAAGCAAGAGGATGAGTTACTACTGACAAGACCTCAGAGAACCAGCAGTAATAATGTTAAAATTTTCTTGTAAGTGTATGGTTTGTAGGAGACAATTAAATGAAACACAATTAAATGAAAAAAAAACCAAATCAAAACCAACAACAAAAACCAAACCTGAAACAAAACATACAGAATCATTGAATGGTTTGGGTTGGAAGGGACCTTAAAGATCATTTACTTCCAAGCCCCCTGCCATGAGCAGGGACACCTTTCACTAGGCCAGGTTGCTCAGAGCCCCATTCAACCTGGTCTTGAACACTTCAAGGGATGGGGCATCCACAGCTACTCTGGGCACTCTGTGCCAGTTCCTCACCACCCTCACAGTAAAGATTTTTGTCCTAATATCTAATCTAAGCCTATTCTCAGTTTAAAGCCATAACCCAAATATCAATAGAATATCTTTTTGTCAGCTTAGAAACACTTGAAAATAATGATGGTTGCTTGGAATATATGCTCATTTCTAACATTAGACATCAAATCACTGGACAGAAGTAGTACTGCTACAGTTAGTTTAAGAAGAAATTGATATATAGAGAGGGCAAGCAGCTCCCTAAGCACGGCACATGTACCATTATACGTGTCGAGTTCAGAACCTCAGCAGTGGCAGAGGTCCAGGCTGCCTGACATGGGCTTTAGAAGGGGATTTGAGCAGATCAGAGAAAGGGAGGAAAGTAATTTGAAGAATGGATCTGAAAAGTTGTGTGTAAAATATATTTGAACTGCTGTTGTAGACCAGTTTCAGACTGATGGGCAGGGTGGAAGGGTTCATTTGAACCCTTTTTACCTTTCCCTAGAGCTGGGCTGAACTATGCTGTAGCAATACTTTTCTGTGGAGAGGTGATGTTTACTGTCTCTAAAAGACAACTGCTTTTCAACAGAAGTCAAAATAAACCCCAGTTAGGAGTAAGACATGTTGTACTGTCATTAGATGTTACTTTTCCAGCTCCAACAACCAGGTGATCCCAGTGGCTGTGGCCCTCAGGCTGGCTCTTCTCACCTGGAGAGCCCAAAATAATCTGCAGCTCATTTCCCACCCTCCTTGTAAAAGCATAAAATTATTTATGTGTATAGATCAAACAAAAGGCAATTATCTTGGGGCTGCTGTCAAACACTTACTAAAGCAACTTATAAATTCCTCCACCCACCCCTTTGAAATTTCTACCTCCCTCCAAAAACTTTGGGATTCTCTCTCCATTTTACAGGACAAGTAAAAAAATTCTTCACCCATAATGTGTTTAACAGAATAGGAAAAAAAAAAAAAAAAAACCCAACCAAAAAAAGAAATGATGTTTGACACTGGATTTATGTTTTCCATAGAGAAGCGTGCCTACAAGTTGGGGATTAGTCATTTAAGCTTTCTGAATGCAATTTAAATTGCAAATGTAAACTATCAAAAGGAAACACCTGTAAGTATTAAATCAGGCAGTGCTGACTTTCAACCAAATCAATAATTTGTAACAGGACAATGAATTTGTACCATCCAATCAAGACAAATAAGAAGTATCTTCTTATTATCATAGAAGCAATAAAAAGGCTTGCACAGCACTCTTTAGCTAATTTGTCTTTCATTCTGCACCATAAAGATAACAAAGCGTGGTGTTCTCTTAGAACAATGTTTTACTCTTTCTGTTTTTCATCACTGTAGTCTGAAGTATATTGTTTTTTAATTTGCTGATGGAAACCATCAATTAGAATCAGCTTGAGTGTTGTGGGAGGATAACAACAATAGATATGAAGGGAACAGAATAGTATCTAGCATAAAGCAATGATGCATTTATTGTGCATCTCATTAACTTGGTGCCGGGCTTACAGTTGTATCGAAAGCTGGGAGAGTAGGAGGATTTAGTTGGGGAACAATCTAATTATAGTCACTCATCTTAGAATGAAGGACTCTACTTCTTTGATAAAAATCTGATTAAAAGAAGCAATATTTTTCCAAATGTCAACATCTTACATACAGTTAGAGCCTATGCAACAATACTCTGACACCCATGTTATTTACTGAGTCTGTGTAAGGCTCATAAAACTTTCTGTGACAAAAAATAAAACCTCAAAAAAGAGGAATGGCCTTATAGCTTCTGTAACTTTTAAAAATGCTTTTTGTTTGGAATTCTATAAGCTTATATATAAGCACTTGGAACTATTTCCATTAAAAAAAAAAAAAAAATTCTCCCTCATGGATCCCAGCTTTTAAATAAAATTTACTAGGGTAACTTTTTCATTATGCTGGTTTTCTACTTCTCTAATTAAGGCAATTGTCATAAAAACAATGAAGCCAGACATGAAGCTACTACCACTGGCAGCAATGAAAATTTGTTGCTTATCAAAGACTGAAAATATCCTTGTGTCTTAGTAAGTGTCTGTTCAAAGCTTTTTTCTTGTGGACACACGGATGCATCCCGGACATTTAACTCTGTAGGACAGTTAGGAATTGGATGCATTCCTAACAGTCTGTGTTCCAGAGATTTAGGGACAAGGCTGGATGCAAACAGATTTTTTATTTTCATGTGCAAATATGTTTAATGTGTATACAAGTATATAGATAGATATATTAATAATTCTATGTGTTTGCATTTCAAAAGGCCTCAAATAATAAGATAGTTGAATTTTCTCTAAGGACGATAAAATTGATTCTGAGTGTTAGGTTGTGGGGTTTTTTTTTGCACAGAAATGGCTTGTCACCAGTGGAAAAATTATTAACCAACTACAATGTGTTTTCTGTAAATCACTGATAATGTGCCATTCTGAATTCTCTAATGCATAGTGGGGTTTATTTCAGTCTTAAGAAACAGGCAAAAAAACAGTCAGATCAACACAGAGCCCTTCCTGCCACCTACTGTACAGTAGGTATGTAATTTTTAATTAATGTTTAACATGTAGTTCACTTTTACTTAATATTTAATGTATATATATAAGCAAAATAGGTAATCTAACAGTAAGGACGATTTCTCCATTAAAGAATATGTCACCTTAAAAGTATGGGAAAGAGGAAATACAAACACAAAGATTGCTTTATTCTTTTTTATAATGAAAATAAATCTTACTTGTTTCACCTTTAAATTAAAATTTTATGTGAGACGAGGCATCAGAGCAATTGGGGAACTAATATTTTTTAAGATGAAACCTGCAAAACACAAAGTCTAAAGTAGGTGACAGTTCCATGCAGGCTGACAGTTTCTGAGCATTGCATTTGAAATCCAGTAGTTTTGCCAGATCTCTGACTCAATAATAAAGGAAATGATCTCATGGTTGAGAATAATTTAATCAGGACTCTAAAATTTGGGTCTGGCTTAACCAAAAATAGTCTGCACTTTGTAAAGCCACTTAACAAATTCCATAACTATTATTAGATTTATTTACTTATCCGAGTGCTGAACTGGAATTAAAAATAGAAGAAAGAAAAAAAAAAAAGAAAGAATCCCCTTAGCTTTTCTGGATATACACAGTGTAACTGTTTTAATAAAAGCAACAGAACAGAATCAATTTAGCCATGTGTGCTGTATTTATCCTTCCTGTTGGGACGAAAAGAAAAAGACACCTCTGAAATATCCCATCTGGTCATTTAGAGGGAACAAAATACAGGTTTATATCACTTAAATTAAATCTGAGCATGTATCATTTCCCCCCCAATCAGGAACATTCAGTAACACTGACTCTGTGGTTATAGTATGAAAGGTCTTGAAACACTGCATGAATTTTTATGTCTTGAAGTACTTCTGAGCTTTATTGTATCTCACAAGCTAAAAATACTGCAAAAGTCTGAATGAAGAATTTTGTTTTTATTGGATTTCTTGGTGCTGGAAAGGGATATAATAATTTTGGGCTTTTTGTGCTAATTATGCCCGTTATAGGATGCTCATTATAGGATGAACAATAAGNAACAAAACAAAACCAAAAAAACAGGTGTAAGCATTTTTATTTTACTTTATCCCTGTTGTGACTTTTCTGACTGCCTTACCTGTTTTGACACTTTGGAGAGTCTGCTTGATATAGGAATCAGTCATATGGACAGTCTTTTAGAAAGAGTATTGAGTATGGGCTTTGTTCGTAATGGGTGCTCTGTAAATTGTAATTCACAGCCTTGGGAAGAAACTATAGAAGTGTAGGAACTAAATTTTAGCAATATGATCCAATCTTGAAATTTTTTTAAATTTCTTTTTTCTCCAGAAGTCTAATTAGGGAGAAAAAAAACAACTTGTAAATGTCGAGTTTTTAACTTTTAAAAAATGCGAAATATGAAAGGAAGTCTGTTTTGATAACGGCCTGTATAGAAGAAAGAGAATAAGTAATGAGAGCTGAGCTTAAAGTGACAGCCTTAGGTTCAGTGTCTTTCTAGGAATGACAGGCAGTGATGACTTCTTGTTATTTACTGACAGAGGAGGCTGGTGACCCTTAGTAATGCCTTTTCGCAAAGGGAAGAAACCTTTATTTGATCATTAATAAAGCAGTGATAAACGTCTGCCAATGCAGACAAACTTTAAAACAAGCTTTTTTAGCCTGGACACATCCTAATTTGAGCAAATGGTTACATATTGAAAGAAAAAGTGGAAGGAAGCAGCAAAAATACTTGAAAACTGAAAATCTTCAGTGAATAGGTACAATTGCCTGCAGATATTCAGATGAACACAGGAGGCAGTGGAAAAAACATTCCAATCCCATACCTGTTACAGAAGACTGATAGAATTTGCTCCCTCTTGGAACTGAAGAAATGTAGTCAAGCATTGAAATCCCCTTTGCACAGGCAAATCACACTGGTGTAAAGAGAACAAAATGAAACAGTACGTGATTTTTCCTGGTTGAGTTGTATGAATGTGACTTTAGAGATGGCATTGACAGAGTATTTCACCCGGGACTAAGAGTTCATAGATGTTTCTCTGATATTGGGTTAAAAGCCAGGCTTTCTGCATAACATAAATTTATTTTTCTTCCTTGCTTGTGTCTGTCTGCTTATGTAGAGAAAGTATTGCTGACAAAGAGTTGTGTAGTGCAGAAGATCCTCACCCAGGCCTGGTACATGTTTCTGAGTGCCACTTTCTGGCTTTAGCCTCTCACACACAGTCTGAGTATGGAGAGATTGCTGTGAAAGTGTGGCTAGTGTTGTGTCAGGTGCCAGTTCCTAGGTACACCTGTAGAGAATAGAATTCTCTCGTGCCTGACAGCTGTCCTAGGGACATCCAGACAACAACTGTGCATGCATTCCTGGTATCCATGTTTCACTGGATAAAACTCTAGGTATGGCTTCTCCTCTTTCCTCTGCTGTTCTGTGTGATAGAAAGATGAAGTAAAAGAAGCAAAGCAAAACAAAGGAACAGTTTAGTTTGAAAGCATGCTGTCTGCATTGATGTTTAAGTGCCCTTGGCAAACTGTCTGCTCTTGTGCCTAGGTATAACTGAGAAAAATAGACAGTAAAAGTCATGCCCATGTTAATGCTTTCAGGATCCCCTCCACTGTTTGTGTATGGCATCTGTGCTCTGTTTGAAAGAGGAGAGAATAGGCACATCCTAAAAGTGCATCTTGTGAAATATCTAGGTCTGTGTTAACTGTTAGTCTACAGCTTCAGTTATAACAACATGACTGAGATGTTGATAAAGCAATATTTAGATTATTCCTTGTAACAGTCTGTTCTGAACAGACACTGTCTTCCACTGTGGATGGGAATTGCCATGATGGCAAGCTCTTGTTTATTCTCCTGATTCCCATGAAGAGCAGACACTAGCAAAGTGACTGGGAACTCAAATCCTTGTAACTCCCACTGGATTTCTATTTACCAACTGCCAGGAGACAAGCTGTCTCTCATGGTGTCATTCTCTGAGGAGGCCTCCATGTTGTCTGTGACATTCATTACACACATGCCTGCACAGTGCTTGTCAGTCACTCTAACCTGGAGAGACACCCATCACTTTCTGAGACATTCAATGAATTACATGAACAAATTCAAAAGCATAAAATGTTGGAATTGAGTGAACTACAGATAACTAAGCAAGGTCTGGTAATTTAGACAAGAATGTACTAAGACCTAGATTATTTGTTCTGTGATTTTGTACTTTTGCAGTCCCTGTTCCGATATCTCTCTTTTGAAACCATTTCTTCTAAGCACTGAGAATTTAAAATATTATGTAGTTTGGGTTTTGTTTGTTGAGATGGATTTTTTTGTGTGGTTGGTTGGGTTTTGTCTTTTTGACAAAAACTTTGTGTCTTTATTTTTCTGTTTTGGTAACTAGAAATTTTTTGGGTGTGCTGTGTCACTTGTTGGATCTTTCCCAGAGCCAGAGAGAGAGAGTGCATGGCCCTGTGGCAGTCCCAAGGCATCCCATCTGAATTTTTCCTCTTGGATCCCATGCTGATTTTGACAAAAGTTGTATCAAACTAGGGATGCCTTGAGGGAAACGTTTCAGGGTTAGTTTGTGGTGACTGTGGCACAGACCAGCTGACTTGTATGACATGGCAGCAAATCCCTCCAGTGATGGTCACACGTGACCTTACACACACTCCGGGGGGGTGACAGAGGGGTGGGGCGTGGCAAACCCAACCGATCCTCTTAAAGTCCTTCTCTTGGCCATGCTCGGTCGGCAGAGCTTTCATGGGCTTTCACTTTTGGTTAGGGCAGTTTGTTTTTACTCTATCAACCTGGTCTTGATTAAGGACTTTAAAAAGTTTTTTAAGGTGAAAAAAACGCTAATGCTGCTATTGAATAATTATGTTGAAAAGGCAGAAATGCAGGAAAAACTGAGGTAGTCGACAAACATTTCTGTTAATGTGGTTAACCGACTACTTTTCTGAATTCTGCGCTAACCTGTACACCTTTTTTCAGCTAGGAAGTTTTGCCTAGTTTGCCAGCTGAAGGGTATTCGGTGATGTCCCCTGCGAGCCGCTGACTGAGCCCCCAGTGACCACACAAACACCAGCGGCTGTGGGATCAAAAGGGCTGAGTTTATTGCAGGGAGCGGCTTTAATAGGATGGGTGGGGAAGGTTCTGGAAAACAGGGCGGTAACAGGAAGGTGATTGGATAAAACTGGGGGTGGAGCCTGTAAAGCGGCAACAGAATAACCAATGGGGAACGGCTTGGCAAACAGCCAATCAGGGGACAGGGTTTGGGCAGGGGCGGGAAAGCCGTGAGGGAGGGGCAGACAACGTGGAGCGTCGTGAGGGGAAAACAAGGAAGGGGAACGGCCATGATGGCAAAAGTCAGGGGGTGTAACCAACAACTGTAACAGACTAAAAAACCGTAATGTTTAAACACAGAAGCAATCACTAAAACCGTAAAAATGTCCATGAAAGTCCAGAATCTACGTTTCAGGCTGAAACAGTAAGTTCTACTCTGCTCATAGGTTCAATAGGGTCCTCCTCATAGGTCCATCGTGTAAAGTGCTTTTTCCACACCTCATAGTTCATCTGTTCCCCAACAGTTCTCTGCATGGGTTTAGGTGGCACAGAAAACTGCTACCAGGGAAATTTTAGATTAAGCAGAAGTAGGTGGGGGCTTAGCAGCAGCAGAGTAGCTGTAAGATGGCAAATAATTAGTGATGAGATGAGGGAAAAAAAACCTACTTAAGTGAAGGTTTTGGATTTGTAAGCCTTCATTTTGAACAGATTTTCATTTGTACCTAGAGACTTTTCTCCTTAAGCTGCCAAATTGCTGCTGTCCCTTCAAATCCCTGGGTTCCTTAGTAGCCTGCACACTGGGAAGCAAACACCTTTACCTCGTTCTGTAAGACCGATATTCTCCCCTTGCAACAGTTTTGACTCGCTAAGCAGGAGTCTCATCTATTGCTCCCTTATTGTCTTACAGCCTTTCCCAAGTGAGGCTTGTTACACGTTAATGTGTAAAATCCAAAGTCTATGATGATTCAGAATGCTCTGCTTTGGTTCTCTGTGGAAAACAAACAGGGTGACAACCATGTGATGATGCTGAAGCTCAAATACCTTGTTTCAACAATTAATGAGGATGAAAATGGCCACTTGCTGCTAACTTTCGGCCTTTTAAAACCAACATTTCTTTATAGTATGACCAAATGTTAAAGAAAAACTATCCCAGAGGATATTGTTTTTCAATAAAATTGACACCGGAAAAATCCAGAAGATGAGAAGAAATCTATTGCTGAGGCAATTTTGTGAAAGGATGGAAGAGGTTACAATGGTAATTATAGGCCTGTCAGACTGACATTGGTCTTAGGCAAAATAATGGCGTGGCTGATACGGGACTCAATTATAAAGAATGAAATAAAGGTAATAATTATTGTTAGACTTGTGGAACACAGCTACTGTAAAGCTGTTATAAGCTCTTATGACACCCTTTTGATGAGATTACTTTGGGTTGATAGATCTAAGAGAGCTGTTGATGTAACGAGGTTTTTTTATGGCAAAGGGGGACTTGGGAGAGCAAAGAATTTTGATTAAGCAGCTAGAAAAGTACAAAGTCATCCCAGTACATCCTGCATGATGAAAGTAGCTAAATGAGTGTTGAGTAATCATTGTGCAGGCACAGGTGTTATGGTCTTGGGGTTGGCCACACAGTGTTCCAAGGCTCGTCAGTGGCCTGGAATAAACACCATCCACAGTGACACAATGCACAGATGGTACAAAAACTGGGAGCTCTGAACAGAAAGAGCTCAGATTATGAAGTACTTTAGGGGTTTTTTGCAGCCTTCTAATAGATATAGGTATGTCTGCAGTTTCACCAATCTTTCTGGTAATTCTGTCAAGTAGTGTCAAGTTCCGCGTGGCAATTGAGAAATATTGCTTTGTAAATGTGTGAGCTTTAAAATAATATTTACGACTACTACCTTTGTCATATTAATATACTGCTTAATTTTAGAGATTCAGTGTGGTTTTTTACCCCGATTTTCTCCGTCTAAGAAATTTTTCTCTTTTGTAAAATGTTTTGAGATCTCCAGATGAGATGGTCTCTGTTCAATAATACTGTAAGCAGAAATAGTTTACCCATTGCTGTAGCATCAGTCTTCAGATAATTTGCATTGTATTCAACCTTTGAAGACATTTTTCCTTTCTGTTTAATCATAGTGCTTTTTCTAAATTGCATGGAATTAGGATTCTGGGAGTACAGGGAGTGTAAGTGAGACTTCCTGGAGGTTAAAAATAATTTCTAAATATTTCCTAAATATTCTAAATATTTTGTCTGCACAATTGCTGATCTTTTTGGTCAGTTGGTTTTGTTGTTGAATACCACTCTACAGCACAATTGCATTCCTTCTCACTGAGGATGAATTACGTTCCTTATTTTAATCAGCTAAGATAAGTAGATATAAAATTAATAAAATTAACAATCTCTTACTGGACCTTCATTAATCATCAATCTTTTCAAATATTTAGTAAATATTATATTTGTTCTGTCAAAGGCTGTAGGGGAAGTAGTCAAACATTATAAATTCCAATTTGTATATTACTGTTCAGATCTTTTCTCTTACCAGTATTTTTGTTCATTCTGCACTTACTAGCTATGAACATCCAAAAATGTCTTTCTTTATAATGAATTGTTTACTTCTTATTGTTGTTTATTGTTTGGCAGTTCAATTTAGACTACCCTGTAGATTGGCACATCTCCTTTTTTTCTCTCCTACTCGTTAGCAGGGAGTCTTCAATCTCTTCTTTCTTTGCTTTTCTTACTAATCACAATATCTCACTTTCCCAGTGGGACTCAACCTAAGATTGAGGAGAAAATTAGACTCACATCAGGCAGGCTGTGCTTATAATAATGCTGAAGATAACATAAAAAATGAGACATGCCTGCTCTGCATATGGTCTTAATTACTGTAGCTTTTGGAATCTAATTCAAAAAAAATACACTAATGAATTGAACCGAGGTTGAAAAATCTGATTTATCTTTTGAAATAGAAGTATTGTAGTCCAAACATGGTTTAAATAATTTGCTGTGTTTAAAAAGTGTAATAGGAACAGTTTATTGAATAAGAGATTGTGAATCTTCCTATTAATAAAAATGTAGATTTATGAGTTTCTTATGTATCTTTGTATTCATATTTATACCATACTGGCTAAATAAAAAAAATGTTTTGTAATTATTTGTTCACTAAACTGATTGCCAAAGAATCTTCTTGTAGCCATAGAACTAAATATTTTTTTTCATTGCTACTTTTGTTGACTTGGAGTTACTGGGTTAATGCATATAAGTATAAAACCTAAGATCTAAGATTAAATATTTTCTTTGGAGTACAATTTCATACATTTGTATGATGTTTTAGTTTCTAGAATATCATCTTAATTTATCACAGGATTTAATATAACTTTGAATTCAAATATATATTTAACAAAATGTCAATTTAATTTGTTCTTCTTGTATGGTTGAAGAATTTGCACAGATTTGTCTTTTAATTAAAGATGGTAAAAATATGAAATAAAATAATATTTAAGTTGATTATGAAGTGATTAAACAACATTGTGTTGTTTTACTTTAGAATTAATTTTAGATGTGTCTGTAAAATAATATATATACCACATATTTTGTGAGATTTCTTTTTTCCACAACAGTCTTTGACAGTAAGCTGTCAAAAGTAAGATGATTAATAATACTTTCCAGACAGTTTAGTGAGTACCAGATAGAGTGATAAGCAGAGAATTGCAGAGCTGGTCCTAAGCCTCCAGCTGGAAAGGTCCTGCTGCTTCACAATAAGGAATTCTGGTGCTCCCTGTGTTTCAGCAGGTATGGTCTTGCTGCACACAGTACAAAGGTGCTCTGTACACCCCTACTAAAACAGATTAGTGACCTATACACAGTTAGGATCAGTCAGGTTCAAATCTACTACTTCATCAAGATTTGGAACAGGTCCAGCGATGTTAACATAGAAAATCTTTGTACCCTACAAACATCCTAAAACATATACTTGAGAAGTTCACTACCTCTATTCTTACTGGTTTCAGATTTTGCCAAGATATGATTTTGGTTTGCATACATAGATTTTTTTATTTTATTTTATTTTTCTTCTCAAATCCTCTATATGTCAGGCAAACAATATGTTCTATATTTTAGGGAGGCATAAACTTTTAAAACCTGGACCAACAATGACACTTGGAGTGTACCATTATTCAAATACTGTTTGTTTGTTTCTCTAGCTTTTTGTGGTGAACAGTTTATATATGGAAATGTCTTGGTGCTCCTCTGCCACAGGGATTTACCTTACACTGTAATCAAGAATAGATGTCCTAACAGAATTTAAAGCTCACAAGTGTAGCTGACTTAGAAAGATAATAGTTTAAGGAGTGTTGTGCTGGTTTAAACGTAAACCAGCAGGAGAAATGAACTCAACTCACAAAAGATTGTAAGTCAGAACTACAATTTAATAAAAAGATCACAATAAGTACAAGGGTACAGAGGAAAAGCCCGTTTGACCCACAGAAACAGGTGTGTAACCCAGCACCCTGGGGCACAAACAGAATGGAGCTCGCCAGCCCCTGTGTTGAGCACCACCTGCTCCCCTGAGTACAAAGTAAAAGGAAAAAGAAAACCTGTTTGTGAGGATGATGGTCCTGGTCTGGTCAAGAGTGGCAGTCGCAGTCCTGCTGAGGCTCTGGTCCTCCTCTGGATCCGGCGAGTGAGCCCCTTCAGTCCCAAAACCCCCAGTATATATATGCTTAGGCTCAGGTGGGAGTGCCCAGTACCTCCCCCAGGGTGGGGAGTTTCACAATGGGTGAGTTACTGTGTAGGGTGAGTCATGGCATATTTTTGGAAACCCTGATGGCCCATTAGCAGACATGACCCTCAGGCTGGGTGTGGAGGTGCTAACAGCTCTCCAGAGGGGCTTTACCACACCCGAGTCATTGGTGTGAAGACAGGAAACCTTTCTTATCTCACAGAAGTTCCCAAGCACCCACCCTGTAGCCTGAGGGGTCAGGTGTGCCCCAGGAAGCTGCTGCAAATGGTCCATTGTTAACAGTTCATGAGAAATTACATAGAGGGTGTAGAATACACAGTCTTAGCCACACCCACACAGTGACAAACTAGTCCTGGTCACTATAACCAGGACAAGTGTGTTGTTCTGGTTCTCTGCTATTACATATATGCCCTATTAAGAATTGGGAAAATTTTAGGACTGGGTGATCTTTGATCTTTGAAACAGAGGTAATTATGAATTCTGACCTCATTAAAGAGCAATTGTGAAATACTTCTGGTTTGGTGTGGCAGAAAGTTGCTACATGGTTGCTGCCTTTACTTGCTGGTGAACCATTGAATGGTCCTGATATTTCTTCTCTTTTGTAGGCCAGAGGTGGAAGCTGTCTTGTTGGCTCGTCTGCTAATCCCTCCCCAGTAGCTTTTGAACCAGCTGTTCAGCTTCATCTAAATTGGAATAAAGGTAGGAATCTTGAAATAGCAAGTTTTATGAACACCCAAAACTGGGAAGAAGACCAAAAAGCTGTGTTTGTCCTCCCTGTGCTCTGAGGAATATCCGGGTAAAGACAGAAGGTGACTTTATGGTAGTATAGATATAAGGGGAAGAGAAGTCATACATCCATAAGAAAATCTGCCTCATCAGTCTTTCAGAGCTCAGAAGTTCTCTGAAAATGCCAATCATGATAGAATTGTAACAATGAAGCTATTGGAATGATAATGACACACCTATTGATATTATAAATGAAACATACAGTTCTGTGAACAGGTTTTGGTATATGAAGGAGGAATGCAGTTCCAAACTTTGTAATTTTAGGCTATAGAAACATAAATTAGTGAAGTTAGATTCAAGAGATTATTTTGAAATGACTGCTGGCTTTGGGGAATGGAGCTGTGGGAATGTATATGCCAATGCAGTAATGGATTGTGTACACCAGTGCAGTAATACAATACACTATGAACATCAGGCTGCTGCATAATTCAGATCATTCTTTGAAAAACTCTTTCTTTATAATGGATTTCTTTACATCTTTCCACTGCAGAGTTTGTGATAGTTTGCTATAAAACACTTTTTCTTCTATTTAATTTTTTTTAAGAGAAAAAGAGATATCTGCATAAAAAATTAAGGATAAATAAGTTGTGTATTTACCATTTATAGAAATCCAGGTAGGATAGCTGAGTAGTAGTATAGCTTCCTATGCAATAGTATAATGTCTCCCTGACCTATGAGTTTTATAACCTGCTCTTGGGAGTCTGGTTCCCAAGCAAATGCTAGAAGCACACTGAGCAAACAGAAGGACTCATTGCTTTTGACAACTGCACTGACTTTTGTCATTCAAAACTGGATATGTGTTTCCATGCTTTCCTTACAAATTGTACAGATCTAATCCAAATTTAAGTTATGAGCATCTTTAGTAAAATGCCCTTTATTTCATGGTCCCAACAGGAAAAGCATGTTAGAGTATCAGAATTTTCCTATTAAACCTGATTAAAATATGTATTTTACAATGGACTGAGATTTGCAATCTCTGGATGATTATGTCTTGGCAATGAAAGAGGTAAGGGATTTTAATAAGAAAGTATCATAATGAATAGTCAGTGTAATACACAAAATAGCACAATAAAATACGGTGACAGAAGTTTTTTGGGTAACTCACAGGTGTTGTTCTGGTGTAATCTTAAGTGGGAGATGATGTAAATTTTTTCTTATTTAAAATTTTCTGGTTTCCATCCTATTGTAAACTGGAAAGTGGTAACCTTAACTATAACTGCCTATAAGAAACAGCAAACTTTTATTGGTGACTACATTTCATGTAGCAGGAAGAAATTTGCAGTTCATCTATATGGAGGCAAACAAAGAACTGCATCAGATTGGGAGGGAACTGGGGCAGATTAATTAGGTCCCTGAGCAGTCATTCAGGGACTCCTGGGCTCTCCGGTGTGCTTATGCTCTCACACTGTCTTCAGAGCCTGGAGTTTGCACATGCACTGAGCAGTGGCCCAACTCTGCTCCCGTTACACTACGTGATAAAACTTCCAGTTGAAGCAAAATTAGGTCACTACAATGCATATCTGAAAATCCATCCAAAGTGTTCATCAGTGGTTACTCTGAAGCATGGATAATTAAAAAATATTTGCTGCTAAGGGTGTGAACATATTCCTCAAGACGTTTCTATGTCCACCAGTTAAGCATATAAATATACTTATTTTAATAAAACAGGCTGGTCTAGTACTTTAAATTCAATACAGTCAAATGTGAGAGATATTCACTGCATTTACTAGTGAAAGTTCATGCACAGCATAGAGAAAAGATAAAATATTAATTATTTTTAAATACATGCTATTTTCCACCTGGGGACAGAAAGACAGAAAAATGCTAGTCATGTAGCTTAATGCACTAATAGAAAGGCACTGCGGTACCACCCTGACAATAGAGGTACAAAAACTGATTGGAATATTTATAACTGGCAACTTGTAAACAATCCAGACAAAGAAACAGGTCTTTAGGTTTTTGTAATGTATTGCATATCTTTACAGTTCTGGTGATTACTTAGAACATATTCCTTAAAATATGAAGATACTTGTTAATTTATAATCTATGGCATAGCTATTGATTAATTTTTACTGTCCTGTTTTTCCTTTTTTTTTTTTTTTTAAAAAATTTTCCCCCCACTGGTTGCATGGCTGGGTCCATGGCTATCTATTATTAAAGGTGGAACATTTTAGTTTTCTCACAACCCCACAGCTGACCTAGTAGAAATATATCCTTATATTTATCCTCTGAATTTAACTTAGTGTTAGAAGAATATTTATTTCTATACATTGTTCCATGCTGTTGCATAGAACAATGTGCTGATAATGATGGTGTACCTGGAAATGTAACAGCAGTCTTTCAATAAATCTGCTTGTACGTAAAAAAAAATAGTCATCTAATTTCAGGCAAATGTGCCTGGAGGGGTTCAGTTCATTTAGGTTTATTAGAGACAATACCACAAACTTTAGGTCTGGGGGTTTCCAAGGACACAGTTTCATGATCACTGTGTTTTTTAAAGGGACAAATCAAAACAGAAAACCATTCTTTGAACAATATGCTACTCATTATCCTAATGCGTTAGATAACTAACCAGTTTTGTGGCCACCTTAATTGGTAATGTTTATTTTGGGATTTGATTGAAGGTATTTAAGAGATTACCAACAGGTAATTTTTTCTTGAGCAAGGGACAGATCACAGTATGTATAAATAAAGTTGGCATTTTTCTGTTTTGGAAGAAGGCCATAACATTAACAAGATTAAAAATCTAATAAACATTTGAAGTAGGTATAAACTTGGAGCAGACAAGACGGTATGTCACACCTTTAGGTCTTGTCTGTCCCCATACAAAAGATGCACCCTTCTTCAGACTCGTGAAAATTCAGCAGACAGTGATGAAGAACGATTCCAATTATCTTCTAAATCTAAAGCCAGTGCTGTTATATTGTTATTCCTCCTACTATTGGAGCTAGTTATTAAAAACACTGTACTATGGGCAGACTTATTTCACTAATCTAAACTATGATAATCTGGGAATGAATGGATTTGGACTATACCTGGACAGAATTGTTTGTTTTTCTCTGTTCTTTTTGATTTTGCCTTTTGTTTTGAGCACTAATTACTGTGAATCAGAGGAGTCCTTCCAAAGAAAGTATTTGTTGAAGCTGGCATGTTTCTATGAGCTGTTTTTGTTAACTGAAAAAAAAAAAGATTAAGAAAAAAAATCACAGAATTAAGTTTATTTGCTTTTGAATTAAGTGGGCTAAAAAATCATTGGAAGATAATCTAGTAAGTTTTTAATTGGGATTTTGGTGGTACTTGGTGTAAGCTTCAGGTAGACGCTTCTGAAGTCTGAAATTCAAGGCAGCATGGAGCTGCAATTGAGCCATTTCTAACTTCTCAAAAGACAGAACTCAAAATGCTGGGCAAATCCGCACAGGTTCACTCATGTTTTTAAATCTCCACTTTGTAAAGCGTGTCCTTGTACTGAAGAATAGGATGTTAAAGCTGAGATTATAAAATTCAGGTCCTGGGCAAACGTGATGATTATACACTTTTTTAAATTATACATGGATACAAGAAACTATATTTTAAAAAAGGCATGAGACTTAAAGTTCATAGAAGAATTAGAGAAATGAGTACAAATCATTATTCTGGGATGTTAAAGTAGCATGTGAAATAGTAGGTGGCAAAAGAAGCAGCAACGATCCATTCATTTTGCTCCTGAAGCGAACAGAATTGTAAAGAGACAGCGGGGCCACTGAAAGGACGAAACTTTGACATAACAGAGGGCTAAAATAAATTCTTCCCCCTAATGATTATGAACTGTGGAGGTGGTAATATTCCAGGAACAAAGAGATTTTTGCTCACGTTTTTTCCCTTTCGTTCCTCGCACATGAAACATTAGAAGTCTTTATCACTGTATGAGAGCAAATGATAATAAGGCAATTAGAATGATCAAAACCCGACAAAGAATGACGCTCAGAAAAATCATATATTAGGCTTCAAAAATTGTTAGAAAAAGGAATGTTTTCAGCTAAGAGAATCAGTAGTATGGGAGAGAAATATGTTTATGTAGAGTAATGAAAACTGAGGGAATGCACTTAATTTTCTTGGGAAGATAAAGAAAATGCTCATAAAACCATAGGATATTCAGACACTAAACAAGCCAATCACTACAAGATCTGTTGGCATTGATTTGTAAAAAGGACACTGAGATTGATAAATGCATGTTACAGTTTCAAAGTCTTTGATGGATTTTTTTTTTTTCTGTCCCTTCCCAACACAGTGATTTGGAAGTTGGAGGCCAGGCTAAGATGGCTTGCTGAAGCCCAGCCTCCCACTACCTGCTCCTATAGGCACCTACTGTCTAAAACCTAAACAAAGGGATGGCTAATAGCTTTGCATTCCAACGTGATGGCTGGGGAGAGGATTGGTGGGAGGTGGGGAGAGAGGGAGGTTCTCCTGGTTCTGGCTACACTTCTCTCCTCCATATGTATGGGTGCCAGCTGCTGCTTGCTGGGCTGCTGGAAGCACTTGGAGGGGGTTCCTGGTTCACCCCCCGACTCCACACACCCTGTGCCTTTCTTCTGAGGGAACAATCACCGCTGCCTGGAATTTGCTACAGGCTCCTCAGGGAGCCGATGCCAGCTGTAGAGTTGCTACCGCCCCCCAATGGTTCCGGACAGAGCTTCAGAGCCAGTGCCTCTCCCTGAGTGAGCTGCTGCAGCTGCTGCCTCCCCAGGTGCAGCATTGCCTCCTGCTCCCTGTAAATATAACTGCACTGAAGGGCCAAATAGGGCTTGATTTGTTTGAAAGTTTTTGTTAGTGTTGCTGTTTGTTCTGTTCTGATTTTTTTTTTTTTTTGGTTATACATATATATATATATTTGTAGTAAAGAACTGTTATCCTTTTTCTCCACATTTTCTGATTAATGTCTCTTAATTTCAAAGGTTGTGGTGATTACTGGGGAGAGGCCCCCTTCCTAGTCCAGAAGAGCTCCTCACTTCCCTTGATAAACACGTTGGTTTCTTTTAAACTGAGATAATGCATTCTGTTTGAACATTGCTAAATTGGTAGATAACATTGAAACCTGGCACAATTTACTGGGGTTTTAGGAAAACATTTGATACTTAGATGGATTTACAAAATCATAAAACGTTATATCAGCCAAACCCGCTGAAATAGAACAAAGAGTAGTGTGGGTTGAGCAAGCATCCAGTAAAAAAGAACAGCATGAATAGAAAATGCTAGTGATTCTCTTATGCTCTTTGCAGTTGCCTTCACAGGATTACCAGTAACCAGGTTTACTGATTTGTGAGAGAAACAAGAGAATCATCAGCAATATCTCAAATTTTGAAAAAGCACCATTGCCTTAATGGAGAATTAAAAATTACACATTGATTGCTCTCCAGTTTGTCTATTTGCTAGTGATACATACAGTTGCTGACAGTTCCTGCTTAGCTTGTAGCATCTCATGAACGTCTTAGAAACTATTGATGATAGTGAAGGGGAGGAACTGCAAAGGAAATATCTGCTGGAATCTAGAACAGTTAGGAATAACCATATAAATAAGCACAGCTAAACAAGTATAAATTGAATTGCCACACTTATTTCAGCACTCTCTTTTCATATACTGCTGCTTCAAGATGAATCATGTGCTCCCAGTGCCATCTTATTTCATTAAAATATTTTCAGTTTGTCAAAAACTATGCAGAGTGGTATCACATCAAAAAAGTATTATCTTCTTGTTGGAGAGAAGTGAAGGTAACATTACTGTGATTCATTTTTAATGCTGGATAATACTTGGAGGTGCATCATGAATACATTTATTAGTAGTGGAATAAACCATACTGTGCAAAGACCTTGAAGAATAGTGTTATATGTAGGGTGTTGTACAGTACATTACAGCTCTGCTGCAGCACTTAGGAGTCAGTTGACACTTCCATTATCCTCTCTTGATTTATTGCTAGTGTTCATATTGCAGAAGCATCTAGAAGTACCGACTGAGATCATGCCTGCACTGCTCTGCAGAGCTTTTACTCTGAGTGGGTAAGATATGGCAGTGGGAGGGGAAACAAAAAGATGAAGTGACTTCCCCCAGACTGAGAACCAATTCACTTGGGAAGTGAGAGATGAGAGGGGTCTGCTCTGAAAGATGAACAGCCACATAAGCAGAGACCTGAACTTGCAGGTATTTGTTTTAGCTCTCAGTGGGCTTGTTAGCTCAGCTCCCTTGTAATACAATCTCATAGTTTTCAGCTGAGAACAATTCTGACAGCAAACAGAATGAATTTGCATCTTCTTGTTTTAGTACTGAGGACCATATTCTCACTGACAGCATTCTGTTTAAAACCTGTCTTTCCTGATTCTCATTTCAGCCAACTTGTCATTATATTACATGCCCTATTTGGGTGGAGTTTTTATGTCAGGTTTTGTTGCCAATTTATTCCAGCTGGGTTATTTGCCTAAAAGACATGAGTGGTTTTTTTTTTATTATTTTTATTTTATGTAGATCAGATGGCCATTTCCAACTAAGGAAATTTTGCTCACCTACTGTATTTATAGTATCACTGTTTACAATGGGATTGGATTGCTATGGGGGAAATACTGGACAACACAGTGCTCAGTAAAGAATAGGAATCTGCACATACAATACTGCAATTTTTCTTTGTCTGTTTGCAAGACACGTTAACAAACGCTCTCTAGCTTAGCTTTTATATTAATAAAAGGTATATTTATATGTATGTATTTTAATCTATGTGCCTAGAGAAGGCCTTTATCCTTATAAGAATTATTAATGGATAAAAACACTCTGTGGTCTTTTCAGAGATACAGGAGATAATCAGTCTTAGAGCTTGCAATGAATGGAAGTATCGATTTACTCATATGAAGTAATTTGTGTGATCTAAGTACAGTGCATACAATGTGTGCAAATTGATTCTAATAAATCATTTTTGACTGTTCTCCTAAATTTTGGTGAGAACTCTAGTTTTCTGTACTTGGATTTTTTGTTGCCTTTCAAAGGATAGATTTTTCCTTTAAATTTTTGGGCCCTGATCCAGCTTACCACTTGGTGGCCCGCTTAGATTTAATTATGTGAGCATCCATAATGATTTTAACATAAAAGACACTGCATGCTGAAATTCAAATGGGTGTTGACATATTTTGCAGCACAAAGGTCTAAGCGTGCATCTTATTTGATTTTCATTTCATAGTAGTTATTGGACAAAAATATTATCAGCTTCATGTTAGGTGATACTGGATTAGTTTGAAAAAATAGAGCAAAATGGAATTAAATTAATGCATCCATTATAAAGCACACATTCACTACACTATAAATGGAATCTTTGCCAAGATTAATTGATCTAAACAACTCATAAAATTGTTGTAAATGGTTTTGATGGGAATTGCATGTTTTCTTAATTTTAAATTTATCAACCTGAAAATATAAGAGAAATATAGACATTTTAAAGGAGTGGTAACAGCTAATACTTATCTGTAATTTCTATTGAAGATATTTTTAAACTATTTTAAATAGAATGGTCACATCTGAAATGTGAAGATAGTATGACATAAAAAGACAAGCTTGTAGATTAAATAAATGCAGACATCATTGAAAGACATGTGTGAAATTAGTATTAGCTGCCATACCCTAGTATCCTGATCACAGTGCAAATTGACTTTGCAAAATCTAGTTTACTTATATGAAGTCTCCACTACAACTGAATTTGAGTCATAGAGCACTTTTCTACTACCACTTTCAATCTACACTTTTGTGTTCTGTTGCCTTTAATAATCAGTTATCTTTGCCTGTTTGAATTTCAGTAGAATATTGAGTAGCAAGTTACATACTATTTTTTATCTCTACTGTGTCCTGATTAACTGTAACCCCACAAAAAACTTTCAAACTATACACAAAGCCATCTAACATAAGGACTCATGCAGCTGCATGGCCATATCATTACTCACATTGCCTTTCATATTTTTCAATACATATTTGTGTGAAGATAATTATGGAAACTGACTGAAATAAGTCACAAATGCATCATCATGCATCTATAACTGAACGCATATTTGCAAATGCTCAGTGTTGCTAGTGCTTTAATTTGTGATGCTATATTAAAAAATGGCTTCTATGTACACATTTAATATTGCCTAATAAACTATGGTATTTTAGAACTTTCTGCCAAATTAAGAAAAAAATCATGTAATAAAGGAAACTAATTGATTGGAGCCTATATGCAGTGGAATCTTAGTTGTTCCCAATTGTAATGCCACTACATGATGATTCAGGACACAGAAATGCATGAGAATAAGTGAAGACAAGAGACAACAGAAAAGCGCTGTGCATTAGTATCTGCCATCTCCCAGCTCTCAGGAGATGACCATCTGAAAACCATTGCAGAGGTTGATGTGTTTGCAAGAATAGGTCTGATTTTCAGTCTGGCAAGTGTTAATAGAAACACAAATTCTGAAAGAATGTTATTTAATTAGCATGTGGAAAGAGACAGAAATTAATGTGTGTTTTTAATAATTAATTGTCACTACATAATATCTTCCATATTAAATGTGCATTAATTATGTGCAAGGCAGAGCATCATGGTTTTCTTTTCTCATACTGCCGTGTACATACAGTATTGCAAGAAAAGATTTTGCTCCTTTCAAAAGAAGACTCAAGATCAGAATATGAAAACAATTGACCCTGTGTGTGAGTGAGACAATGCATTAATTTCAGTTTGTCAGCTACTTCCCACTAGCCCTGTTGGTACAAAGGAGGCCTCAGGCAGACTTCATAGGTTAAGTGCCCATTGCTGTATATGATAGAGGAATACCATATTAATAACCAATCCGTATAGAATATTAGTATTTAATAAAAATAACACAATATTCACCATAGGATTCAGATGTCCAGATTCTTACTGAACTTCCTGAAGATGCAGATTTGGGACAGATTTTTGTCTTAAGTACGCTTCCTAAATCTATCTGACTTATCCTAAGATACATATGTTTCCATGATTTTTGAAGGTGAACATCTCAGTTTAAAAGAAACCAAGGTGTTTATCAAAGAAATATAGGAACCCTTCTGGACTAGGAAGGAGGCCTCTCCCCAGAAACCACCGCAACCTTTCAAATTAAGAGACTTTAATCAGAGAATGTAGAGAAAAAGAACAACAGTTCTGTAGTACAAATATATGTATGTATATATATTAATCAAAAAACAGTACAGAACAAACAGCAAAACACTGCAACCAAAACTTTCAGCCAAATCAAGTCCTATCAGTGCAGTTATATACACAGACAATTATATCGATTGCCTTGTGGCTGCAATGATTCACAGACTCTGGCGAGGCAGACAGAGAGCGGCGCTGGCTGAAATCTTTCTTGTGGGCAGTGTAAGGGCCCCCTTACTGTCTTTTGTCCAAAAGCATTGCAGGGTGGGAGCATGGTTAGCAACTCCTCTGCAAGTGGCATTGGCCCCTCAAGGATCCTGTAGCGAATCCAGACAGCGGTGATTGTTCCCTCAGAAGAAAAACACAGGGCGTGTAGAGTTGGAGGGTGAGCCAGGAACCACCTCCAAGTGCTTCCAGCAGCCCAGCAAGTGGCAGCTGGTACCCACAAATATGGAGGAGAGAAGTGTAGCCAGGACCAGGAGAACCTTTCCTTAGCCATCACATTGGAATGCAAAGCTATTAGCCATCCCTTTGTTTAGGCTTTAGACAGTAGGTGCCTGTGGGAACAGGTAGTGGGAGGCTGGGCTTCAGCAAGCCATCTTAGCCTGGCCTCCAACTTCCAAATCACTGTGTTGGGAAGGGACAGGAAAAATTTCCATGAAAGACGTTATAACAGTGAATAAATATGTGCAAGGGAGGACTGAGAAAAAGAACAAAAATGTAAATGAGGGCTTTGTTATAGCGAGACGGAACTGTCTTTCCTGATAGCTACTTCTGGTTTAGGATTACAGTCACTTTTGGTTAAAAGTGTGTT
Source organism: Scytalopus superciliaris (assembly GCA_013400415.1). Taxonomy (NCBI): domain Eukaryota; kingdom Metazoa; phylum Chordata; class Aves; order Passeriformes; family Rhinocryptidae; genus Scytalopus; species Scytalopus superciliaris. Next base: position 571,637 of record VXBX01007773.1, on the reverse strand, counting down.
GGTAGCAATGGGAATATTTTTAATATACCAATTCATGCATTTCAACATCCTTCATTGTATCTCATTTTACAAAATGAGAGCCTCATAAAATGAACAAATAGAACTAATTAATGCCTTTTCACTGTCTGTGCTTAATCTAATGTTTTTAGAAGTCTAAAACTAATCCTAAAGAGAACTATATGAGGATCTGAAGGGATTAAAATATTATTTGATTATGACTAACAGTTTTTCTATACAATTATTTAGAAACAGTGCTCATATTAGAGTGTGATGGACACCTGGATTATTTAAAGCAGAGCTTGGCTACTTGTCTTAGTGGAAGACAAACACTCCTTTGTTCTTCCAGCACAGAATATGTTTTCCTGCTTGTATTAGCTGCTGACCTGGACATACATGCATAACAGTAAAAATAAATATAACCTGTAGACAGCAAGGAGACACTATAAATGTTGTGTGTATGAAGATTCTGAAAACCATGGGTTAAATGAAGGAAGTGGGGTTTGAGGGCCAGAGTAGAGGGTTTCCTGGCTGAGGTCCTCCATGAGCTGCAGGATGGGGATTCATACCATCAAAAGGCTATGTCCTACCCTGCTATCTGTGCCAGGAGCTCCTGCCAGCAGACCAAGAAGCTTCATGTATACTCAGGCTCTCTAGAGACAGGTCCATGTATGTGTTCTCCAACATATTTTGTTCCTTTCTGCTCTAGTACTACTGACTCCTTCTGCCTGCTGCTGTGCCTACTAGTATAAGAATAATTTAGGTTCACTCTGACCACTGCAGCTTCTCAGAAGTGTGATGTTGTTGAAATAATGTTCTCAATTTTGTTTAGCTCAGTAAAACTTGAAGAGCTCTTTAATACAAAGGCTGAAGCAAATATATTTTTGTAAATATCGTGTTTTTCACCTCACCCCGAGCTCTCAGTTTGCCATTGTCAAGTATAAAATGACAGGTTCATTTTTCAAGTATTTTCTGTCTTGTAAGTGACAATATATTTATTAACACTGTCTTATTTTTGGTGGGTGTTTCTGCTTTAATTTCCTGTTGTGTATTGTAGTCAGAACAAAACACTTGGAACTCTTGCGAAGTGTGTGCTTTGGGTAATCTGCAAATGTGTTTTGGCACCTTTAATCTTTATTCATAAGTATGGCACAACAGGAAACAGCGATCAAAGAAAGTGACAGAACTATCTAGAAGAAATTCTGGCAAGTTTTCTTGACATTCACCTTATTCATCCAAGAATAATAATTTTATATCATATTTTTAAGGTGGAGGAATGAGTCATAAAATGCTTAGCCTGTAGTCTCAGGTACTCTGTCAGACCTGGCCATGGTTAATCTCTTTTCCAAAAGGTCTTCATGCCTGTACTCCACATGAAGTTCTTAGGGTAAAGGGGTTTGCGTTAATATACTTTAAATGAAATATGGATCACTTTAGGCTGGTTCATTAAAGATAAACAATCTTAACATGCATGTTTCTTGAGCATGAGGAGGAAGGTTCCCACTTTATTTAACCTTACTATGTTGTGGGCTCTGAAATATTTAGTTTTAGAGGGTGAGAAAGATCTCTTCAGAGCTATATGATTCCCTTCCTTTTCTTGTTTAACAATTTAGTTTCTTTTGTTTTGTTTTTGTTTGTTTGTTTGTTTTGTTTCTTTTTCTTTATTATACCCTGGGAGTTCTTTCAGTTTGCATTGTTCATACAGCTCCTCTTCACTTGACTAAAACATCAGGCAGAAGCTTAATGATTCAACTGGTAAGTAAATAGAGTTACAGCTTTCCATGGGGAAAATGCTTGGTAAATTGTTCTGCCATAGCTATATAGTCTTGTACCATCAATTGCAAAGCCTTAACAGAATGCCAGCCTAATTGTCACTGCAACTTGATCAAGGTGTGGGAGAAAGCAACTCAGAAATTAAGAGTCTCACCTGTTATCAAACCTGAAATTACTTAACTTGCAAACAAATGGGTTGGTCTGTGTCTAGTTGGCACACCCTTCAGACAAGCTTAGCCAAGTAAGAGGCACATAAACTTCATTATACATAAATATAGTTGTAAATCTTAAAATGAAGTCAGGCTGTTGATCGTGTTCAATAATGAGGATTAAAGTTAAATCTAACATGTTGTTTCATGTAGCTGAGGATTAGGTGGATCTCTGAGGGTCACTTACATTCAACAGAAGTGCTTCATAGATGACTGTGTAAGAACCAACTTTGAAAATGAGGCATATGTGCTTTGAAGGCATAATCAGTATACGAAATCATTGTATGTGGATAAGTAATAAACCAATTTAACTTTGTCTCACTTCAAAGGTATCACTCAGCTCAACCACTAGTTTCTAAGACATTAGGCTGTTTAATTTACCTAATCATCTGAAGCCTAAACAACCAGGCAACAATAAAATGAAATTCCTCAAGAGATATGAGCTCCTGAGTAAGAAATCCTGCTACAATCCTTCTTCTATCTACAGGACCAAGCTGGAGGTGAGATAATTGTCTTAGAGGTGGGCAGAACTGGCAGCCTACACCAACCTGACTCTCCATGTAAACAGAGATGCTGTATAAAAGGTGAGCCATTTTCATCTCTTTCCATATTTTTTCTGCCTATGCTACTTTTTCCAGAGCGATATGCCTTCAAATGACCCAGGTTTGCCACTAGGTATTTATAAAAGAGAACTTTAAATTCTTAGTTAGCATAACTCTAACTATGTATACAGATCTTGCAGATATTTCATGAGCTTTTGTCTGAGGGTACCAGTAATACAGTTTGTGAGCAGAGAAAGACATGAAAGAGCTTTGCTGGTCAGCCAGCATATTCAATCTAACAGTTGACAATGTTGTTCACTATTGTAGTAGGGATCAAGTCAAGCAATACTGAGAAAAATTACAGCTCAAGCCTTGTAATGTGGCATTGTTGTTAGCCTGAATGTTTCTCTGTATGTGGTTAGCCTTTGGTAAGACCCCAGTCCTGAAGCCTCAAGCTTTACGGGGAGTGTTATTTTTGTATTTAAGACTCCAAGAGTCCCCACTGAACTCTTGCAGAGCCTTTGGTTCTTTAATACCTTATGGTTGCTAAAGAGAAAAAGTCACACACTTTTACTCAAGAATTTTCTTTTAATTTAGTGAGAAAATATGTGTTTTGGCAAAAGGTTCACAGGAGTAACATACAACCAAGGCAGAAGCATTTCCCTAAAGTACCCAGCATATGACAACTCTCACAATACTTAGTAAAATACAATCCATCAGTTTTAAGTTACCCATAAGAGGTTAAGGACAGAATAAAGAAAAGAGTAAAGGAGAAAGATTAAGAGAAGAAACAGGAGAAAAGTACTGCCATGAGGCTTCTGACCTGGCCCCTCCCTCAGGACACACACTTGGGTTTGTTTTGACCCAAGAAATAATCCAGTGATATTTGAATTTGGTCTCTCATACCTTTGTCATTCAGAGAATTGTATCTTTATTCTGCTCAGTTAAGTTGCCATGTTGTCACTTGAACATCCTGTCATTCATCAGCAGGAAGCTGGGCAGTGCTTCACTCAGTCTCTGTCAGAAAGTGACACCTGGCCTATTAAAGGTTTCATCTCTGTGTGAGAGCCAGGGGTTTGCTCTGCTGGCCTCTGTAACAACATATCTGCTGTGTGTCAATGAAGCTTTCTCATTAAGTGAATCTTTGCTTTTGCAGTACTAAAAAAGGTAACTTAAAAAAGAGAATGCACTGCAGGATAGGTCCTTCACAAACAATATTAACAAAATGAATATGTACAGTTTTGTTAGAAATTTACTTGCCAAAACGATCTTCATAATTTTCCTATAGGTTTTGGTTTTTGTTTTTTTTTTTTTTTTTTTCTCAGTTCTCCATTGATTCTCATATTCATTGTAGTTTTTTTTGAAAGTGGACAGCCTGTTTTTTCTACCATGGGCACAGCTGAACATGAAGGTTCAGCTCAAATACTGTTGAATGTTTCTTTGCATAAAGAGAAAGGATACCCAGAGAGCCAGTTTGGGGGAAAGAAAATAGAGAAGAGCAGAGGGGACAAAAAGCCCAGTTTTCTGAAACTAAGTACAGAAAGGAATTCAATATTTTTGATTAACATAGAAATCCAAAATGCTTTTGGATTAAGGACTGCTTAAACACTTGTTGTGTTATAGGACATTAAGCTTTTATGCTACTGCTCAGATGTGTTTCCTGGACAAGTCTTGCTAACATAGGTAAAAGTGGCAACTGACGTTGGCCAAGTATGTGATGGTTTGGCCAATTAGGGGTGAAACCCAAGACAGAAGCTACTGAAAGTGTAGAGGGCAGATTATTCTTCCTAAAGTTGTTTCTGATCTTCTCTTGCTGTGTGTTTGTCTTGTCAGATGATTTTATGTAAAGACAAGATGAAAACATATAATTAATTAGACCTACTATTTTTGCCTGAAGGGCTCTTGTAGTGATGGCTTAAAAGTCTACTATTCCTGATGGACACAATTCCATTAGATGAATTTAAACACAGTGGATAGAAGGAGTAGCTAAAGTACAACTTTCTTTTGTTAACACTACATAGTATGCTATATAAAACTTTTCATCTGGTCTTATTGCTGGAAGGAAGATATTTTAAGCATTTCCAGTGGGAAGAAAACGTAACATTTCTATAAAGACAGAAGAAAAAATTGTTTGCATTTTATTACCTCTGTTGCCACTGTTCTGTAATGGAGACAAAAATCCTGAATGTATTTGCAGTAAAAACCCTAAAGTACATAAGACAAGGAATAGAAAAATACAAGATTTTAATTTCAGGGCAACAGATAGAATAGAATTTCTAACAGAATTAATTATTCAGAACTACTCTCTTGATAAATGAAAAGTGAAAGGACACTTTTCATGTGCAAATGTATGGAAATTTATGTTTTCTCAAGGATTATTGTACTATATTTATGCTTTAAAACAGAAACAGCTCTCTTCTAGGGCCCAAACAGAGAAATCCTTTGGTGCCTTGACCATATTATGTATCTAAAAAGACACAGCATGTAGTCACACAAATTTGGTAGTTGAATTTGTACTTGAAATGTGGAGTATTGCTGGGCCTGAAGGCAAAGAAGAAGAGAGATTCTGTCAGGATGTCTGGAGTTTTATTCCCCGGATATTAAAGTGGATCTCACCACATCTGTACTTGCAGGAACAACTCTCTTAAAAAAAAGAAAAAAGAAAAAAAGAGTCTAGTCTTAAAAAAATGCAATTAAGAGCTATCTTTCTTGTTTTGGGCTTATTTTGATGGTACTGTAGGAAAGGCACATGTTTCCTTGAGTGTGTGTTTACAACTTCAGTCTGAGACATCACTGACACACAGTGAATTGAAGATATTTTTCCCCCCAGGGTGCTTGCAGATGATATGTAATGCTGTGATTTTCCTAGCAGCAGCTTGAATTGCTTTGTGCTTTCATGTTACCACATAACTATAAACATGAGGATGGGGATTCTCTCAACGATATGTCTATAATGTTATTTGCATATTCAATTAAGGCAAAGAGCAGAAAGAAACACGCTGTTATAGGCTACTGTATCTCAAATCCTAGATATGTGGTTGCTCATATTGGCTAGAATTTAGAGAGCGCACAGCTGACATTCATTAATCCTGATGTTCTCTCTTCCCTATTTCACTGTTAGCTAAGTGTCTTTCTCTGCACTCTGAAATATTAATTCCCTTTGGTTTCTACTACTTATACAAATTTATTTCATGAGCATTTGGTAGTGAATATGTCTACTACTACAGAAAAGAGGGTAGCCGTTCTCAAAACATTAATTGATTTGCAAATTTAACTGTCAAAAAAACCCAAACCAAACCAAACCCCTCTGAAAAGAAAATGCAGTAAAATTTCCTTTTCAATTAAGTACCTTCAGTGCTGTGAGTTGTTGTGCAAGACCCCCTCACATCTAGACTCCTGGAGATCAGGAAAGGAAGAAGTCAACGTAACTCTTTTGGATGAGTCAGCTGAGATGACCGTAGGTGAGCCAGGATTCAAAGATATGACAGTGGAGACCTGGGAATAACAGAAAGAGGAAAAAATAGGCTTTTGCATAGGCTCTCCCATGCTCTTCAGCACAGAATTCTTTTGCTTTTATCATATTATGAAGAAAAGACACATAAAAATTACACCTTTTTTTTGTGTGTGTGTGTGTGCTTTGGTACTTTCAGTGGCAATTCCTGATGGGAAAAGCGATCTTGGCAGTAGGTGGCAGTGCAGCTCTTTCATTGCAGAACTTGGGAAGGCAGCATAAATCCAGCATTTACAAAGCACAGCCTTTTCCAGATGCAGGCCTCGGGGCCTTATTCAGTCCTGAAATTCACTTCTTATTGCTGGGGATGTCTCATTAGGAGATTAACTGTTTAAAATGCAGTGCTAAAGTTTTAATTGGGAAATCCTGTGCATGTTAAATTAATCTTAAGTACTTTTATCTAAAATGCCTGCTTCCTTTCCACAGCGCTTTGTATTTGTAGCTACGTCACAGCTTTTTGTGTCATGTTAAAAAAACCCGTGAAATTGACCAACAATGTTTTTTACATTGCTGAAAATTCTTAAAAAGATGGTTTCTGAAGCCTCCTAAATCCTAAAGTCCAGGGGTTGGTACTGGCAATGTGAGCTGAATGGTAGCAGCGCTATAGTGTATTGACAGACTCCGCTAAACACTTAGACTGAGATTTTCAAAGTGGCCCTGGGGATTTTGGAAACTGGAATCCTGGTTATAAAACTCTCAGTTCTTAGGCCTATTTTCTTTTCTTTAATGAGCTTGTACCATTTTTAATTTGATCACATCACATGTTCAAATGTACGGAATGATACATGTATATGTAGAAAGGGTAAGGAAAGGAAGAAACTGAAGTTACAACTCTGCCAAGCTATAAATTCAATACCAAATCTTACTTTATGTGACCATTCAGATTTTGTCTGCATGCTTTTGTGATTATTGTTGCTTTTAAAGTCTTGATCATTCTCAGAGACACTGTATGTACCATTTGGCTGTTTGGGGTTTTTTTCCGCATCCCAGGCATTTTTTCAGAGGGAGTACTTTGGGCAGAGTTCTGTATGAAAACCATTTCCAGATTTACTAGTCTGGCCAAAGTCAGACACGGGAATCCCTGTGCTTGTTCTACATCGCCTAGTGTAAACATTGCTGAAGACTTGAAAATACTCTATAAAGTAGAAAAACACAGACAGCTGACCTTGCCTTTTATGTATATATATATATTTCAGACTTTGTTGTTACATGAAATTATTTATTAAGGAATAGCCTGTGATTTTGTTTTTGCTTTTCTGATTTGTGTTGGATTTTTTCCTAAATGCTTGCATAAAGAAGTGGCCAAACAAGTTAAATGATAGAGATTGGTCACATAGCATGAGGCCATTAAAGGATGGAACTAGCCCATCGTGGTACAAAGTTTGTGTATGTGTGTTTGTAGGTAATGTCACTTCTGCAGATGCTGAACTAACATTAATGGGATTCAAAGATACCTGTTTGGAAGAGTAGATATAATTATTTGCATTACTGAATTGTCTCTTTAATTAATATATAAATAATGTAGCATAGAAATTACTGTGTTTTTTTATCAGGATTAAATTAATTGACAGCAAGACTTTTTGGTATATGTGTGTCAGCTATGAAAGCTAAATTTCACATTCATCTCTTGTGTGAAATTCTTTCAGGGTAAAGAATATGAGCCCATCCCTTTGGCAGAGGAATCAGCGCAAATCTGCCAGTGCTGGGATTTTCATGGTGCTTTAACACCTAATACTTAAAATGCAGACACTCATGTTTATTGTTTGTGTGATTTCAAGAATTCTGATGAAATGTTCCATCTGATCTAGTCTCAGAAAACTCAGAGGAATATGTTAAAGGGCATGATTTGTGTCTTGCATTTGTATTTGCACAGATGTAAAAACCATAAATATTGCTCCAAAATATAAATATTTTACAAATTATTAAATCTTATATTTCTGTGTAACCTATCTTTTTATGAATGTTATGTAGTGCAAACATAGTACTTTATTATTGAATGTTGACTGATTTTATTCACCCAAAACACAAGATTAGTATTTATCCTTAAACAGTAAACTGAAGTATTAGGGAGAAAATGGCTGAAGGCATTACAGGTAATCTGCATCAGATCAACCTCAGTAAACCTATAGCTGTATAAATAGATAGATAGATAGATATGTGTTGGTGTGTGGAGGAAGGGGAATAAGACTGAAGTAATTTTAAAAGGAGGGCTGAAGTAAATTTAAAAGGAGATTCAACATGGTAAGGCATTTGGAGAGAAGAGTCTTGAAAACACTAATCCTTGGTATAAAGGAAAACTTCCAAAGTTCTGACCAAACTGTGATACTTTGAGAGCCAAGTCAGTCAGCTTTTTCAAAAGTAAGTTGCTTAAGAACATTCATAGCTGAATGCTGTCTTTTGATAAGGGCAGAGGTGTGGACGTCTGAAAGGAATGTGAAAAATGACAAATTGCTTTACAGGTAGGAAAGGGAAAACCTTGAAAGCCTGGGAAAATATGGTCTGCTATCATATTGATGTCCAAAAGATTGACAGCAACTTCATAAATAACCTGCAATACTGACAAATGTTTCACTTTAAGCCTTCTGGTTAGTGATGAAAAAATTGTGATCATCCCTGGTCTATGGTAAATTAACCAATTAGACCTTAGAAGCAATATGTGTCTGGATTTTCAAGTGGTGACTCTAGAAGAACCTGCATAGAATGGATATAGGATATTGCTAAGTTAGAATTGATAACAGAATTGATAATAGAATTGAGCAACTCATCTTTTAAGCAGGGAAACTGGATTTTAGTTCATATTCTGAGCCAGGTTTTCTCATTTCTCCAAATTTATGTTGCTATCAAAGAAGATGTACCAATTGCCCTCAACAAACATAGCATCTTTATTTCTGTATGCTTTAGCATAACATTCCTGAGAAGTGCCAAAGCTCTCAAATAGAGGTTTTCCTTTTTTGATACTTGACAGTTGCAGCAATAGAGTATATTTACATTACTGGATTAGAGTCCCATAGTGGGGTGAACAGTTACAGAAGTCATGGTGTAGATCTGTCCCCAAACTACTTGATGCAAAGACTCTTTCCTGAACTGTCAGTGGATATATCCAAACTGTGTATTGCCATTGCCCAAACTATAGGCCTGTGGAATATGACACAGACTAAATTCAGAAGCCTCAGAACATATTTTCATGCTCACTAGCTCCAGCTAGTATTTGTGGCCTTGTCTCTAGGATGTGTTTGCTTTGGTTAGGATTGTACTAAGACAGCCATGTGCCTTTCAGTCAGTTCCAAAGCTGGACATGAGATGTCTTTAATCACTGCACTGTTATCAGTAATCTCATTTTACATAACACATGCAATATGAGTAAATCAGGGTCCTTAGGCTACAATAATTTTAACTACTGTTAATCTGTGCTAAGCAGCTAATCTAAAAATTAAAGGCTCTGTATTTTATTATTATTACTAATTCCCTGACCCATGCAGTCCCCTAGCTTGTTTCACTGACAGAACATTAGTAACTAGTCATGGTAAAGCATTATTTAGCTTCATTTGTGAGTCAGTTGAACAGCCCCAGTGTATTGACACTTTTAGTCCACTTAATTAAGACCCAAGATACAAAACAAAGCAATTAATTTCAGCAATCAATAAATATTAACTATAAAGTATTGAACACAAACTCCTAATTCCATGGTACATTGTATTAAAAGATTTTGAAAAATTATTAAAGCTCAGCCATACATTGTTCTTTGGAGGGTATAATTTGCTGAAAATTTAATAGCACAAATGGGATAGAATTTCCTCTTTGGGACTATTGCTGGAACTTCCTCATCTGAAATGGTTCATAAAACATACAGGAGGCTTACAGGAATAAGTAGTCATGTAAATAAATACATTATCTGTATAGCAGCCAAGGTGAAAAGTAGTTTAGCTTTCCAGGTTCATGCACTACCCAATTTGTGAATCCCACTCTCCTAACCCTTACATTCCTAGACATCAAGTTGTGTTTTCAGTTGTCTCTATATCCATTGTTTAACCGTAAGTAGTTAGTTTAATAATGGCTCCTACTGAATATTAAAATAAGGCAGACCTGCTTTCATTACTAGTTTGTCATGAGTTGAATTAATCACAGCTGAATAACTTTTTGAAACTGTGCCTCAAGAGTTTCCAAGCTATTAAATATTTTTCTATTACAAGGACTCAGAATTGTTCATTGCAAAGAGTAAAGTACCACTTTTGCATACATTACACAAACACTTTGTGTTTCGTGAATCCACAGTAAATTTTTTTGCTGATTACTCATGTAATCTAAGGATCGCCTGCTGTTTCATGGAGAGTGTTATTAATTTCATTCAAGTAGTAAAATTAGCACCTGTAGAGAACCCTTTATGACTTTTAAACTTTTATCATATTCATAAGAACCTGCTTCATTTATCTTGTAAGGGTTTATTTTATCTCTCAAAGTATTTATTGATTCTCAAGGATGTTTAATGAGGAAAAAATTTAAATAAACTTGATCTAGTGGAAGGTGCCCCTGCCTGTGGCAGGGTGGCTGGAACTAGTGATCCTTAAGATCCCTTCCAATCCAAACCTTTCTACGATTCTGTGGTAAGTCCCAGAATACAGACTTCCATATGATGGAGAGAAGTCCTTCATCAGAACCCCATGCTCCTTATTCATTCATCTTTTCATTAATGGATGTTCAAATAGGCTTGGAAAGGTGCAAGAATAATTGGTTGTGGCTCCTTTTCATGAAGGAAGCATAAATGAATGAACTGATTTATTAATGTGTGTATGTAAAGGGTTGAAATATTTCCCCCCTCTCCTCCCCTTTTTTTTTTAAGGCAGTTTTGTCATATTTTGAGCCACATGTTTCTTAAAAACAGTGTTCTATGTTGTTTCACTTGCACTCCTTGAAGTGGAAAAGATGTGCTGGATTATCCCAAATGGGAGGTTAACCGCTGATGGCTGCAGCAGGGTCAGGATTCAGGTAACTGAGCTGAAGTGGGGGAAAGCAAAGATGGGATCTGTATATTAGCTGCAGGGATATGTGGTCGAGTAGTTTGGAGGACTGGAGTGAAAATTCAGTCTTGTGAAACTGACAAGGAATTTGAAAGTAGGTGTAACAGTGACTGATAGAGCTTTGAATTTTAGGTGGATTTCATCCCATTTCTTTCAGGACATATTTCTCCATCATACCACAATGAGAAACATTTTTTGGCTTTCATTGTTTTGATTTTTTTTTTTCTGTTTGTTTACCTATGTTTATGTGATAAAATATCAAAATACATTCTTTTTCCAGCTGAGTGGTATGCTCATTCTAAAAGCAGATTCCAAGATTCTTGATTCTGTAAGAGCTAAATATGCTGCACGTGTTTAAATTCTGTGCTAAGTACTGAAAACTGTTCAAACAACTGTTTCTATCAAACAAGGAAACAGTAATTGTATTAATTTTTTTTTCTGAAATAAGTTTTTGGAACATGAAAACTGCTATAATTTTTTCTTCTCTTCTTGAATGCTAAAATGGAATTCATAAGCTAAATTTAGAGTGTTCTCAGGAACAACAGCCCCTTTTTTTTTTTTTGCTGTAACTCTGCAAGGCCTTTGGGTAAGTCAGAGCCTTGTAGAGATTATCTGAAAGTGTTATTGTGAAGCCTTGATTCTTTGGTGTCTTGGGATGTTCTTAATTACTTCTGATAGCCCTGATAATTAAGGTGGAAATCATAGAATGACAAAATTGTTTGGGTTAGAAGGGGCCTTAAATGTCATCTAATTCCAGTCACTCTGCCTTGGGCAGGAACACCTTCTACTAGGTTGCTCAAAGCCCCATCCAGCGTGGCCTTGAACACTTCCAGGGATGAGGTAGCTACAGATTAGCCTTGATGCCTAAAATGGAAGAAGAGAACTTTCCAGACAATATTAGTGTAGATAAAATAGAGAGCAGGCCTTTAATTAAAGTACGCTATTTAAAGTACACTAAATACATAATTGCACACTACAGTATAAGGCTGCTACAAATTTATAACACTGATTAGTTACTATATGTAATAAATAAATCCAATCTGAGAATTGTTTGCCCCTAGAAGCTCCCTCAGGTCTGCCCCTTGGCGCACCTCGCATGGAACTGAGTCAGAGGTTTCAAGACCCCTTACTTCTTCACCATCATCATGCCTTCTTTGGAGCTTCTCCAAGGTTTCTGGACCTTCTGCTTTGACTGCAATGATATCTTATTATGTCCTTCTATGTATATGTCCCCAAAAAGTCTAACCTAAACTTACACTCCTTCAGTGAAAAGCCTTTGTCCTGTCACTATATGCCTTTATAAAAAGTCCCACTCTGTCTTCCATGTAAGTCCCTCTTAGGTACTGGAATGTACTTGTCAGAGCCTTCTCTTTTCCAGGCTCAACAACCCGAAGTCTCTCAGCCTGTCTTCACAGGAGAGGTGCTCCAGCCCTCTGATCATCTTGCCATTCTTCTGCATTATTGCCCCGTCTCTCCTCTGTGTGTGCTGGTTGGGGAGTTTCGTACAGAATGCGTGTTCTGCTTTTTTAGAGTTGTATCATAGAAAGTCAGTAGAAGTCACTGTCATTCTATCACTTTTAAAATAAATAGTTCTCATCTTTAAGCAAATGTTAAAAACAAAACAAAGAAAAAAGACAAATCACAATAGAATTTCAAAATATATCAGAAGTTCTAAGCTGTCTTCTTTTTCCACAAAGGATCACAGGTTTTTTCATTGCATAGAGGCCTTTTTTCTTTTTCCTCTGACTTAATGCCTGACATAAATCTATAAATGTGACTCTATCAGCTGAGAATATTAAGTGTTTCTATATTGTGTAACTCAAGATAAGTATGTATGGTACTGGAAATAAACCTACCACTCTCAAGCTCACATCCCATCAGATTTAATTAAGAACACTATTGTTAACTAGACAAATTTATGTGATGAAAAATCATTCTAGTTCACTTTATTGAAGTATAATATCAGACAGCTTATTACAAACTTGGAAACAGTATTGCAAAAAAAGAAAAAGAACATATTAGCAACATGTGTACAAAGCCCAGCTCTCTTAGACTAGATTTCTACCAGGGCCTTTGCTAGCATTTGGAAGGAGTGTGGGAAATCCATCATTGTTCTGATGGTTGAGGGTTATATGACACAACTCTAATGTATCTTTGGTTGCTGTTGGCTAGTTACACTTCTGCCTCATTTGCTATTGGCTTCATTCATATGAATCTTAAGGATGTGTTCTCTTTTCCTGCTCTTCAGTAGCAGTGCCATCATAGAGTGGTTTGGTTTGGAAGGGACATTAAATATCGCCTAGTACACTGCAGCTCATGGTTGTCAAGGTTACATGGGCCGCCCCCTTAAAAGGAGATAATGCTTTGTAAATACTGTAATTTTTATTGCCCTTTTGTTATCAAGAGAGCTAACAAAGCTGGTTAGAGAGCAGAGCTCAGACTCTTTAGGTATGGCTGCTACAGCCATTGAGTTCTGGGGTTTTTTCCTCTCACTTTGGGCTGGACCTGACAACCAGCTGTAAAGCAAATTATATTCAGGTATTCCCCCAAAGAACAAAGTAAGAAGTGAAAAGGATTCAAAAAGTTTATTTCAGAGGCAAGAATGCTGAAAACTTATAGATCCTAATGGCACTGTACGTCCAGCACTGGGCCTCAGAACAAAGACAGGAAGGCGAGGCTTTCATTTGTGCCTCGGCTTTATCATCACTTCCCTCCCCTTGGCTCCCTCATTGGCTGCCAAGGCCTTACAGCACATCTGGGAGTGTTATCTCTCTTGTGCCCAGGGAATAACCTTCTGTGGAATACACACAGAGAACACCCCAAAACTCTATCTGGGAAAGATACCTTGTTCCAGGCAGGAAAGCTTCCTTAACAAAAACTAACTGCCTCCTCCGTAGCAATATCTTCTGGAAAAGAGCTATTAACCCCTACACAGCTCAAAGAGACTGTCTATTTAGTGAAGATGTCTGGTCCCAAAGCTGCTGTGAGGGAGGATCTGCAGAGGATGCTGTTAAAACCTTGAAGTGTATGTTGATGAGAAGACAAATCACAATCACATCATACTTGTCAATGAAAAGATGCCTGTCCTGATTCTGGCCAAGACAGGGTTAATTTTTGCAGTAGCCAGGATGGGACATGGCGGGAACCCAGAGGTTTCTGTACCACCTCATGTCATTGCCAGGGGCAGAGGGGAGCCTCTTCCAGGGAGAAGGGGTTCCTTCCCTGTCAGTTATCCTGGCAAAGGCAGTGGTTGGGTAACACCAGTTTCGAGGAATCATGTGTGAATCATTTGCCTGTCTTGTATGCTGTGTTATTGATATTGCTGCTGTTACATTCATTTTCTTATCTCACTGCTGTTCCCAATAAATTGTTCTTATCTGCAGCCGTGATCTTCACCTTTCATGACTCCAATTCTCCTCTCCATCTCAGCAGGGGGAGGGAGAAGGGAAGATGGGGAGTCAGTGAATGAGTGGCAGCATGGTTTGGAGAGTCTCAGTGGGAGCACTAATTCTAAACTATGACAATATCAGACAAACTCTTTAAAAGGCCTTCTAAGAATTTTCCATCTCCTTACCTCCCTCTTAAGCATGTTTAAGTTGATTTGCTACCTCTGTCTGCTTTCACTTCAAGGTTGCAAAATGGTCAGTACTTTTATTACTTTTGTATCTTAGATGCTTAGACTATCATCAAGCTAATTACTATCCCCTATGATACATGCTATAATATGCAGTTATCACACTAGCTTTTAACTAATTTTAATTAACTTGAGAATATTATTTTATTTGTATTGGTCTTTCATTTACATGTGCAGTCAATTTTATACACAGTTATACACAACAGTGCCAGTTTTGGCTGAAATAGCTAATTTCTTTGTGGTAACTGGTATGGTGCTCTGTGTTGGATTTGTGACCAGAACAGTGTTGATACCACATGTTTTAGCTGTTGCTGAGCAGTGCTTGCATGATGTCAAGGTCTTCTGTTTCTCACTGCCCCTTTATGGGATTTATACATTCATCTTTGGAAAAATGATGACCTATAGTACTTCCTGTGTAATAATACATATTTTGATATTCAGTTTCAGAAATTCCAGTCCATTGACATGGAAATGAAATGGTTTCCTTCCTGAACTGAATTTGTTCTCTTACCTTATTGAAGTAAAGTTTTAGAAATATTAACAATGCTTGCTTTAAATTATATGAAGGCATTGTAGTAAGAATTTAAATGGCAGCAGTTACACAATTCCAGTGTTATGAATAATTTTAGCCTGAGGATTAACTTATTAATTACAGCAGTTAAGTGTAATTATTCTGCCTCTTACGGTACCTTATTATTGCTTTTTAACAATAAGACAAAGTCTGCCAAAGGTAATTATCATAACAATAATTTAGTGCACACTTTTGGTCTTGCTAGGAATACAGTATAATCTTGGTGAAATGATCTTTTCCATGTTAATCAGTCATTCACAGAGCTGTCTTTCATGTTTCTTACTCCTCTGAGAAGTGAATTGAAGTTCGGTAATTGGAGAGGCATTGAATGACATAAGATAATATATTGCTCTATATCAGGGTTTGGTTTTGGCCAAATACTGAAATGTTTGCAAAGGCTAATTTCAGTTTCCTCACAGTAATGTAAATGTCACAAATTTTAATAATTCCCTTTAAGCCTCCTGCATTTGTCCAGTCCCAAACCTCTCAGATGTATAAATTCCTTACTAAATTAGTATGTCACCATATAGTACCAGACAAGCAGAAACTTTGGCTTTTTCCATTGTGTTTTCTATTTTTTGAATTAGGGTGCATTGGATTTATGTATTTTCTTGTATCTGGCCAGAATTTCATAAAATTGGCAAACACCCATCTATTTAAATAAAATTCAAATTTTGATAAAGTACATGTAGCAAACCTGGTTTTTAGTAATAGCATAGGCTTTGATCTGCTTTTATCTTTTCTATCTGTAATAAAGTCAAGTGACACCATTATTCCTTCCTTTATAGTTGCCTTACTCTCTGTGTTCAGGTGAGATAAAAATGAAGCTTTATTCCATTCTAAATGGAACTCTCTCACAGAACTCTTAAGAATAAGTTTATTAAAGTAAATTTTAGTGTATTGGTTGTGGCCCTGGGGGAGATTCTCTACAGGTGTAAGACTGACAACAAAGAACTTTATAATCTAATGTTTGATATCAGTGGAGCAAAACTTTAATACTTTAGCAGAGCCCCTGAGTAGTTGTTGAATTGTCTAAAATAAATGTTGTATGTATATTACGACATACAATTCCCTCCACTAACTCTCAGATTTATTAATCTCTTTTGTACTGAGAACTTCGTCTGCTGTCAATAGATAATAAGGACAAGGCAGGTTATAAATTCGTGATCCAAATTTGTATAACTGGCAGCACAAGCCCAAGTTTGGTGCTTTATGAACTAAATTTGACTGACACTATTTAACAGCCACAAAAAACACCTAAATTTGTAAAAAAGGACATTTTATTTCTAAAATGGTTAGCGGGATTTTGAAATGAGGAGTTTTCCTAGGTGTGAAAAAAACAGGGATGGAGAACCAGGCATGTAAGAGGAACACACGGTGTCTGTTTTAGTATTTCCCGTAACGTAGTAAACACTATCAATTTTTACAGATGCAGTGAATATCTGCTGACCATGAAATACAAAATTACAAAATTTTGACATTCAATATCTCTTTTCTATTTTATATTGTAACCTTTCATTCTTTAACATTATTTGAAATGGCTAATGTTTAGTTGATTCGTGTGCTTAATGTTCCTCCATTGCTTACAAGGTGTAACACATACTCGTTTTGACTCCGGGAGACCAGTAGTGTGTTAGTATTTAAAACAATTCTGATTTGCATTGCTCAAAATGGCATTTATATAAGATGACTTTTGTTCTTTCCAGCAACATAGTTATATTGGAGTTTTGAATTTTGTTACTTAAAAAGCCCCAAAGTCTAAATTTAAAACTGGAGGTTCACTTTTTTTTTTTTTTTTTTTTTTAAATAGTTCCTTCTATAATGTGAAAAATAGTCTTCATGATTTCTTAATTATCTGTGGAACGCTATCCATTTTAGTGTGGCCAGCATTGACTGGACAGAGTTCCATTGAGACAAAGGCCTGAAAATTCATTTAGCCAGTAAACCCTTTGCTACAGTTTTGTGATTTTACAGGCAAGTTCTCTTCTCATATATGTGAATGTAAACCGTTCTTCAGAGCTCCCAGGATTTAATGTACTCATGTGAGTGATACCCCAAAATTAAACAAATGGCATAAATAGTAAAATATGACTTGCATACAGAAAAAGAGAAACTGTGATTTGGGATATAAACAGCACTTATGCTTAGAGATAGGTTTTCTTTGGTTTTTATTAGATATTGTTTAATTTCAGTGGTAACTAAACTGTCTTTTTCTGTGATGGTAGTGTAGCTTACAACTCACATCAGTTCAGGAATTGTATTGTATACCCTCCTCTGAAGCTTTCTCAAAATCAGATAACACTCCCTTTTTGGAAATAAAGCTTTAGGAAAGCAAATAAATATATTCAATCTAAGTGCATAAAAGGTGCATATTACCTCACCTAGCAGTCATGTCTTTTTCAGTCCTTCATGTTCTCTCTCTCTTTGCTGATACTAGATAATGGAGCATCATTTGACTCACATCTCTGACTGCCTTGGTTGGCAGTCCAGCTCAAGCACACTGATGCCCTTTTCAGCAAGAGTGGAGAGGATGAGATGATGCATGCTCTTATCTCAGCAGATAATCAGGATATTGTAGGATGCATACATTGATTCCTCAGGTCAGACTATGTGATGAAGGATTGTTTTCCGTACTGTGTAGCACTGTCTGTATTTTGAATGCAGTTGTAATACTAAAAAGTCAAAGTGATTTTCACTTTGGTGCTTTTTGGTTTTTCTTTTTTTTTTTTTGTTTGTTTGTTTATTTGTGGGAGTTTTTTAGGGAAAAAAAAAAGCCTATCTGCTTTTGAAGGCAGAGTATTCCATCAGGACAGCAAAGTTTTTATGTGAAATTGCAAATCTCAAATACCTTAATTCATAATACCAGTAGGAGTGGGCTGCATTATGTCAGTGATTCTGTCAAGTCTTCCCAGTCAAACAGATCGCATGACAAAGCAAAAGATCAGAAAACTAATTCAAAATGACAAAAACCCCCAAACCAATCTTACTGAAACAAACAGAAACTTTACTTGTAATTTCCTTAAGTTAGCCTGTTATTTCTTCCCCTTGGCTGAATGGGATTTGAATAGCACATAGCATAAACACATGAGTAGGAAGGAAAATCAGAACTTTTAAAAGAGGTCTTGAACTTCTGCATTCTTTCTTGCAGTTTTAAGGGAAGATACTAAAATACTAAATAGATGTCTTGACTGAGGAAAAAGTGACTGGTTGCCAATCAGTTTAAGATATTCCATGTACATATTCATATTATCAGGAGGACACCATTTAGCAAGATAAAATATACCCTGAACAGTTCTAGGAACTGTAATAATATTCAGCGGTATGGGATTGTCAGCAGATTTAGGGGGAGAGATGGAGGAAAATTCAAGACATGGATGAAGAACTAGAACAAGATTAGTATACCACTCTTGAAGAATTTAATGTCTCCTAGTAGTAACGTCTGAGTAAATTCAGCATTGTTACCATAGCAAGTATTAGCATAGCTCTGATGAGTAACATGGCAGGAACTGACTTGAAACACCACTACATTTTTAAATTAAAAAAGGATCAATATTATTCAGCAAAGATGCAATGAAAATGATAGACCTCTGTGGAAGAAGTAAAAGAAGAATCCTGGTTCTGACTTAAGATGAGCAGCCACTTCTAGAAATAATGGAATGTGATAAAGGCACATTGATTACCTTTTATTTCTGAGAGATAATTCTCAAATGAGGAAGTCATTGCAGCATTAAAGAAGAAATTATGAAGAATGTTGGTATATATGTGCAGGATGATAAATGGAATAGAAAATGTGTTTATGTCATCTTTGCATCTTTTATTCTTAAGACTCAGACTTTTGCTTTAATACATGGTGATATATGAAGTTCTGACATCTCTCAGATATGTACAGTCTCTTTACATAGTGCAAACTGGGGCTGGATAGAAAACAGACTTATTACTCTGTCAAGGCTTTTATGAGAAATTGAAAGCTCTGTCTGATTGCCATGTGGAATGAGGAAAGCTGTTTCAAAACTAGAAGGCTGAGCGGCCAATAATATTTCCTTTCCATCTTTATTTTTTGATTATATAACACAGTAGTCTCTTCCATAGACCTCTATGGTTTGTGTGTGCTGATAAACAGAACACAGAACATTCATATTTTAATGATCAATTTAGTGATAATTAAGATAATCTTTAATAGGATATACTAGTATAGCCTGTATATACTACCATATCCTATATACTAGTACTAGAAATGTAAATAATAACAAGTGGAAAGAGGTAAAACTTCTGAGAGCTCCTATGTTTGATTTGAAAGAGAGAACAATTTAAGTAGTTATTAACAACTTTAGGGATGTGCCAATGAAGGTAGGAATATTACAACAAGTTTCCTTTCTTGGCTACAGGTTGAATATTTCAACTGTGTTTTAATTTCAATACTGTATTGTGAATATTGTGAAAGAACCGGGTTTTTCCCTAACAATGCTCACAAAGCTATATAAAAATCACATTCCTCTTGCTCCTGAGGTAGTTTTAATGTCTATATGTCACCATAGTTGAGTCATCATTTCTGAGGGGCAATTTCATAACCCTTCTGTAACTCTAGCTTTACACTTAGTTAGACTTGGCTGCTCTGATGAGGTTGCAGCAGTAATTATGTCTGCATATCCTTTTTCACGTGAAATATTTAGTTATTAGCCATTGTCAGCTACTTTGGCCTTTTGAGAAGAGAGAGCCAGCTAACAATTCTAACAGCTATTTCAAATGTCTAATTACCTAATGTGTATCTAATTCAAATCTAAATGTAGACACTGATAAACACTCTTACACATTTTGCAGAAAGTCATCTGAAATAACTGAGAAATCTGGTCACTTTATAGATACCTGCCATTGTGCAAGTGTAAACTCAAGTCATCATTCTAATTACTATTTGTGTCTATCTATAACTGGATCTTGCCCAGTGCTAAATGATAGAGATGACACAGGTGACTTTACCATAAATACTGAATAGTACATCAAGTACTGTGCTTCATACATTATTTCCATAATTATGGAAATTTTATGAATTTTTTTCCATAGAGAACAGTATGGAATGATTGACTGCAGTGAGTGTTGTTAAACTGTACAATCAATATTTGTTAAATGCATCAAAAGAGATACTGGTGACTACTTGTCAATCAGTCTTTTTTAAGATCATTGTCTATATATTTGTTGCTTTTTAATTTTAATTTTTATTTACTTTTTAATGACTTTTAAAGATGCCATAATTCTAGAAATGCTTTTTCTAGATCAGTGAACTTTTGGCCACATTACTGCAGCCATTAAGTTTATAAGGTGGTGCTCCAGATTTGTTGTGATCAGAAGATGAAAGCTGTACATTTAAAAATGCTGTATATATTCTGTCCATGTTAAACAGCATTTTTAGCTGTGTTTGACAGTAAATAAAAGACACAAGATGGGTGTTTTTAGGTCTTTATTCTACATGCTGGCAATTTTCTGCATTGAGAGGCAGCAAACCTGTGCTTGGAAAGGAATACATGGGATGCACTGAATGCAATGTTTTCAGAGAGCTGGCACTGAGCCGGCTTTATTTATGTAGTATCAGCTCAGACAAATTTATGTGACATTGAGCCAAACATTAATCAAGGTTTAATTGATTTACCAATATGAGGCAGAAAAAGCACATCTTCTTTCATACAGTACAGGTATCTTACTATTCCACATGTGCTGTGAAGAATGGACTTTCTCTTTAGGAAAATACCAAAAGGTAGCTTAGAAGATAAAGATATCATCCATAGTACAGATTAATATCTAAAGCTCCAATAATTCAATAGATACAGACTTAATATAACCACTCTTTTCTGGCAATTCCTGAGCAGCAGTGTTCTGCAAAGGGGAAATTCAGAATATATATTTTTCAAGCTTGGAATCAAACAGGACTGCAGGTTAATAATGTCAACAGACAAAACTAATGGTTGATTTACAACGACAAAATAATATATACTATTTTTCTGTTACATAGAATGCCTTCAGAAAACACAAATAAAAGCTTGATTGTGTTGGGCTTTATTTACTGTATGATACCTTGAAGTCCTCTTCATTCTTAAGTGCTTAATTTTTCTGCCAATGTTTTTCTGAAAAACAAAAGCAAAATCATGTTAATGAAAACACTAAATGTATAAAAAGCTTTTTTCTTTCTTTTTTTTTTTTTTTGATAAAAAGTAAACAGGTAAGTTTTTTCCTCTTAAAATTCCTCATATATTTGTGAAAGTGGGAAGAACAATTTTGCATAGGTTAACTTTGAAGACAACTATTCATTTTCTTATACTCAGAAAAAGATAAGTTGAGTTGACAATAATTCATACCAAATCTTTTTATTATTCTTATTGAAATATCTTTTAGTGGGCAAGAATTTAAGCAATTTGAAGCCAATCTTGGATTTGGAGATGTGTTTTTGAATGTTGTTAGTATTTCCTGACTTTAAACATTGTTTAGGTTTTGATGCAGAAGCCCTAACTCAGACTTCAGACAGCTGGTTATGCATAGAGGTAGTGCAGGAAGCTGCTGACAAACAGCTTTGGGGAGCTGGAGGAGAGTAGTCTGACTGCAGCCAGAGCAGTCTTTGCCCTTACATGACGTGTGAAGAAGTTGTGGGTAGGCAGTGCTGGCTGTTGTACCAGGGTCTGAGGAAGGGAAAGTTGCAGTGCAGGAATTAAAGGTAATTTTGACAGCTGGGGCATAATCTAAACTGTTCAGAGTAGATCAATAGTAGATCAAAGGCTCCTTGAAAAGTTTGTGTTCTGCAAAATTTCTCTTATTTCCATATATGACAGACTTATCAGGCTGATTATCTGCTTTATTTTATATTTAAGTTTTAGTTGCCTTCCTACATATAATGTTGAGAGACAAAAGCATGGCTTAACTGAAGTCATCTGGGAAATGGGAGTCACAGAGAATTCTTGTGTGCTGTTGCTGGTGTGCTCCATCTTCCCACGTGAAAAGGGGCATCCATTAAGCAGGAGAGAAAAGTGACAGTTATATTTGCCATTTACAGATATAGATAGAGAGATGCTTAAGAATAAAGAAGGATAAGCAGATGCAGAATCATGTGAAATTGTTTTCTGCTCACCCAGACCAGCATATACTGAAAAGGCACATCTTCTATCTGCAGGCATCAGTCACAAGGGTTTGAGGGATAGAGCTGCAGTAATTTAAGATAGCTGCACCCAGTGTGTGTTATTTCTAGATCCATTTAATTCCTATCAAGAATAGCTCTGATACAGATTTCTAAATAATGCTGTAAGATAATTTAGTTATACTGTTTGCAATTTTAAATAGAAACTGTTTTTCTTTTTTGGGTCATATGTTGCATTGAAGTAGGAAATGGTCAGTAAATACAAGTGTCGCAAGAAGCTGGAGTTCTCACCAAAGTAATATATTTTAGTTATAAGAAGCAAGGGATATGCAGTTTCCCCTAAGATTAAGCACTGAATTTTAGAAAACTTTAAAAATTAATTTCAATATTTATTTGGACTCACATGAGGATGCATGCACTCACAGAAATACATCATTTGGCTGTATGACTATACTGTGGCAAAGGAAGTTCACTCAGGTAGGCAGAATAGTTTCCTATAATGTTTTCATAGTACTTTAATGACAGGCTAAAATTTAAATAAATGGATGTGAGCCACCTGGGTATCCAGGAGTGGTATCTATGAAACTGGAATGAAGCTGCTTGATTTGAAGTAAGAGGAGTAAAAGGCAAAAGAAACAAAATAAAGAACAAAGCTTGAAGGCACATTAGAACACTTTCTAGTTATTGCTGTGTTTTCTTGACTTTTGTTCCTTTAGGACAGCTGAACAAATTCAGTTTCGTTGCTTTCTGAGTATCTCATGAATATTTCCGTTCCAAGTGGTTGAATGTTGTTTTCATTAGTCCATTTAGATTGCATCACAAATATATCTTCCTTCATGTGTCAGAGATTTGGAATTAGGGAATATTTGTGGCATGAGGCAATTAAAAAAAAAAAAAAAAGAAATGCATAGTGTACAGTTCAATACCATTGTAACAATTGAATGCATTTTACAGTTCACACTCAGAGTGCTTCACAGACTTGGGACTTGACCAAATGTACCTTTCATTTTATATTCTAATATTAATTTCTTGCCAATAACACTGTCTGCTTCTCTCACCCTGGAAAGTCATCAGACTGTGAGAAACAGACAATCCTTGTACTCTCTTTCTTTTTACCTTTGTAGTGTTTTCTTGTTTTCTTTTTCATCTCTCTTCATGTTCCAGTGGACCTCCTTGAGCAGTTGAGCTGAGCCATTAGCAAAAAACATTTGTCATGCATGCATTTGATTACTTTTCTATAATTGATAGTATATTGTGGGTGCACAGATCAAATCCCTGTCCCAAAGAGGTATCAGGTACAAAAGAGAGAAGAGGGAGATCTATTAGATATCTGATATAGATCAGTCAGTTTGTCCATGCATAATTCTCTTTTTCTTCCCCATTTTTCTTTTCTTATTGGTGAAGTTAGTCAGGTTTGGTTCTTCTCTAACTAAGCCAGACGAGAGTTCTCAGACAGTCAGTCCCTCTGGTCAGGTTTCCTGAAGTGCATGGCAAATCTCAGAGTGTGATTTCCAAAGAAGCCTATTTTAAAATACTTCTCTTTGATAATGAGAGTCAGGATGTTACAAGGAACAAAATTGCTTTTATGATGCAGCCAGGTAGAATTTAGCCTGGAGCAGTTTGTTAGATACTGGCATCCAGTCCAAATAATCAGGTTATAGAAATGCGGAGGAGATTCCAAAGGAGTGGTTTTAGCAGTGGAGATGTCAGGTAATGACAAGACCCAGAGGCCAGAAATTGATAGATACCATTCCAGCATCCAGAGGTATCTGTGTTGCTTCTAGAATTTCTTCTGGGTCAATAGAATGTAATTAGGTTGTTGATGGATCACCTAGTTTGCTGTGTTGACCCCGATTCACTTTGGGGTTTGTATCTGATTCCAAGAAATTAGAATGCCTTTGTTTGGGACTAGGATAAGATATTTCATATGTCTCCCATGAGATTTACACATGGCATTCCTCTGCAATAAACAATCTTCAACCATCCTCCTAATCTTTTCTTTAGCACAGTATAGTGGCCCTAGGGATACATCATACTTATCTACCAAGTAGCATCTGTTGGAAAATCAAAACTAAAATTCACAGTACCTCTATCACCGAGAAAAATAAAAATAAGCGCAGGGTTTGATATGTACATGCATACACTAATTCTTTAGGAAAAGGGCCTTAAGGTATAGATATAAAAAAGAATATCAATGGAATATTATTACTGACAATCAAATCAGATGTTTTTGAAGGGTGTCCAGCCATGTGCATTGGAAAGAATACTATCCTTGCTTCATTTTCTTTGCTGGCACAAGGAGTAGTCTGCTGATTTTCACATAATTAAAGATTGCATGATGAAGGCAGCAGGCACATTATTTGGTAGAAAGGCTAAGATAAGGGTGCCAGCTAAGTCTGGAAGATTCTGTAATTTGATGTGACTGCTGTCAGGAGCACAAACTTGCTGAAATTAGATCTACTGGCTACCACCAGAGTAGTTGGTGAAGTGAAAAATGTTCATGCAGGGCTTAGATGGTTTCCTGAAGTCAATGACTGTATATTTTCATACTTCACTCCAGGGATAAGAAGTACAGTGTTAACCTTCTCTGTATCAAAGCTGACAATTTGCATTTGATGAAATTCTAAAGCTCCCATGGCTTTAGCTGTTTTGGATACTGACTACCAAAACAGAAGCACAGCCATACACCTTTTGAAATGCTTGGCTCTTTGCATCCTTTATTGATCTGCCAGCATTGTAGGCAGAGCATACTTAACTGATAGCTAACCAGAGATCAAAAGAATATGATTCTGCAGCATATTTGCAATCATTTAGACTGTTTTATGCATCTGATCCTTGTTAGAGGAGATGCAGAGAGAAAATAGCTGATGCAGTGGGATATCTACTAATGGCTTTTGAGCAAAAAGACCTGCCCCATTCTTCTCCCCTTCTCTGGCATAAACACACCAGAACAGAGGCTGGAGGCCAGTCAGACCTAGCTGCCCGCTCTTCTTGATTGTATAAATCTGACACACAAGCAGTGAGGTCACTCTTCTCACATTGTTCCATGTCCTTTGGTTTCAGGCTAGTAGGATAAACTATACTACTGACAAAGTAAGTTGCTGTGAAGCTTATTTGATTAAGATGACCTGAAGACAGAAATATGTCTGTTCTGTTGGTTCTGAGCTTGTTCTGTAGGTATCTTAGTTCTGTTGGCTGAGCAGGATGTGTTTGAAGGACCAAGACCACTCTGGAACAGTTGTTATGTTCTGATAACTGTTGATTGCTTTAACTCTAGCCCTAGCTCAATGCTTGAAAGCTTAATGCTTTTAAGTAAAAAGCCTCTGACTCCATTAGTATTCAGTTCTACATCTAGATCCTTGGCTGAAGAGTGCTTTGGCATGTTGTTTGAGGAGCAGATCCTCAGAATGGCTGAAAAAGGAACAAACTGAAGTTCATGCTGGGAAGGGCAAATGTTTCAGCATTTTAACATGTCACCCATTGTAAATGACTTCCAGGTTGCCTATACACAGGATAATCCACACCTACAAGCAATTAATCTGTTAGATATATGGACATTTTTTGACTACATACGATGACTATTTCATATTGATTTTTACAGTCTTGCATATAAGGTATTTAAATTTAACCAGAGACTTCTAAAACTCCAAGTTTTGTTTTGCTTTCTGGATTAGTGTACAATACACAAAGTAGATTTCCCATAGCTAAACCACTATTTGTCTTGTCTTTCTGTACTTTTGAAGGATTTTTATTTAGTTGTCTTCAAATGAAGCTTTGAACTGAGTAGAGGAAATCTGGATTTGGTCATCAGTGTGTAAAGTAGAAACCTGCCATCTCTCTGAATCTTGTTATGACACATGATCTTATGTAGTAATATGCCATTATACTGTCTTCCTTGCTAAAAGTATTGAACAGTATATAGGCAATTTGAAACAGGATTGAGTTAAAATTTTTGGACTTGCATTACAAAGGAAAAAAAGCGGGTCTTTCCTGGTTAAGATATTAAAGGTATACAGTATCCCTTATTATGAGCTGTTACAACCTGCCCCAGGAGGAAGGGTAACCCAGGTTCTTGTCAATAAATGCCTTGGGGTAGTTTAGAGTGAAACAATACTGAATAATCAGTGTTTGTAAACATGTATATGTATGGTTTATTTTAGAACAATTTTGTTTCAAAGGTAAACAGGTATGTTGCCATGTTGGGTGTTATCATCTATAGTAATACAACAATATTCAAGCATAAAAATAACACTTAAAGAAATGTATAAGGAAAGGAAGGGAAAGAATGGATAAGGGTCCTAAGATAGATATAGTCACCATCCACTGGATCCAGCAATGAAACTTGGGAGTTGCAGCTTGCCATGTCTGTTGGTTGAACTGGTGGTCAGTCCTGTTGAAATGATGCTCTTGATCAGTTGGGGCTGGGGGAAACCCCCCCACCAAGCTCAAAAATCTCATAAGTTATTCTACACTTCAAGCTCAGGTGGGAATGCCTTGAACCACCCCTGAGGCCAGGAGTTTTACAATGGATAGTGTCGTAGCACATGTCATGGGACATGTCACAAGTCTCTGACACATCTGACATTGCAGCTGCCTATTATGTCAGTCTATCAGTCATGGTCTGTCCTGGTCCAACATTTGAGATGAATAGCCCAGACTAGATGCAAAATGTCTTTGAGGTTCTCTGGAGGGATTTTTACAGCAGTCATCATGTAAGGGAGTACTTTGTCATAATAATAAGGATTATCCCACCTCACAGGATTTGCCTCTTGTCAGCCTCTTCCCTTATCTGGAAATCCAGTTTGTAACTTCAGGTATGGATACCCTTCTGCACCTGGGATAGTTGGACACTGGCCCCCACTTATCTTATCTGAAGGTCCTTTTGTAGTAGGCATGTTCAGGGAGGGGTAGGCTTTGTTGGGTGAGCAACTGTTTCTTTTCAGTTTGCTACAGTGGACAAAACTCTTTTGGTGATCTCGCAATGTTTAAGCCATTAACTATTTCAGTCTCTGACACCAGGTCTCTAGGGGATGCTGCACACCACAGCAAGAGTGATGGTGCTGTTTAAATAACAACAAAAAGCCTCTGTGGAGCTGCTGTCACTTCCAAGGCAACAGAAGCAGGGATGTTGTTGTCATGTCTGCAGCACTGGCTCCCCGGCATAACTAACACACACAGAACTGAGCAATGCAAAGCAAAAGCTCAGGCAGGTTTTGGCTCCCTGGTTTGCTGGAAGAGCACGAGCAGAATTTACAATTTGCTCTTTTGCCTGTTTCTCAAAACTCCTGGTAAACTTAAGAGCTTGTGGGCTATCTGCTAAGAGGCTAGACTGAATCTTTACTCAATCTACATACCCTTTTATGTTAATACTGTAGGGAGTAAATTGTTCTTGTACTTCATTAACTGTTAGTAGCTGTATTGTGATTTACAGGTTCATGGTTTTCATTACTACATGCAGCAACATTTAGTTAGAAAGAAAGCTTTTCAAGGAAGTAAACTAATTTCTGTGCAATTCCTTGGTGATTTATAAGACTGTGCATTTTTGGAAACTCCATGTAAGTGATTCCTTCAGCCAGGGAAGAAAAGATGTGTCAGCATGCAAAGGCTGCAATGGCTTCAAGAAGTTATGAGGGGATGGGGAAAAAAAAATTGAAAGGCAGACTGGAAAAGTAGAGTAAACTGTCCATTAATCACCTAATTACTCTGAGCCACATATGACTACAGGCTTAATGAAGGCAATGAAATGTGTGCAATTTGTATCTAAGGTAATTACAGGGACATTGCAATTTTCAAAAATTATTAATTTTATTAATCTTAGGAGTATGAATGCAATGAGAAAATTTGTA
This sequence comes from Scytalopus superciliaris, assembly GCA_013400415.1. Taxonomy (NCBI): domain Eukaryota; kingdom Metazoa; phylum Chordata; class Aves; order Passeriformes; family Rhinocryptidae; genus Scytalopus; species Scytalopus superciliaris. Next base: position 543,425 of record VXBX01007773.1, on the reverse strand, counting down.
GAACAAAAGCAATGGCAAATGGGATCAATAAAAATACATTAATGTAATTTAAATTAGTGCAAATATTTGTTTTATGAAGCTCCATTATCCTGAAATTCATTTGCAGATTATCTACTGAAGCTAAAACTGATAGGTGGGCTTGTACATGTGTGAAACAGAAATATGAGACTTAAATGTTTGTAAGATACCTGATTTACTGGTAGCTGGATACTGGAATGTAATTTACTGTTGCAGCCTCATTCACAGTTGCATGGATTGTAAAACAAAAATCATTCTTGATGAAAGAAAGATAACTACTGGAGGGCAAAAATGTAAAAAAAAACCCCAACCCAAACCAAAAAGCTAATAGCCATAGAAAGCATGAAAAAAGTGTTTTCTAAGCATTTTAATTAGGTAGATAGCTATTAACTCTGAGGATCAAGCTTGGTGGTTCATTCAACTATGCGTTTTTATAAAAATTACTCTTGCTAAGTATTTCGCTGAAGTGGATGAATTCAAACGACCATGGGCATAAGAAGAGTTGGAATGTGTGTTCATTAAGATGACAAACAGCTGGCCAGATGGAGCCAATGGAAGCAACTTTTTTCCTGACAACTGTGAATACTGCAGAGTGATTAAAATAATGAGACTAAACTGCTGCATTGGCTATAGTAGAGTTCAGTATTTTCATTTGAAGGAAATTCTTATGTTTGTTGCACAACATACCTCTCTCTGTCTGAAGATCTTTATATTGGAGAAATAAACAAACAATAAAACAAGAAGTGGATAACCTTGGTTATAGTCTTAAAATACCCAGATCAGCAGTAAATGTCACAAATTGAGATATTCTAGTTAATACCTATATATCTGTTTTTGCAATCATGGAGTTTTATTACATGAAAAACTTGTGACAGTTAAAAGTGGATCTTGGTGCAATATTATTTAATGAAGTATCCAAGCAGAACTGATGAAATCACAAACCTAAAATTTAGCTCGAAATTTTTCATTGATTGTTTAGAAGTAGGCTATACTTTTTCATAGGGGATGTTTTAATCTTTTCTTTTTCATTGTTAGTAGTGACTTCAGAGTAGAGGTACCTTGAAATTTACATGGGGAAGTTTTCCTGTTGAAAATCACACATACATTGAATTTAGCCAAGGAATGCTAATTGTCTTCCAGGTGGATTTTTCAGTGGGAAATTAAGCATCTTCAACAGAAGTGTGTCTTGGCTCTGGACAGGACAGGTTTAATTTTTGCAGTAGTCAGGAGGGGGCTATGAATAGGATGTGGAGGTTATTCTATATTACCTCGTCATTTCCTGAGGATGAGGGAAGGGCTGCCTTCTGAGTCACCAGTGTGGTGAAGGGAGTGGTCAGGTGTTGTTGGGGGTTTCTGTGGGGTGAGCAATAACATGTGAATCGTTCACCTCTTTTTTTTTGTACATTCTGTTATTAGTACTGTTGCTGGTACTGTTAATTTCTTATTTCATTGTTGTTTCCAGTAAATCGTTCTGATCTTAACCCATCATCTTTACCTTTTGTGCCTCCAGTTCTCTCCATCCCACTGCAGAGGAAGGGAAAAGGGAATGGGGAGTGAATGAGCAGCACATAGTTTGGAGTGTTTCAGTGGGAACACTAAATTGGGGAATACCGCTCCTAGATTATGACAAAGTATCATGACATAATGCTGATATGAGGAGTATAAATACAAGCCAGTATATTTAATACAAGAACAAAAGTTTTTGGTTCATATTGTTTTCTGAAACAGTTGTGTTTTAATTGCTTTTACTGTAAGAATGCACATAAAGTATTGTTTTAACCTGATTTCAACTTCAGAATTTACTTCTGCTTTTTCTCCTCTTTACACAAAACAGGTAAATTGCTAACAGAAAGTTATTATCCCTAACCATTCTTTTTATAGATAGGCTACATAATGCCTAAGTATTTTTTTTCTTTATAGATATTATATATAATTTTCTATTTATATGTATGTGTGTATGTATATTTGCGTATATATACATTTTTTAAAATATGTGCTTCTTTTATGAAAGGACTTTCATATTTGCCCAGAGGGATTAGGTAGCACTGAATACAGAATTATGATCTATGTTTGAAATACAGGCCAGTGGCAGCAGTGTAAATCATAATACCTCTATTAAGTCTATGTAGTTAAATTAGTATACAGTCAGTGAAACTGAAATCAGAATTAGGTTCGGCCTGTACATTACTTATTTATATCCTTTCACCATTATTTTTAATTTCTTATCTAGACCTATCTAAAGTAAGTTATGTGACTGTGTATTGAAAGTAGTGATGGGGGTTTGCTGGGCACTGATATAATAAAATTGGTAATTGAGTACACCAAAAATATGAACAGTTACATATGTTGGGCATTAGGGCCTAAAGTGAAGAGCTGAATGAAGCCTTACACTATTAGAGCAATTTTAAAATGTAACAATATAATATAATATAGAATAATATAAACTTGTAATGTAATAGTCTGACAAATGACTTCAATTCTCCCTTCAGAGCTCTGGCATGGTGTATGGGTATTGCATAAATTATAATAGAAATGTAATTCAACCACATATGGTTTAGTGGAGCTTCAATATAAGTGAAGCATTTTGTGATCCACTGTTAGGTGTGAGATGTATACTCCTAGGCACAGCATATGCAATCCTGAGTGATGCTATGCAGATGAAAGGTGATTTTGAGATTTGCTTTTATATTCTCATTATCCTAATCTGATTGGTAATAAATCAAACTAATTTCCCCAACCATGGACTGTTTTTCCTGTGATGGTAACTGATGATTGATTTCTCTCTGCCCTTAACTTGACCCACAGGCTTTTTCTGAAATTTTCTTCCCCTTGTCCAGCTGAGGAGGGAATGGCTTTGGTGGGCATCCAGTGTCCACCCAGGCTGAACTCCCCACTCTTTGCAGTGTTAACGCCTCACTTATTTATGCAGGCTCAATCTACTGTCACTCAGGTAATGTACTTGGCTCCCAATTCAGAGACTCAATTAAGTGAGCTAGAACTCTAGTAAATGAACATTTAACAGTGAGGCTCAGAAAGTAGTAATTTTGAAATAATATATACTTTTACATATAGTACACAAATTTGATTGTTATATTGTGTCTTTATATAACAAATAAGTGTAAAGCCAAATTTAGAGGAGAAAATCAGGAAACTTGGTAAAGGTTCAAAAAGGGCACTACATAAGCTAAAGCAAAATACCAACCAAGCACATATTAATCCACAACACCCAAAGTCAATATTCCATTAATCCACAACATACAAGTCAAAATCGAATCCCTCAAGCTTCAAACCACCCAAAGCATTAAGAAAGCAGCAAAGAAAAAGAAACACAGGGAGCAAGAAGAGAGAAGGAAAAAGATGGAGAGATAGCTACTACTGAAACTTTATGAAAGACCAGTTTTCAGACATCCAGATGGCAGGGTCATGACAGGTGGCACAACTCTGCTATTGGTTTCTTCTGTTCCAGTCCCTACAGTCAAACCCCCAGGTGGGGCCTCTGGCCCACTGGCCACTCTGGGATTCTGGGCCAGGGTGAGGTGCAATGTTCTCACTAACTGATCTGGTGTCTAACAGTTCTCCTTTGCGTTCTGCATGGTTTTTATTAGTTTATAAAGTGTTTTTAACCCTTACTCTTTGTAAAAAAAGAGAGATTTCTGATCATCATAACCAGCTGGACTAGATGATCCTTGTGTGCCCCTTCCAACTGAACTATTCTGTTTCTATTCTGTAACTATATCTTTATTATGTACTAAAGACCTTAAGTCACAAGAGAAATTTTCATCCTTTGCAGGGTGTCTTGTCTTAAAGACAGTGCATTTTAGGAGATGGGACCTCTGATGCAATAGAGACCCCTCATCCCAGACTTGTAAATTTGAAAATACGAGACTTTCAAGCAACATTTGGAAACGAGGTTAACTGTTTACTAAAAACAAAGGAACAAAACAGAACGGAAACAACACCCACACAGTAACAGAGAAAAATATCATCCAGAAATCACTCTTTTCAACTTCCGTGTCACCAAGGCTTCCCAGCACAGTCCTGTGGTTACAACGAAGTTGGGGCAGAATCACCAGGGAGACGACACACAGAAAGTTTCACAAAAGAGTCTCCCAGGTCTTTCCAGTGTGGCTGCAGTCATGAGGAGGTGGTGTCTAGGCAGTGCAGATGGAAAAAGGCAGAAAGCACCGGCTGTGCAGGTGGTAGAAAAGCACTGGTGTGTTGTGTAGTCCTGGTCACCCTCAGCTCCTGGCTCCTCATCCCTAAGAAAGCAGCTGGTTTCTTGTTGTGGCCTGACAGCAATACTTGTCAGCAAAATGCTCCATGATGAGTTCATCTTGTCACAACCAAAACTTTAGGTCTGCCAGCTTTCGCTTTGATCTCCTTCCTTAAAGGAACACATCTATCAAGTTTACAAAATTGACACACAGCTATCAGATTCATAAACTTGAAAGAAAAAAGAAATAGCTCCTTTATGAAACCAGGGATGAAAACAAACGTTCTGTCATACTGGGCTTGTTAATACAATAATAGACCCATTGCAGAACAGAGAAAAATAAAAATATATGGTATTTTCTAAAGATAATTTTATTCAGATATTCTGTAAGTCACACAATAGTGTAACCAAAATAAGATAGTAAAAAAACAAAACCAAAAACCAAACAAACAAATCCCCACAAACCCATGGACTTCAGTGAAGCCATAATTTCAGTCCAAATCATTATATTTCAGATGTCTGTGTTAAAGAGGTCATGCACTGCTCTGACATCAGTAGGGAAGTTTCTATATGACCTGTTATTGTGCTCCCACCTAGGTCTAATTTTGTCTATATTTACTAGTTATATTAGTGAGTCACTCAAAGATCTTCAAGCTAATCAAGACTTATGTTATGTAGTTACATCAAATTATAGTTTCCATTCTAGTGAATTTATAAACAAAATGTTGAGATAGAGCAGATGAGGAGCCAGAAGACGAAGGTATCTGTTACAATGGAGTCATTCAGTTTTGTTAGGCTGGTTTTCTAGCTCAACTATTTTGTTTCTCTAGAATTTTCAAGACGGTACAGCACATGAAGAATTTAAAGTTAATTTGCAATAACATAATGATGTGGTTCTGAGGATTTTAATCAATGTTCTCCCATATAGAAGGACTAGACTAGAAGTACACATAATGGTGCTAATAAGACAAGCCTTCCTGAAGCTGGCAAGATTTACAAAAAATATTGAAGATTAATACCAAAATTGATATTGATGTATTGGGATATTCCACCTTGACATGTAATTAGGTGTTTAGAAATCACTAAATCTAATAATCCAGGTATCAAAGTAAATGAATACTTGCCTCTGTTTTTGGCAGGAGTTTGATTACGTGCACCTTCCACTGAAAAAAGTTTAGAGTGTTCTATTAATTATTGATAAATATTTAATAATACTTAGATACAAGTATAAGATGTTTACAAAATGTTAATAATTGATACAAAGATACTGATGCAAAGCCCATAACTATTTAATAATTTTAGGCATATTTAACAGTGAAAGAAACAGAACAACCCAAAGACCTGAGAACAGACAGTTTGTTTATCATGACTCAACACTGCTAAAACTCAAAGAGGGATAGGCTGCAAATACAAGGCTCATGAGACAGGATGTGCAGACTAATATTATTTTGGTGTATCATAAAACAAATAAAATGCACACTATTATAATCAAAAAAGATTTCAAAAGACCCAAGGAAAGCAATTCATGTTAAATATTTACTGTGTAACCAGTGAATAGTACTGGTATCTAATCAGAGTACATTTCCAGATATATATTTCGGAAGGGCCTAATTTGGGTTTATGGAAAATCGACCGTCAATTAATCAATAGTATATTAAACTCTGATTCAGTCCTTCCCTAGATGCCAACAGTTAGACTTTGCAATGTAAATGAAGACTTTCAACGTAGTTTTTATCTGAAAATTATTTAACTCACAGATCAATTTTTATAGTTGTGCTTGAAAAAAGTCTCTATGTTTTATAAGCTACCCATAGAATTCTGCCAGTCTTATCTAATACTTCAGAGAGATCCTTCTGTTGACTTAGTGGGTATTAGCACACTGTATTGGATATCTAATATAATATGAAATTTAGAGCTTTTAGGAAAAAAGAGTTTCAGCCTGAATTTGCCTCTGCAAAAGTACTCTATGATCTATTTTATTGATTTTTAACCTTGGCCTCATGTGTAGTTGAAAAGTGTCTTCCTCTGGTACATGGTCAGACTAATGAAGAAGAAGAAAAAAAACCCCAAAATTTGGTGTAAAAATGATTTTTTTTGACCTGAAATTTTACAATAATCTATTGCAATTAAAAAGGAAGAACATCACTCTGTTGTATATGCTCCAATTGAAATCTAAATCAGTCATTGACTGAACTATACAACATGTATAGTTCCTTTTAGATTTATTATTTCTGTTTTCCCACACTATGACAACTCCATAAACCTGTGATTAATTCTCTACTGTGGTTTACACAGAGTTTTTGTTTTAGTTTTTATTAAAATTGATATATTTTAATAATTAGAATTAGAAGCCATCCTGTGAATCGGCTTAAATCTGGACAATAAATCTGTATATGAAGCTGTTCATGTTTCACAGAATCACAGAATATTCTAGGTTGAGGGAACTCACAAGGATCATTGAGTGCAACTCTTAAGTGAATGGTCCATACTGGGATCGAACCTGCAACCTATTATTAGCACCATTCTCTACTCAACTGAGCTAACCTCATTATCTACAGAATAATAAAACAATATGGGATTTTATTTTAAATCAATGGTGCCTTAGGCCAATATAATTGACCCAGTAATAACATTTAAATTGACCCAGATAATCTGGTCTACATGCAGCAGGGCCGTGCTCTGCAATGGAATTATCATTACATTTTACACAGTAGCAGCAAAGATGATGACATTAGGAAACTGACCATTAAATAGAGTCCATCTGCAACAGACTGGAAATAGGTTTTATTGGTCATAATAAAAATTGCATATATAATGTTTGATAGGTACATGAGGTGCAATGGTCATTAAACTTTTCCAATACTGTATCCTAGGTTCATCAGTATGAAGAGCTTTCTTTCATCAATGTCATGGTCATGGATGGCATGCTCTATAAAATTCCTTATTTCTGGAGAGAAACTGTTTCTGTCAGACACGTTTTCTGTCATTCTCCTTTTTTATCACTGAAATACAAAGAATTAGCCACTGAGCTGCTTATGTGATATAATTTTTAGACTCTAGACTTTCTGAGAATCATTTTGCTGTTGGCAGATGTTCTTCATGGACTATAAAAGAAATTCTTAGTATTTTTATTTTGGTGGTGGTAAAATAATAAATATGTATACTCAATATAAAATGTAAATCATATTATATATGTGTATATAGTATATAGTACATATATATAGTGTGTATATATATATATATAGTGTATATATATAGTATAACTACATGTAAAAAATTTGCTATATAAATCTGTAAATGTAAAAAGTTCTACTAACAAAATATTCCAACATTCCTCCTTTTCCCCAAGAGTGGTACTGACGAAGCTTTCCCTGAGTGTGACCTCCCTAGAATCCACATGCAGCCATACACTCTGTATTGCCTTTTAGAGCATGTGGTATACTGCATGTCATATTAGTAGCTGAAGGATAAAATGTGGCTTAATGATGTGTGGGCTCTGGGAAACCTGAGAATGCCAGTGGTCTGTGTGCAAGTTCAAATCTGTCTTTCTTTGAATCATTACTCTTCAGGTGAAGATTCTGATCAGTATGTTGAGGTCCCTTCACCAACCTCATTGCTCTTCTCTGGACCTGTTCCAGCACCTCAGTATCTTTCCTTCCCTCCACCCCTGTCTCACTTCATACTAGAAAGAAAATTCTCAGCAGTTGGTAAAGGATTCAGAGATTGAAGCAAAGCTGTCATTTTTCTTTGTTTAGATTAAATATAATCTCAAATTAGTTTTGATGAGCTCATCTGATAAAACCATGCAGTCTTCATTTAAGTTACGCCATGATTATATAGAAAAGGTGGAACTAAAGGAAAGAACTAACATGACTGATGCAATTTCAATGATTTCTGCTTTCAGTGTTTTTATTCATAAAACTTTTAAAGTCATTGTGCTTTAAGGATTTTTAATTAGTAGTGCATATTAATATTTCAAAGGTACTTTATAATTTGATTAGAAAATAGAATTGTGCAAAGAAACATCTATGGGTGTCCCATGCCCTTCCAATATCTATACTGTCTTTCCCATCGTTCTGTTTTCTTAGAACTCACTGCAGTCTGTTGCTAATTAGAAGCTTCCCTGCTGTTCCTTTATTGCTCTTCAAGAAGTTACTCATCTCCTCACTTCTCCTGGGGTTTTTTTCTGATCTTTAGTTCCTGTTTGTTTATTATCATTGATGAGCTTGTTGCCTGACTAACAGATAGCTGTGGTTGCAAATCACATCTCTTCTGTAGTTTGTTCTTTTGGAATACCAGGCTCTTAACATGGGAAGGAATTAAAGAGAGCTTCCTAATTGAAACAAATTGTTCCAGCAACAATATTCGTTTGCACAAGATCCTGTAGAGGAAGTACCAGAAACTCCAATGCACAGGACACGGATATAGTATTTGTCTTAGTCACAGCTAGAATTTTGGGAAATTTATGCATCTAAAACTAAAGTTTACTTGGATTATATGCTCTGGTGCTGAACTTCTCTAGAGCCTTGACTGATTTGTGATAAAGAAGATTATCACTGGGACCTGTGAATAAATTCTTTAGCCAAGCTAAATATCAGTGAGGCAGGTACCCTTCTCTTAAACTTGGGAAACTTGGGTCATTGCAATCCTCTTCTCTGCACTGTTGTCAACATCCAAAGCCTTTTCTAGAGAAACCCGTCTGTCCTATACTGCATTTTAAACTTTTGACAGTAGCATTGTAGCTGTGCTAGTTTAAGCATAGTAAGGTAGAGTTCGTAGGGAGAAGTGACATTTTTTTATTGTGCTAAGTGATATAGCTGAGAAAAAAAGGAGTGCTACAGGGAGTTTTTAATCCCTTGCAGTAACAGCAGAACAGAGAGTACTAAGGAATGACAAAATTGAGCTGGGATTTTCACCTGGGAGGGAGGGCGAAAAAAAAAATGGGCATTTATCCTCTATTGCATAATGAATGTGTACAGAGGCTAAACAGCCCACTGATAATTTTGAATGGATGATTGTGAGCAATGTGTCTAACAGCTATTCCCAGAAAATCCACCTGAAAAGAACTACTTTGGAGAAAATCTGGAGAGTGTATCCTCACCCAGGCAGGTAAAATTCCCCAGCCCTTAGGACTGTTGTGTGTGAATCCTTTTGGAGGGAGGGGAGGGGAGAAGGCAGGAAAGTGAGAAAAGTGAGATAAGAAGTCCTAGATCTTTTTGGATGCAGAGAAATTTTGGCTCAAGTTCACACAAGTTAGATCTACTTTTCTGATTTATTAATGTTCCAAAGCATATAGCAGGAGATTTGCAGAACTTTACATCAGTCTTGTCCTAACTAGTCAAGAAGTCTTTTAGTGGTCAGTAATTACTTTCTTTTGACCTTCCTTTACAGCCTTTTCCCCAGTACATTTCACTTTCTTCTCTGAAAGTGTTTCAGGACTAACATTCAAAGTTTGTTGTTTTTTTTTTTTTTTTTTTTTCTAAAAATACACCTAAAGAAACTAACAAATAATCTGCTTTGAAACAGTACCTAAAATAGGGTACCAATTCTTCCCATTCTCTCACTGGCTTGAATATAGTACAGAGCCAACTAGGTACTTGAGAAATATAGAGTTATATTGAATGTGTTTGACTTTCCAAATATTTTAGCTGCATTTATCTGCAATATAAAGTATCAAAACCTCCTTTTGAAGTTCAGAGGTTTATTTGTAAAGCCTCAGTGATGAAGCACTTTATCAAAGCATATGGGAGTGACAAAACTAAGAGAAATTTAGATTTTCGTTTTCCTATAGAAAGAAAGAAAACTGCCAAGAGGAGTAGAAAACAAACATGACTACCGGCAGTATATTCTGTACAAGAATATTATAAAAGGTCTGATATTTTGATATGCTTTTCTTGTGATCTGTGCCTTGATCTCAAATAAAGATCAATCTACTAAAAGTAACAGATACCCTAAATTTGCATATCTGACTGAATATTCACATGACATGCATTTAAAAGAGGTTCAGCTCCAAAGGCTTCACTGTGTGACTCTGTAAAGGCTACCTAATACTTTGCATTTCTGTGAATGTTTCTGAATTAAGCAGATAACACCTATTTCCAGTTTTCTAATTTGTCACAGTAGAAGCTGTCAGAAAAGTAAAAAACCATTCCCAGCTACTCACATGGCCTGAGGCTATTATAGAAAGCTTCCAAATCTAAACACTGTGCCAAGATCAATTCTCTCAAAGAATAAAACATTAGGTAATTTTAAAAAAATTATTATTTTATTGAATCTGAGCTGTTTCACTGTTTTACTAGTTCATCTACAGGTTTTTACAGACTTTCTCTGATGTTATTTAAAACAAGGCCGGAGCATCAAAGGCCACCATTCAAACTCATTAGAGCTGCCATTGCAGAATTAAAATGAAATCAGGGAGCCATGTCTCAGAACATAGGCTGTTGATGCACACCACTGTTAACTGGAGTTTGTAAAGCTTTTATATTTCCATAGAGTTTGAGGTCAAAGGGATTATTTCACCTAATTCAGTCTCTTTTATATCACAGGCCTTTGTGGTTCATGCTTACCAGAGTCATAAGATCTTAATTAGACTAAAGCATTTTATTCCTTAGAACACTGAAGCAGCAGAGACCAGATATTTTGGTGTCATTGAGACAGCTGTCTTGGCAGGAAATTGGTTGGGTGAGATATACATACATGATTTCAGTAGATAAGTACAGCCTGCAGAGTTGATGCTGAGCCTTCAGGTTATGTGTTACTTTGAAGACAGTTTTTCAGGTAAAATTTTTTCTGACACCAAAGTTATTGTTTATATGTGAATTAAGAAAAGTCTGTGAGTTTCATGACAGCTTCACATGTCTATTTATTCTCTCTGTGGCAATTAGAGAATTGAGTTCCTAGACCACTACCCTTCGTGTATATTAAGTGTAGCCAAAGAGAGTGTAAATATGTGAGACGGCCAGATCAGATACAAGAATTTAAAAAAACCCAAATTTCACTGCAGTAATTCATTCCTTTCAGACTACATCTAGCTTTGGCCACTTTATTTTTCTTCAGACAGAAAAAGTCTTCCATTCCACCCAGGTAAAAATTAGGATCCGTATGTAAAAGCTTCACCCAAGAAGATGACAGTGTTTAACTGTGATGCGGAAAACTGACAGTAATTCTTGTCTTTAATATGAAGTGTCATAGACATACGAAAAAGTCTGTCAACCTTCATCTTACTAAACCCCAGAACTGGAAAGGATGAACAGTAAGACTCATCAGCCCACAAATTCCAAGGCCAAGGCAGCCCACATTCTGGGGGAGATGTAAAGATGATTATTTTTTAAAACAGCTCTATCCTGCTCTCAAGAAGGTCCTAGCCATGTTGGCTGTGAGAACCTACACTCTTTCAGTTTAAATATAGACACATATTAACAGAGGCATTTTCCTTTCCTCACCTGTGCTAAACATTAATTTATGAAAACTTCTGCATATTTTGCCTTCTGTTCACTCTGTAATTTTTGAAGTATTAAGTATTGTCTGTAATTATATGCCTTTTCTTAGATTGCAACAATTTCACAGGGTGATTGATTGTTAGAAAATTAAGACAAAGACTATATAAAAGATGTGTCTAGCTCATTAACATGTGACTGGGACAAAATCAAATCTCTTACACTTAGGAATAAGAAGTCAAATAGCATTTTTTTTTATTTTTATTTTTTCTGGAATACTCTGCACACTTTTAGCAATTTGGAGCTTAGAGCTGAAAATATAATTTTTATATCTGTTTCCTGGCATTTTCTTCACTGACCTTGCCTAATGCTTTTTTTGGACCTATGTAAACATAAACTTAACCATCCACAAAAAAATCTTTCAGTTAAGAAGTTACCTCACTTAACTATAACGTTGTTGAGAATGACTTGATCTTTTAGGTGACTTCTTAATAGTTGCATTTGATGCCTCTAGTTCTTAATCTGAAAGACATAGTCACTAGTTGATATCTCTTCACATTCTCTTTTCTTCTCTGGTTTATACACCTCAGTTACATTCCTTCCTGTCATCTGGATAATTAGCTTATAATTACTTTACCTTCTAGAATTTTATTACATAGTATTAGTTCCACTAATTTATAGGGGATAGTTGTCAGGCTGATCTGTCTGTAATTCCCCATGATGACCTCTTTTGTAAGCTGAATATATTAGGATGGTGTTGGCAGGACAAGGCTGTCTTTTGAATGTTTTTAGTTTTCCAAGATTTGTTAAAAGGTATCATTAGTGGTTCATGAGTCTCCTAAACTACTTCATATAAGGCTCTTGGCTAAAGTTTTTCAAGCTGGCTGTTTTGAAAATACTTTCTTTTATGACAACTAGGTCTTCCTTTCCTTTTTATCAGCATCACTATCATGGCTATTTGCTGATTTGCTATAAGAGCTGGAGAACAGAAGTATCTGCTGAACATATCCTTCTTTCAGAAATTTTACCAGCTGCTTCAAACAGTTGATCTATAACAAATCTGAGAATTATCTTTGTTTCTATTGCTCAAAAACTGCTACTCAGTGGAAAGATTCAGAACAGTTTCTAACAATCAATCAGACCCTTTCAGGTCAAAGGTCTAAAATTCAAGAGTCTGAATTCCCAAGTTAGCTTTACAAATGTGGGTTAGGAACCAGACTGACTAAAATTTTGTACATCAGGGGCAAGAGGTACATGATTTTAATTAGAATAGAAATTGTGCTGTTCTTTTATACTCATATAAAATGAGAAACTTTTTTTTTTTCTTATGTTTTGGTTTTAAACTTTTTCTGTAAAGTATATTCTCAAGAAGAGATTAAATTACAGCTAAAGACACATGGAGAAAAGAAGTATTTTGTGCTGAGGAAGTGTCATAAAAGTATACTATTTCTCTTTAGTCTTCTAAAACATACACATACAAATTTTTGAAGACCTTATACAATTACACAACATTCTATGTAGGAAAAAAAAAGAAAAACCCTTTAGTCATCGACATGATTCCATAATTGGTCTGAGATTCCTGGATGAAGGGATTGATCTTGCACAGCCATTTGTAACAATGCATGGTAAATATGTTTAGATTTGACACAGATAAATGACACTATAATTGACAGCTTGCTTTTCTGTGTATATTTTCCTAAGCTGGAAGATCAATTGAACATCTCCAAAGTTTGGGAGGGAAAAATTGATCTGTTTCTACCTCCAAATAGTTTTTATTCTCCATGACATTCTTAAACCTGTCACATCTAAGACCGTATTGTCCAGTTTTGATATGATTCACTCTCTTTCACCAAAATTACTTCTATTACACTTTGTCAAAATAAATGACTCTGCTGAGGTGATTGGAGGCACATATCTCAGTTTATTGCAAACCTGGGAAACTGATTGTAAAGAAATACTCAGGTAACTTATTTACCTCAAATTAATAATGTGAACAAAAGAGAAGACACTTCTATGGGCAAACAGAAGTTGTCTCTTTATAGAAATCTTTCTAAAATGGTAGGGCTACTGGAAATTCCAGAACAAAACCAGGCAGTCACCTGAAGTGTTGCTATTCCTGGTCTTCTGAGCAGCAGTCTCAAGTGACTGGATTGCAGACTGTCTGTGTAGGAGATAGAATTGATGAACTTAATGGTGTACAGGGCATGCGATGGTAGGATAGTGGAGTGCTAACAGGCATGAACTCAGGGAATAAGACATAAAGCCTTTTTCTGAAGTAGCAGCTACCTCCATCCCTTCATTATATCCTACTTTGCTCTAAAATGTCTTCACTTTACTCACTCCCACTAAGTAGACAGCTATACATAGTTGCACAAGATACCTCTTTTCCCTAATTATCCGCTTAGAACTCACAGGTATGCCCTAGATCCAACACCAACCAGCAAATGAAGCTGAAAAGCAGAGTTAATGATTTTGCCTTTCCAGAAAACGAACAAAACATTTGCTTTTCCTCTCTACATGCCCTTTTTATACTTTGGAGGATGAAAGATGCATGTAATAGGAATTCCATGTGTGGAAAGTGAATTATTTTGTAGACATAAAAAGTGATTGCAACTCAGCTTCCAAAGAATCTGTGTTTGTATATGTGTGTGTGGATGTGCATGGAGGGAACAGATATGAGCTTGAGAGGTTAATGGTAGGTGGAGGATATTTTGAGAGTTGTGTATTTAAGTCTACAAGATCCTGACAGTAACTGACAAAAATATAGAAGGGAAAAGGTGATGTGGAAAGCTAACAGGAGCAGAAAGGAGGCTGAAAGAAAGCCATACAGGGAAAGAGGGAAAAGAATTAGGTAGGAAAATATGGCAAGGTAAATACCACAGTAATATAAATTTAAAGAGGAAACAGAAATATTTTAAAATAAAATGAAACAAAATGGAACAAAGCAAAAAAATCAAGAAAAACATATAAACCCCCCTAACACATATGTGCTCATTTAAAGGTGAACTGGCAGGAGAAATGAACTCAACTCAAAAAGAGGTTATAAATCAGAATTACAATTTAGTAGAAAGCTTACAATACATACAATGATACAGAGAAAAAAAAAATTGGTCTTGATCCACGAAAACAGGTGTATAACCCAGCACTCTGGGGCATGAACAGAATGGTGTTTGTTAGCCCCTGTGCTGAGTGTCATGTGGGCCCCCTGAGTACAAAGTAAAAGGAAAGGAAAATCTGTTGGTGAGGATGATGGTCACAGTCTGGTCAAGAGTGGCAGTCGCAGCCCTGTTGAGGTTCTGGTCCTCCTCTGGATCTGTAGAGTGGTACCAGAAGTTCCCAAACCCCAAGACTGTATATGCTTAGGTTCAGGTGGGAATGCCCAGTACCTTCCCCAGGGTGGGGAGTTTCACAGTGGATGATTTACTCTGTGAGGTGAGTCATGGCATACTTTTGGAATCCTTGACGGCCCTTGAGCAGACATGACCCCTCAGGCTGGGTGTGAAGGTGCTGCTGCCTTCCCAGAGGGGAGTTATCACACCTGAGTCATTGGTGTGAAGACAGGAAACTTTCCTATCTCACAGAGTTCTTAAGCACCCAACTTGCAGCCTGAGGGGTCAGGTGTGCCCTGAGCAGCTGCTGCCAACAATCCATTATTAGCAGTTCATGAGAAATAACATAAAGGGTGTAGAATACACAGTCCTAGGACAGCATAAAAGGAGACCTAAGAGTTGAAAAGTTGTTGAGAAAACTTGAGGCAAATGTGCTTTCTCTATTTTAGAATCTTAACCAGGAATATAGTAGTAAAAGGGAAATAAGGAATCTCACATCCTGGCTTGCCTGAGGCAACAATGGGCCCAAGACTTAAATGATGAAGGAACATTATTTAGCAGAAATTGGTGTTCAGAAAGGGCTG
This sequence comes from Scytalopus superciliaris, assembly GCA_013400415.1. Lineage (NCBI taxonomy): Eukaryota > Metazoa > Chordata > Aves > Passeriformes > Rhinocryptidae > Scytalopus > Scytalopus superciliaris. Next base: position 527,845 of record VXBX01007773.1, on the reverse strand, counting down.
CAATTTCTTCTCCTGTGAATGTATACAATTTTCAGGAAATCAATAAATATTTTTTCTGAGCTGCAAGACTGCACATCAGTAAGCACTTTTGGTACCATTGCTTTTTGGTTTTATCTTCAGGACCTCCTGTTATATCAAGACACAAGTTATGCCTTTCTGGGATGTGCTGCTGTAAAGCAGAAAGCTGGGAAAAGCTTCATGGTTATGAATGACTGATGAAGGCCAGGGTAGAAAGGTGGTTTTTTTTTTTTAATTTCTTCTCATATTCATTATCCTACACTAAGCTTGTCCTGACCATTTTCCAGCTTCAGATCATAAAGATAAGGACACCCTTGAAGACACAGCACTAACTTTAAGGGTCATAAGAACTTCTTACTTCTGAACTAATCACAGAAGATCACTGTCTTGTGAATGTGGAGTCCTTCTTCCCAGCTATGAACCAGTGCATGAATAAGGTAGGACAGCATTCCATATTATTACAAAATCAATGTTCTTTCAAATCAGTACTTTTTGAGGGGTGGCTATGAGTTACAAATATGCATATGTACGAATGTGGCAAAACAGAAGAGTCTATAAATCTTAAAAAGTTAGTTAAGTAACAGGAGAAGCTAAGGGACAGGTATGGGTTTGCTAATCCTTGACCTCCAGGGAGTGAAACATGACTTTACCTTGGTAAACACTATTTCAGTCTGTCAGCCTTTTACCTATTCAATACCAGCAAAAATCAAAGTCAAATCTGGTGCAGTCTAATGTAATTTTATTCTTCCTTACAGAGTTACTCTTTTCAATAGCTGTGCTTTGTCTCTAATAGGAAAAAATACATTAATTAACTGGAACAGTTTCTGTCCTTTGCTTTAGCCACACGAGTTTTTTTATGCTCAGTTATTAGACTGTTTAACAAGGCAAGTGTACAGTCCTTTTCCGTGCCCATTTCCTTTTTGTTTCTTTTTAGTGGAAGCAGATGCATGTTAGTACCATGATTTGGGGTAATTTAGCATGTGTCAAATTACAGTATTTCCAGTGCTTTGTGCAGCACTACATCAATACAAAACAGTTGATTAGTACCTATTGTCTTACCAAACACCAGACTAATTATTACAGTAATGCATATTATTACCTTGATGTTGTTTATATCTGAGTATTTTTCACCCAATAGCAAAATAAGCTAAATAGCTGAAAACTGAAGCCCTGAATCAATTTAAATAAAAAGAAAAGAAGGAAAAGCAGGCCATACACTAACAAATGGCAATGAATATATTGAACATAAAGTAAAAGAATAAATTACTACTTCTCTTTCTCTGCCTCAGTGTCCTAGAAAGCTGTATATAGATGATAGCATAACATACTACTGATTTGTTGCAGCTGCTTCTCTGTTTTCTGTCAGAATGTAACTCCAATTTTGTGCTCCACTTTCATTTCTCTTTTGTACAGCTCCAAACCCCAACATTACACTCTTTAGTAACATTTCTGTCAAATGTCTACAGTTTTCAAAAAAATCACAGTAATTCTAAATTTATCATTCATCTTTTCGAGAAAAGAAACCTGTGTACTCTGGTAATATAAAATTGTCTTTTCTTATTAAGCTATTCAGGTGTCAGTGCAATTGTTATCACTAGGACTGCAATCATTACAGATTATGGTTGAGATGCAAAAGGATGTGGATATAGCTATAGGATTTTCTTCATTTTCAGAGCAAAGAGGCATTAAAAATGCATTAAAATTGTTCCTTACTTTCAGTTTTCTTTTTAAAGCAATGATCTTTAATGGAAATTATTTGAGGACCTGGAGATTTAGGTTTGTCTGGGTCAATGGACACCCAGATGTTCTGAGGCTTACTTCTGTGTTTAAAAACCTTTTGTGTTTTAAACTTTTAGTTTTGAAAAATTTAGTAGAGCTTTGGCAAAATCTGGGAAATTTTCACCTTGCCTCTCTTAGGCTCCTAAGCAAATCAAAAATATATGAATTTTCATTCTCAAAAGCTGTATTTCAGATACATGGAAATAACATTATCTCACAGTCTAACTACTTGTGTTAGCTTTTGTCTGCAAACAACTGAGACTGGGTTTTGCTGGATGCCAGTAGAGTGTTTAATGACTGTATTTTTAGAGATCATGACATTAGTATGCTTTGATATTTGTTACCCAAAATAAAATGGTTATTGTGGGAAGATGACTGGGGGCAAATATTAGAGAAAACTGGAAAGTTATATTCACATATTCATGGAAATTATAGGGTAAAATGCAGCTGCTGCTTCCTGGATGGAACAGGGTTGGCATGCTCCATGATGATTCCCCATACAACAGTAAGCACCTGCTAAGAGGGGTGGAACAGAGGGTGGAGTGGAGTGGAGACACCACCAGGCTCTGTAGAAATCCCTGCAGGGAGGGGCATTGGATGGCATTTTGCAGCTGATAAACCACATAACACCCATCAGCCAAGGGAGATAGGAGAAGATGTACTGCTGCTGAGCCAACAACTGTGGCAAAATCTCTCTCCTTGCATCAATTTGGTTCATACTGCTAGGATCAGTTAATGGCTGGAACTTGTCTTCTCCTCCTGTTGGGTATGAACTGTACTGTACCTGTGCTGAACACTTTCACTGGGATTAGAGCTTGCCTATGGATTGCTTTAAAGAAGCTTTTGTAGTCAGATGCTGTCACTGGCAACCTTCAAACCTTAACCTGTCACAATTTTATATTAATAAAGAGTGCTATTCTGTAAACTGTTAGAGAGAGACCTTTGCATGTGTGAGCAGTAGCTGACAGCAGGTAACACACTCAAATAAAGTAGGGGGACCTGCTAAGGTGTCTCCCTTAAGATTTTGGTTCAGACCCCTGAAAAGGGCAATCAAACTGCCTTCCTGTTCATTGGGACTGTTTGGTGGAGAGTCCCCATAATGGGACACTGGTAGAGTGGTCAGTCACAAGGGTCTCAGCTTTCCTGGGGCACTGACAGACAAATAAATTGCTGAGTGTTGAGGAAAGCTCTCCTTTTCACATGACAGTCATTAACAAAAGGTTAAGAAAAACAGATAGAAGTATTTGCTTATAATACATGAAAATAGTCAACTGAGTTATTAGGATTTATTCAGGCTTACATACAAACTATATGAACAGATCCTATTTAATCTCCGCATTTAACACTAAAATAAATATGGTGCAGATTATTTTATTTCCTGCCATGATAGTGGTAGTTATTTTTCATTTCCTACCAGGTGCCA